>VXAV01005871.1:43981-80623 GCA_013399715.1 Alectura lathami | reverse complement strand
CGGGCGGGCGGGGGCCGCCTCCGCAGGGCCGCGGCCGGTGAACTTTGCCTCTGAGCCCAGCTCCGGAGCCAGACGCACGGGGCTCGGGAAGCGGCCGGAGGGGTGTGTGCTTAACCTACTTGCTCAATGCGACGGGTGTGAGTCCGTCCAGCCGAGTGACTTTAGAGCATGCAGGCAGATATACGTACATACAGACTTGCGAGGCAAGACCGTGAAATGGACTCGTGAGTCCGTCCGCATGTGTGCGATAAGAGCCTTCATACTCACCCGCTTCTGCTGCCAAATAAAACTGTGGTGTTGCAGAGCTGCTGTGCTTCTTCAGTGGGCTGGTATTTAGTCATTTATTGTTGGCTGATGGGCTGTGGCTGGAGTGGAATAACTTACACGGATTTATCTTTTTTTCTTGCTTATTGCCTTTAATATAGTTAATAGCAATCCTTTCTCTCATATATACTTTAACCTACATAATTTTATAGCCTCAGACAGACTTCTTAGTGTATTTCTGCATTGTGGGATCCTGAAAAGTAATCCTAAACCTTTTGGCAAGAAAGGACTTACCGTTTGAGTTGTGTTCTGATGTGGGCATCTTCTTGGCCTTTATGCTGAATGTTGCCCTTAAAAAATAAGTAAATAAATAAAAAAGTCAGTGATTGTTTAAAATGATAGAAAGTGAGTGATTAAACAATGTATTTGTAAATCCTGTGACCTGAATTTTTGGTCCAATCACTTTACATAAAGGCTGGGACAATAGAAATGACAGGGTGGGAAGCGTGTGTGGGGTGACCTTTATGAGCCTTTTGTTTTCTCTGGCATTGGATAAGATGAGCGTCTAGTTCAGATCTTCAATTTTCTTTCACAAATTTTACAAATACACTTGTATGTGGATGAAGAAAACTACTGCTTTGCCTAACTGCGAAAGCTGTCGTGTATCTTACGTTATTGTGCCAGTGTTACAGTAATAATGGGATATTAAAGCACCACTTTTGGCAGTAAGTAGTTGTAATACTTATGTCCTGTTTTGACGTCTGTAGAAGGAGGATTAGCTCAGACAGACTTTGTAGTGGGAGGGTGCGAGTGGGATGAAAGCAAAAGCTGCTTAATTTTAATCTTCTCAAGAAGGTAACTAAAAGCAGCGCACATGGTTAAAACACATATGCTTCTCTTGCTAATGCCTTTTAATTGTAGTCTCTTAAATTTTTAATGTAAGCTCAGCAGTGCTGAAAGATTAATTTTTATAAGATTCAGTACATACTAAAACAGCTCCCTGTTCTGCCACTAAGGAAGTTTTAAGGGATAGCAGGCTCTTGTGTAAAGATCTGACAGCAGTCATAAAACTCCCGTAGCGTACCTTTGTGTAGCAATCACTGGTCTGTTTAGACTTCTGGCACTTAGCTGTATTGTTTCAGTTTCGTACTTGTGAACTTGCTTTTCAGTAACAGCAGTCTTCTGTCTTTTGTGCCTTTATTTTATTTTAAACAGTGGCCATCTTAGGATAAACACAAAACCCAACGTTTCATTGTGTGCAAAGTTACTGACCCCCTGAAGTTTGCATTCTGCAGTGGTTTTACGCTAGGATGTATATTCTTACCTACTTCTCTTCCCTCATGACCTCCTTAGACAAAAGAAATCTTGAGCATCCTGTGAGGTTTCTTATGTAGGTCTTTGTTCCTTTTCATAATCTCTCATATGAGATTTGGGTGAATTCTGGATAGTTTTCCTGCTGAAGTTGCAGATAATTTTTTATTTATTTTTAATACATTAAAAGACTTTTTTAATTTATAAAGGTTTGTATCTTATCTATATATTATTGCTTGGAAGATGGGTGATAAATTCATGCGATCCTAAGACTGGCTTTTGTTTGGATTTATGTTCAGGTCAAGTTGCATATTCTCTTCCTCTGTCCAAGGTTTTTATTCTCGGTAATACAAAAAGTACTGGCAATTAGTACGCAGAAAAACCCACTGTGAGATGCGTGTTGCTCACAAACGTTCATCAAACGAGCACAGGAATGAAATGTTATGATCCACCTACTAACATATGCTTCATGATGTACATCTGACTAGATTTATGGTTTGCGACGGATGCTACGAAGGAGGTGGTGGTACCTTGGTTGTTCAGGAGGGTGGGGAACAGCATGAAAACTCAGCTGCCATGCGCTTGACTAGCACAGACAAATGCCACCAGACAGCAGTCTCAAAAATGAGGAAGGATTTGTTTAAAGAGAATGTCAGCGGTTCAGATGTTGAACAAACAATGTGGTTTGGTTCAGAACTGTTCAGGCAGAAGGTTGGATTTGAACAGTGTTTGAACATAGCCTTTAGGCTTGGCTCGCTGTGAGGAGTGGAGTGAGTAAGTGGGCAATGCGTTGGTGCATGTTCAAGGTTGTGTTTAAAAAGAGTAGCACGGGTGGAAAACTGCGTTTGAAAATAAAATCTTAAATTGTGTAGGAAGATGGGAAGAAATACCAAGTGCCTGGGAGAAGACTTTAAATGTAAATTCTGTGCAAGATTTCTACTTGCCTGATTTTTAGATTCATGATATACTGGAATTGTACTAAAACATTTCAATACAGACGCAAAGAGTGTGCTGTAAAATACACTTTTTTTTCTTTGAAATGCTTTTCAGAATGCCCTCTGTGATAAATGCAGGCCAATATATTTTATAAATCACACAAGTGTAAATATAAATAGTTGATTCTAAACAACTTGATGTTGGCTGAAGACTTGTGTAGGAACTTCTCGGAAAGATACCAGAAATGTGACACGGACTGTGACATGCTTCATGTTCTGTTGAAATCAGGCAGCTCTTCGGTGAAATCCAGATGGAGTTCCCTTGAGAAAACAGTTGGGTTTGTAAATTATTTGGGGCAGAAAGTTTACAATTCTTAAACAATAAAACTTCCTGGTGGGAGGTACGTAGGTCTTATGGTCTCATGCAGGGGCATGTGAGCTTTGAGCATGTAGCTTGCTTTGTGGCCTTGGATTTATTTTAGAATTCAAAATAAATGCTGTTGTTTTCTGGAAAATATTAGGAGTCTCTGACTGCAGCTGGGTGAGACATTTTCTCTCTCACTCAGAAGAAATAGAGTGGGAAGGCTGTTCTAACAGAAGTGTTAGAATCACCATATCTCTGATTTTTTTTTTTTGATGAGTTAATGTCATTTTTGCTGTGCCCAGTCAGTGCCTGAGTCATCAATGTAATGGTTAATCCTAAACAGCAAAAAAAAGAGCGTTGTTGCACTGTGCAGAGTTAAAATGGAATAGGAACATCTGTCAGGAGGGCCACAAAAGTTGATGATAAATGTGTGATTATCACTGAATGGTTCTGATGATAGGGAACAGATTTAGAGCAAGATTGACAGGCTACTTCATATTGTTTAAAGAGAGATGAACTGGGCATTGGAAAGCTGGAGAGCTGACATTTCTTGAACGTAACAGATTTCTGGAAGCTGAAATAATTAGGCTTGTTTGTTCATGCCAGTTGGTACAGACATGGCTCAGAAATACTGCTCAGACATAGCGTTCAGTAACTGTATTCCAGCTGTTTCACCCATAGTTTTTACAGCACCATTAAACTTTTCATGTAACAAGAATGAATTCAATTTCCCCCAGAAAGCTGTCACATTGTTAATGTCTTCAATTGTGGGGAAGAAAACAAAACAAAGCACCGTAACTTTGTCTCCCTGTCCAATTCCACAGTTGCTTATGGAGTGGAAGAAACTATATTGTGTTTTCTTCTGTTGATATTCTTGGATGATTAAAAAACAGACCCTGTGAATATCTTGTATGTTGTGTTTTTAAAGGTTATTTTAAAAGGACAAAGCAATGCTATCACTACATCTTGCATTTTTGCATATTTGTTATGCTTTGTTCATCTTCCTCACATCTGTGGCTGTTGTGTTGGCTAACTAATTGCTCCTGAGGTAGAAGTCCGAACACAGGCTTGCATTTCTGTTTTTTGCTCACCTTTGTGATGAGCTTCTGATGGGCCAATAAATTCTGGGGAAAAAAAAAAAAAATGTCCTGGAACTAAGCAAGAAAAATGTATGCAGTGAGCCTTTCAAAGGGAACATCATGTTTAATGCCAGCACTGTTTGCCTAAACCTATTTTTATGTTTCCTTTTGAGGAAATAATCAGCCTGTCTGCAACTGTGTGCTCAGAGGTAGTCTCTAATTGTAAGGTGACACGTTTCTGGAGGTCAGTTTGTGTTGCTGCCATGAGGATCAAGGGGGAAAAGCAGGTGCAGATATGCACAGCATTGCTCCCAGTGTGTTGCCTATGTTATTCCTCATTCATCTACTCAGCACCCTGACAAGTTGACAGTTGTGTGAAGTATTGTGGGGAAGGAAGGGGAGCAGAAAATACTGACTGTCCACTAATGCATCTAATTACCATTTTGGTGTTAGATTGCAGGAAAATGACAGAACTGCTGAATAGTCTTCTTCTTCCCCCCCGTCAGTATGAGCTGAAACAGACCCAGGTCATAAACAGACCAGGTATAAGATCATCTGGAATTAAAAGAATACGGACAGGCTTGGGAGCTCAGGTCCTATTCTCAGACCCATCTAGCTTCAGTGGAAGGGCAGATATGCAGAGGAAAATACTGTCCTTCATACTAACATAACTTCAGATGCAGGTGTGGGAAAAACTCTTCCATCTGTAAGCTTCCCAGCCTAAACCTCTTACCCGATCTGGTTATTCAACTTGACTGTACTTTCTGATTGCAGTTAGTTTTGAGTGAATCTCCACAACATTTCCTTTCAAAATTAGGGCTGAGAAAAGGTTTTTTGAGCAGCACACAAGCTCTGACAGAGGAGCAGGGGGAGGTGGGTATGTGTCCAGAGACATGTTCAAAAATGCATATTGGAAGTGCATGCAGAAGGGAGCATTGTCGTAGGCAGGAGATTTGTTCAGACAATTCAAACTGTAAATTATAAAATCTTAACTAAAAAAAGTGTAGCGACTCAAGCACGCAAACAGCTTTGCCTTTGCTTGCTTTTTGGAGCTGTAACGTTATCTGATCAGCCACTGAGTGTGAGCTGTGTGTGATTAGGATCTGTGCTTGTACAATTACCAACATATGGTATGCAATTTTAAAATTGTAAGTTTAAAATAATTACATTCTGGTGCTTTTTTTTTTTTTTTTTTTTTTTTTTTAAGAATTATTTAATTGTGCATGTTCTGGAATAGTTTTGCTGCCAATTAGGATTCAGTTCTGGCTCAGAGCCATCCAAAATCATAAGGTTTCTTTCAAGTTTTATAGTAATGTTGAAATNGAGTTAGGCTTACAGCAGATCAACGGATTTTCTTACATATTAAAATTTTGTCTCCACAGAGCCTTCATAGTGACATTCTGAACAGGTAAGTTTTCTTTGACTTTTTTTCCCTTAAATTTCTGCAGAGTGACATGTGGAGCTATTAACCTGTATGGCACTGGCTTTATATGCAACCAAAAAGAGCTAGTCAGGGGCCAAGCAAAGCACTTAGAGAGAAGTTTGTCTGAATGGGAGGATCTCTCTTAGAGTTTAAATGGATCAGAAGAAATCTAAATGCATGATACCTCCCTGAAATATTTTGTGCTCTCATATATTTGCTATTGAAGCAAGTAGACCAAATGAGACATAATAGAAAAACCACAGCAAGGAGATTTTTAACAGTTCGTGAAAGGAGAGTGGAAATGAGAGAAGAGGTATTAAGCTAGCAAAGGAATTACTGTGGTCTTTTGAGCAGTTGTGATTTGAGTGTGCTGTGAAGTCTGATTGTTTGAAAAGAAGAATGGTTTATGTTCCTAAGTTATTTAAATACTGTTTATGGCTTTGTAATTTGGCAGATTTGGTTATAGACTGAATTACACTGATAGCTTTTTAACACAACATTGAAGCTTCTCTGTTATTTGAAAGAAAGTAGTCTGTGCTATATCATTTTCTGTTCAAAATGTAGATTCAAATTGCATAATATTATATACTGCTGTCTGAGAGATGGGGTAGATAGCTGTGTTTTTTTCCTGTTGAAAGATGATCTCTCTCCATCATCATTTTGGTAATCTAAAATGTGTAGATTACTTAGAAATGTTTTTTTTTTTTATTATTATTTTTATTCATTTGGACAGCTGTGTAGCTGACATGGTTCTTTTACCGAACAAGAATATAACAATTTTTTACTGTGTGTTTATATTTAAAAGACCTAAAAGATATAGCATATTTAGTTCAGGTTTTTGTTTCTATTGACGTGCATAGATGCTAAAACCCAGGGGTGAATGAATGTTCAGGTTTGGCTCCTATGTTAGTAGAAGCTGATAATGCAGTCATTACAAAAACAAATAAAACCAACCAAACAAACAAATTAAAACCAAACAAAATCCAAGTAAACAACAACAAAAAATCACAACACAAAACCAGTGGTGTAACTTGAATTTAAGAAGGGCTGTAATGAGGGCATGTTTGGCTGTAGCCCGTGATCTTGTAAACTGTGAAGAAGGGAAGACCTGGTAGAGATCTCCTCCAGCATGGTTTCATTCCATTATTTTGATGTCTTCCTTGTTAGTGTACTTGTCTCTGAGTGCCCTGAGTGAAGTGATAGGACTGAGCATCAGTGACTAACAAGTGTAGCTAGCAAAAGCAAATGCATGAGCTGGGAAGCATGAATTTTGATGCTGGCCATCACTTCGTCTTCTGGTCTGTGTGAATGTCTAAATCTGGCACGAAGTAGTACATAAAGGAGACTGCAGACAGGTTACATTAAACATTCCATAATTGTTTCTGTGTGCAGTCCTCTTTTTCTCCCTTGTTTACTGTCAGAGCTGCTTTGGACTCCTGTAAGTTCCACAAGGCAGGAGCATGTAATCTCTGTGCCATGGATGATGGGAGCAATTGATGTTCTTTATAAATAGAATAGTGAAGATGATAGGAGAAAAAGTCCCCCTGCCATCAGTAAGCTGTTAGAGACTGGGCACGAAGGCAGCAAGCTGTCTCCGTGTTGAATTGCTAAAGGAGGAAGTGTTCTGGGAAGGGGGGGGAAGGAGACTAACTTAATTTTTGTTTTTATTTTTTTCCCTTTAAGGGGAGAATGTGCTGGACATAGAAATGACATTTGAATTGCAGGTCTTTACAACTTCTCTGATCTATATTTTTAAAACAGAAATATGTCCTATTTCCTTCCCTGTTTCACTACCTAAATCCTGTTCCCCAACCCCCTGTTTCTGTCTTCCAGCCCTAACGGAAAGGAAGAGAATTCATTCATTATGGTGAAAAACTTTTTTTTTTTTTTTTAATCAAATGCTTGCTGCTGAAATGTTAATTAACTTCAAAATAAAATTTAAAAAATATTTTATAGGTAGCTATTACTTTTTGCATATTAATATGTAGCTGTGCTCTAGCAGATGTGCGCTGCTTTCTGTTGTGCAGTGGTACGTGTTAGATAAGGAAAGACATGATAAAAAAAAAAACAAAAACACTTCTGTTACTGCTCAACGGGACTGCTGACCACTTGGTACTTTCAGTCAAGTTGTGTATTTTCTGTGGCAGCTAACTTCCAGGTTAAGCCATGGGTGGGCTAACATAGGTAACATTGCCGGGTAGGCTTTATTTAATTTCATCCTTGATGACAAGTGGAAAAATGTTGAGACATGTTTCTCATAAATGCTTTTAAAAACTGAATACTTGCTTTCCTGATAGGAAAATGAAGAATTATGATCAACAGTATTGTAGGTGCTAGCTTTGTTGCTTTATGATGCTATGCGAAATGCAACATCAGTGCAGGAATAGCATGTCCAGTTTAAACCCCTGAAGTTATAGTCAACTGTAAGGGATTTTCTGAGAGTTTCCTCAATGTGGCACTTACAAGCATGAAAAACTAAGCAGGCTGTGCTGGCCTCAGCATTGGTTCTATTGAGCGTTCCTGTTTCCTGTCTTCTCTAATGCTTTTCTTAGATACTTGTAGCAGTGGTGGACCTAGTCATAATCACAAGACACCAGCCACTGGTTTTCATTTCTACAGGGAAAAAACAAACAAAGAAACTCACCACAACTCCCTTAAAGCATGAAAGAAAAGGTTTGGCTTGTACCATGTGCTTACACAGATATTTTCTTCAGCTTCTAGTGTAAGAGTATGAAGTTCTTCAGCCGTGCGAGAATGCCTGGATGCTGGACTTCTGGTTATTAGTAGATGAAAAATGCACTGCCAGGTACTCAGCTGCCTAATGACTGGGGAATAGTTGATGCATCATTCATTAATGTGAAAGTCAAGGCAGAACTCTTCATTATAAGCGTCTTGGGAACTGCCACCTTCATTTCAGACTCATTCAAAGCAGAGCTTATGTTGGAAAATAAACCTGCAGATGCAGAGGAAAGATAAAAGATGAATTAAAAAGCAATTACAATAAGAAACTCTGAAGTTGATTATTGTCTTCTGCGGTATAGAGACATCATACTCTTAAGTAGGTCCCAGTGTTCTTTCATGACTGTTCCTGAAACTATCTAAGAATGTTACTCCAAGTGAACTTTATAATGTCTGTAGGCTTTTTGCTCTCCCTCGTAGGTGGTATAAGTTTGCAAGAAAATACACTTGCATCTGTCTTTACCATACAGGTAGTTTCAGGCTTAATGCTGTCTTCCTTTTTGAAGTCACTGTTTCTTTTTGCCATCTCGTTGAGATAACTTTTGATTGCTTGTATTTCAGCAGTCTATGTCATTTTGATGTGCCACATCAGATAAATACCGTAATTCTATTGAAGCAGACTTTGAAGAGTACTATTGATTATTTATGGAGACATGCTATTTTAATCAAGTAAATTCATTTAAGCTGTCATGGTGATTCAGTGTAATAATGTGCTTACGCTTCATGCTAGATAGTAGGTTTGCATTCTAGATGGATACAGATGATTTAGAGGACATAACAGTATCAGTAAATTGGTAGAGAAGTTTGGTTTAGTGTCATGGCCGACTTCAGATAAGCTTTGAAAGCATTGATCTCAAATGTATTTTCAGAGCCCTACTTAAAATATTCAAAAGAAATAGCTTGGCCAACTAGCCCAGCATCTCTGTTCTTTGCACACAGGGAGGGGGTGCCAGAGCAGGAGGTTGTGCGTGGAGCACTGGGTAGCGATAGCCAGGCAGTACTGAACAAAAAGTAGGTTAGTTATGCCGGCTGCTCTGCTGGGAGCTGCGTGCTTAGTCCAGGCCCCTGGCAGTCTCTTTTGTGTGTCTGTAGACATGCTGCTCTCCCAGCATTTCTAGGGAGTTATTAAGTTTTCCAGTGAAATGGCCTAAAACAGAGAATGTGACGAGCAAGTTGTTCCATGAGCCTAGCACAGGTGTGGGTAATATCCTGACTCCCTGGCCTGGCTTTTAATTGCGAGACCATTTTTACCCTTGTGGGGGCATGCAGTAGCTAGCACCTTATGTCAGCACAGGTTTGACAGAGTCCTGTGAAAGTGGGTAAGAGCTGAGGGGGCTCTAAATGCTGTGAGTCATCCTGGGATGTTATGATAAGTTGAGACGTGAAATAAATTTAAAAGAAAAAAATTCTGTGAGTAGGGAGGTATGCTGCAAAGGGTGCCTCTGAAGTAGCCTTTTAATTATCTTAATTTGTATGAAGGATGCTTTATTAACAGCTATCCTTCGGAATATCTGAAGTGCTTGTGTGCATCATGCTTATGACTAGCATTGCCTAAATAAGTTTTGGGTTCTGTAGGTCATCTTCGTCCAGTCCTGCATCTCTCCTGGCTAGACGACCCATAGTCAATGATGAACATACATCAGTGTTTTTCTGGCGCACCTCAGAAGCTGCTGCCAGACTGCTAGTACTCGAAATGCTGAATTCTGCCTGTTTGCAGCAGTGTGGTGCATAGTCACCTTTGAAAGCAATAAATACTGGCTTATCTCTGGGGAAAAGAGCCAAGGCCCATACCTGGAGATCAGCAGTGCAGCATTGCCAGCTGGTGATAAAATTGACCTTTGAGCACTAAGAGCTTACAAGTGGACATGGCCAGACTAGGGCATGACCTGCACTCTGGCCTGTGTGTGGAGTAAATAGATAAAGATCAACATTGTGTAAATGGCATGTTAGCAGCAGATGCTCTGCAGCACGGTGGTGGTATGTTCTGAAGACCCAAAGCGTGTTCTGCTCTGTGGCTTGTTTTGTGTTAGGCCTGAACAGGAAAGCATGTTTTAAGGGGAGGTAAGGTTGGTTCACTTTTTCTGTCATCCTCAGGCTCTATTTTGTCTTTTCTAGCTCCCATCTTATGATCTGCTTCCAATTGCTCCCTTCAGTGAGTGCTCACAATGCTTACTGTGCTGACTTCAGTTAGCGCTTGCTAAGTGCTGCTTTTCCCTGGGAGTGCCTCGTGTGCCAGCACTGATGAACAGAGACTTCAGGTTCCGTCTTACATATGTTCACCTGATTTCTGGCTCTGTGGTATCAAGTGACAGTTAATGACAAGTTGTGTTGACAGACTGTTATTTGACAGTTACTCGACAGCAACTGTTCCTATTCCTAATCAGTTGTAACACAGCAACTTTTAATTCAGCAGGACAAGTATATTTAAATGAAGAATCTTTCTGCTGTGTTTATGTCTTAGCTATTGCATTTAAAATAAAATGTTTTAAAACTTCTAATCTTGCAACTAAGATTTAAAACTAATTAGATTTTTTCTCTTAACTGTTTTGGTAATTTGAGATGTTACCTCCTTTTTCTCCTGTCTTTTCATCTTTCCTCTTTTGGGGCAACTTTTATTTGTGCAGTGACTGAATTAACGAATGTAGACTCTGCACAAGAGCACTTGTTCCCGAGAGCTTTTTAATGTTTTACCTTCTCCTCCTGTCTGAGTCTAATTTTGCTTTTTCCTGTGGTTCGCCTTCTGTTCTTCCATCTGCTTGGTGTAACTGCTTCATTCTCTCCTAGTGTTTTGTATTCTCTAGTCTTTATACCTTCCACCCTTCACAGCTCTGTTTAGTTTCATTGGCTTAAGCTCTTTTTGGTTTCAGTGTACCTTTCACTAAGATGTTCCAGGATGAGCTATGATTTTGTGAAACCAGTTGAGACTGTTAAGATCATTCCTTCCGTCTCTTTTTTTAGCTTTCTATTACTGCTTGCATATGCCATTTATGGTGCTCTTGCTATTTTGGAAAAACATTGTAACAGATCTGGTTTCTTGCTTCTCAGAATCTCCAGTTCTTTCCATTTTTCCACAGTTTCCAAACAGCTGTAAAGATATAGTCGTCCAAGTAGAATGAGACAGAGACCTCAATCAAGCAAAATGTTCATGCATAATATATTTCACTGCAAGTCACATGGATTTCATTTCTGAAAGATCACTGCTTAAGCTTTTGTCCCATTGCTTAATACCAATGGGGTCCAGTTCAGAGATCACCACCTCTCCTTAAAGCTCACCACAAAGATAAAATGAGTGACTTAAGACATTTTCAAATACTGATGAGAAAATGCATTGGGAAAAGAAGTCTGAGAATTTTGAAATTGCAATTTTACTTGGCTTGTTAGTGTTCAGGAACTGACATCAAGGTCTTGGTAAGATGGTTAGTTTTTTGAGTGCAGAAGAATTAAGATTGATACAAGACATGTATTAATTGTGTGTGTGTATGTATGCCTTTTCATTCTCAAAGGCAGGAAGGCAGCAAGAGATGTCTCTTTCCATGAGCAACCAAGTGCTGGGGCAAGAAGAAATATTGCTTGGGGAAAATGTTGTTTTCTGTCAACATATTTGGAAGTGCTGTCATAAACAGAACTCAATTCAAAGGATCAGAGAATCTCAGAAGATTTCCTGCAGCAAGCTGTCAGTGCTAGAAAAGTAATCTCTTACACATAAAAGCAGCTTGCTTTTTTTTTTTTTCCCTTAAGAAAAAGAGGAAGGGGAGAACCCCAACCGCCTACTGTTCTGTGTATAGACACCTGTCAAAACAGAGCACTTCAGTAAATTTTATGCACTTATTTGGGTATTTTCAGGAGTTTTTTTTTTTAAGTTTTGAAACAAGTTGACATTGCCAAAAAAGGATGTTTGAATTTTCTTTGGTATAGCAGATCCTTCCACATCTGAAATATATTTACCAGTATCTTGTTGTTGCAGAAACCATTGACACGTGAAGATGAAACCATGAAGAGAAAGCAGAACGAATAATAATGCTTTTCCGAAACCGTTTTCTGTTCTTGCTGGCTTTGGCAGCCTTATTAGCCTTTTTGAGCCTCAGTCTACAGTTCTGTAAGTGTGTCCTCCTTGTGTTCTCTGTATGTTGTGGTCTATAGCTGTGTTTAAAAAATGGCCATGCTTATATGTTGATTAAGCATTCTTTTTGTATTTAAATATTTGTAACTTTTTTCAAAAATAGGAAAATAAATTCAAGAAAAAAAAAGTTATGTGGGCCACATAGGAATCTGTACAATGTAGAATTTTTTCAAATAAGGCTACTTCAGAAAAAGTCTTAGTTTTGTAGTGTAATTAACTAAATGAATGTGATTTAGTTTAAATTCATGGAAGGACCAAACACATTTGAGTAAAAATTGCTACAATTTGTGTTTTACATTGCATCAGACTAGAAGGGATTAAGAAAACTGCTGTGAGAGGGTTGAGTGTTGGAACTTCTTATTTGTGCCTCCCATTAGGAAACTTTTAACAGTTGAATTGACTCATCGCATGTGACTGGCTTCTCTAAGAAAACAAAAATTATGTTGTGCTTCAGATCCGTTTACCATTGGTCAGTCCATAGGGTGGTCATTTACTGATGGCTAGTAGGAGAATGGCGCTGAATACGTGTTTTTTGTGTTGACAAATAAGCGTTGTGCCAAATGACTCCTTATCACATAATTTGTAGATGATTGCTAGGTGAAGTAATGTTGCACATAGATGTAATGCATAGAATACATGTGGATGTAATTATTTCCTGACAGAATGCAGGCAAAGAAAAAAGACACATCTGTAGTACTGGATAACATTCTTTATTGCTGTCTTCCATCATGGGCGGCAACGACAGAAGCGTACCTAGCAGGTTAAAGGAGGTGATTCCCCCCTCTGCTCTCATGAGACTCCACCTGCAGTGCTGCTTTGGAAAGAAATTCCTTACTGTGAGGATGGTGAGGCACTGGCACAGGCTGCCCACAGAAGCTGTGGATGCCCTGTCCTTGGGAGTGCTCTAGGCCAGGCTGGGTGGGGCTTTGGGCAGCGTGATTTGGTGCGAGCCAGCTCAGCCCATGGCAGGGGTTGGAACTGGATGGCCTTTAAGGTCCCTTCCAGCCCAAACTGTTCTATGATAGGATTTTAATGTAAGAATGCTTTAAAGCTCTGTGATGCTTCTGCTGATCTATATATAGATAAATATTTATCTATATATATATATATCTATATTTGAGCATGCATAGAATTAGTAATTTGCTTTCTTGTGGCTGAAAACAAAATTAGAGGATTAATTTGGATTTAGTGTCTTATGCATATCTTGAACAGTTTTTTTTCTTCTTGTTCACAAAGCAAAAAACTCTTTGATTTTACATTATAATCTTTAAACTCATCTGCAAGTAATACAGAAACCTATGGCCCCAGATTCCTTTTTCATCCTCTTCTGAGTGCATGCCTGTTGGTCTGGCTGTAGCTTGTTTTGCTGTGAACAGTTAGGCTCTTTAGGGCTCAGCCCAGATGTCATATGATTGGATGTGAATTGTGTACAGGGGGAAGGTCCTGGAGGAACCTCAGCTGAAATATTAAGTGAAGCTGAATTGTTCACAGAAATGAGCTTGATTTAGAGAAGGTAGGCATGTAGAGCAATGAGTCAGTTTTCATCAAAACAGCAAGTTAATTTTCCACTTAATTAGGAGATAACATTTGTGCAAGAGGGATTCCAGGGGATAAATAAATTTGAGGGGTTCTTTAAAAAGCATGAAACTTGGTGCCAATAACAAAAAGCATATAGGAATTTTTACAAAATGAGAACTGCAATACATGCCAGCAGGGACCAAGTAGTTTAGGACATATATTAGGACTTGTTTTATTAGGACATATATTTTAACTTGTACCAGCTTCAGCTTGTAGAGAGGTTACTTTAAACTGGGAACAAAGGCCATCTCCAAAGCCAAGGCAAAACTCTCTTCTGTCACCATATAAAACTATTATGGAACTGGCTGGAGTTTGGAGAACATAAAAAACAAACTGAAGTCCTGAAGCCAAAATGGAATCTTCACTTACATACCAGAACAACCAGCAAAATTGTTTTAGTCTACAAGTGCTTGGTGAGCAGCTTTCAAAGTAAGCATAGCTGTAAATTTTTAGTCTTCTCCAAACTATTATTCTTAAGTAGCTTAACATTAAACTAAGGAGATGCTTGATTCTGAGCTTGAGCTTTTAATGAAACTGGCATGCAAATATTTAAGGAAATGCTTACAGCATACTGTTAATGGAAGCATAGTTTCAGTTCTGGTTTAGAGCAGAATCTTCAGTCAGTCTTTATAACTAATATAAATGTGTAAAATTGATATTTTGATAAAAGTGGTCCAAGTACTAGAACCTAATAACCCACGTGCTGACTTAACGAGTCAGTAACCCGTACGTGCGAAACTTCAGAACATCTTTCAGAAAACTTTTCATACCCACTGATACTGCATGGTATGGAATGCTTTTCTGTAAGAGGGTATTGAAATAAAGAAAACGGTTGAGCTCCATGGGAGATAGAGAAGTGTTTGCCAGTATGTTAGTCTCCTTGTAAATAGGTTGGGATTCTTTAAAATAAAGTTCCAGTTGCTATATGCAGTTTTGGGGATGAGCTTTCTTTTACTGCTGCTTTCAAAATGGACTGCTGTATCACTACATACTTAATAGATCTGCATTTGCTATTTTAGTTTCACTATTGCCAGGCCCTTTCTGTGGAGTGACTTTCTTTGCACTGAATCTGTTACCCTAAGAGATCACAAAGTTCAGAGATGTATATCCTGGGCTATTTGATTCTCACTGCCGCACAATGTGGTAGGAATGTAGTCTTGTTTCATGTACAAAGTTTTCTTCTGAAAGCAATATACTTTGTTTTTCATCAGACCACAGAACTGAGTTTCCAAATTCTGATCCCTTCCAAGGTGCCAGATGCAAGTTTTGGTTACATTGCTTTATAATTTGAGAGAAGTCATTGAATGAAACTGGGAGTTAATACATTTAGACTCAGGAAAATGCCCCAGCCATTATCTCTTGAAGTATTTGGTGTGGAGATGAATGTTTAGTGCTGTTGTGAGATGAGTGCACAGCTTTGAGGAGCGGGACTGGTCGTCTTAAAACACGTTGTTGCTTTTCTGAGCAATGAATGTTGAAAATCTTTTCCTATCTGTGGTAGACTTGTTTAGATAACTGAAAGATAATTGTGTAAATATTACATATCTTCCTTTTTTAAACTTCTGCTGTAGGGCAGATCCCAACTCCTGTGAATGCTTGGTACTTTTCCCTTCCTGTCCATACCTAGCATGGAAGCAGTTTGAAGCTGGACCTGAGTTGTAGCTGATTCTAAAGCCAAGCAAGCAGTGGAGGCCATGTTCTTAGGGTCTCTCAATAGGTTCTGAATCAGTGTTACAAAGGGACCACACTGAGATGGCTGGTGAGAATATAGTCTGCTTGAGCTGTAGGGGTCCAGGCCTTGCTTGCAGCGGTTGGCAGGTGGAAATCGGTGCTGTTTTACTTCAATAGCCTATGTTGTGAAAGGTCTGGAACTGCTTGACAAGCAGTGACTTCTGCAGCTGCGATGAAGTGGAGATGATGGGTGTTGTGTGTGTCAGCAGTCCTAATGCAAGTCTGCCCTTCTGTGTAAGACAAAGTCCCAGGGCAATTGTTTCAGAGCTAACAGTTGTCACAATTGAAGATTAGACAGAGGGACGAGAAACGGTGGCCTCAGAGTCTTCAGTACTGGTAGGCTGGGGCAGACCCAGGTTGATGGATCACTTTTGTTTCCTGTTCTGATGTTTGTTCTTAGACCCCTTTCTAAAGTGGCTTCAGAGTTTGCTCTGAACTAATCTGCTCTCCTGTGTTTTTCCCAAGCTTAGCGCTCTATGCAGGTAGAACATACTCTCTACTACTGCTTCACCTGCAGGGTGGATCATTACAGGTTTTCCTCCAAATCAGTTTTGAGGGCAACTGACAGCCCTGAGTGCTAGAAGTATTTTGTCCCAGCAACAGTTGCAGTGGATTGACATGGACTGGTTGGCAAGGCTGTCTTGTAACTGAGCAGAAGCTATATTCTGCCTTGTGTCTGGAATGCCGTGATACACAGAAGGCAAGTCTGGAGCAGTCGGTTCATGTTTGTCACATCTATGCTGGATAGGCTTGCTGGATCAAATGACGTTCCATCAAATGCTGGAATATTGATCTCCTAATTTCTTGCTGGTACAACTAAAATTTCTTCATTTATTTTATTGGCTTGCGTACTGTGAGCAACTCATATTTTATGAGGACTGGAGAGAGCACCATGTGCAATCCCATCAGGATGTTGCCTGTAGGAGATGATTACTGTTGGTGCACAGCCCCTCTCAGAAGCCTGTTCACTTGAATAATCCCAACCCCTCTGGTGCGATTGCTGCTGTTTTGAATCCCTGCTGTGTGGCCAGATACATCTGTACGAGAGTAAGGTTGAGGCATTTGGAGTTTGGCTCAGCATCCTTGCCACAGCGCATTTCAGCTCCTACAGTAAAACAAGGTGCAGTGTGGTGGGTGCTCTGGTCTGGGCTGCAGGGCACTGTGTGCCTGGGCCAGGCCAGATGCTCAGCAGGGACTTGCAAGTGTGAGGAGAGATACGGAAAATGAAGGGTGTAACTACCCCTGTAGGGGCTTTCCACTTGCAAAATGGGATGTGTTTCCTCACCTCATGGAGCTGGAGCTGCAGGCTGGACCTGTCTCCACCCTGAACCAGAATGGGGACGTGAGCTGCTCCAGCAGCCCAGAGACTGCTGGGGGACGCTGAGAAGAGCTGCAGTGTGCAAAGGCTGTAAGTGAGTGACTTGGGTGTTTCCAGAATGTAATTTCTGAAGGAGGAAGTGTAATTGACTGAGATATAAGCTTCTGTCGGTTCCTAGATGGGATACATATCCAAAAGTGAAGTCATTACCATCTCTGTCTATTCCTTACCACTTTTCACCAACAAACAGTAATTACTGGTGTTACATATTTTAAGAATATAACTTGTGATACTTTTTTTTCCTCACACTGAACATTTTGCTTATTTATACAATGAACTACATCTAAAAAGCTACAGCTTTGCAGTCCTTTCTTGATGCAGACTAGTTTTTGTCATGTGCTCCCAGCATACTAAATTCAAAGGAGACCAGTATCTGCCTTCCTGAATTTTGCTTTCAAGCTCATAAGCATGTCAGATTTTCCACTAATAAGGTTTTTTTTCAAAGTACTTATTTAATTTTTATTTAAGATGAAAGGGGAAAAAAAAAACAACACAACAAAACCCAAGGTTGTGTGCTTTTTAGTGGTGAATGAAGAAGACTAACTGTAAATGTACAGTTTTTTTGTTACAATGTTTTTTATGTTGTAACAGGAGTTTTTTATAAGGTATGTTTTTTTTTTTGTGTGATTCTTAAAGGTGGTGGTATAATGTACTGTTTAGGAAGCAGGTTGCATGCTTACATTTTGTAGAAATTCTCACTTGAAGGGAGAGGAGACATGAATACTTCAGAATTATATCATGGGAAAGTTCTACTTTCTCCCACAAAAATGTAGCAATCTCTTTTTAAATATCTGCTTTAAACATAGATGAGGTTGAGATGCTTCAGACAGATTTGACCAGTAGAAGTTTCTTGGCAGGCTACAGAACTTCATAAATCTTCTTTAAATGTATGTTTTGGCTTCATCTCTGATGGTTAGTTGAGCTGTATTTAAACAGATTAATATGAGCTGTTAAAACATACGGTTGAAGGCTTCTGTAAATAAAGCCTGGTACTTGGCAGAGACTAACTGCAAGTCATTAGTTAGGCTTTGGCAAATCCTTGCTACAATAATGGGTTAAATCCTGGAGGGAAAGAGAGAAAAGTAGAAAATAAAAGCATTTTAGCATCATTTCTCTTGAAATCCAGCACAGATCATATTCACATACATATGAGAAAGCTTGGGAGTGTTCAGATTTGTGAAATTACATCTTTTAATAGTTATATATTTTGCAGTTTTTTTAACTAATATGAGGGGATCTTCTTAGGGACAGTCATATAGGTATGTTGTACGTAATTGTTTGAACTTTGTGTGAATGGTTAGCATCAACAGAAAATGAACACTAACAATAGGATAAAAATTCAAGTAATTAATATTGTTAGTCTTTGCATAGATAAATACATTGATCTTATTTCCCTCTCTGTGTAGTATTCGTCCTGGGAGCATTGCTAGTTGTTAAGCCATCTTTATTGAAGTATGTGTGCCTTTGTTAAATAATTTGTGTCAAATTGGACTCTTACAGTAGTTGCAAACAGGACACAAATATGTTCCACCAGCAGATGACTTCTGTTATCTATGCTTGTATGTTATTTAAACAAATTTCGCATACATCACTTTCAAGGGCATGGAGAATATCTTTATCTTTCTACATAGAATGGAGTCCTGCTATCTAGAGCTGCTTGGATTTACCACTAGATTGTGGTTGTAAAATTAAATAGAGGAAGAACATGACATGAGGAAAGGTATAAATTCTGTTCACTGTGTGTGAAACAGATCTATAGTGTTACTCCATGAAGATGTGAATTGGGCCTTCATTTTTCCTAAAGCACTTTTAAGACAATAGCCCTTCTGCAGCCTATTGTTCTTGCTGAGGCACAAAATGTGGAATTATCTCTAGTCCAGGAGGCTCCCTGAGGAGTGGGTTCATTCCTTAGTGAACAGGACTACTCATTTTTATTATTTTCTCCACATCTGTGTTGTGCCAACGCAAATGCCGCAAGCACTATTGTGATTGAATTGCTACAACAAATGCTAAAGCAACCACATGCATGGCTAGTTTCTGTGTACACTTCCACATGGACGTGTACCAGACTTTGGGAAAGCAGGGAGAGGATGACTGCATGGTGTTCTTTTCTGGTGAGTCACAGTGTTTGTGTGGTTTTTTTTTTTTTTCCTACTGCTTTAGGTATCGTAATTGTTTTACAGTTCTGTGAGCTTATTTACATTGTAGAGTTTTGTTAGGTTCCTTGCATAGGACTCTAATGGCATTACTACACTTGCGAACAAGGTTGTACACAGAACGAGTAGCTCAGATTTCTTTCGGTGCTTAAAGACATGTCCTTTCTGGTTTTTATTTTTTTCTATATATGGAGTTTATTTCTTATTCTTAAGCTACTTTTTTTTTTTTTCTTTCTTTTGTTGAGTTTGTATCAATTTGATGAGGACCAGTTTCAGCTAAGATGTGGGACAGCATCTTAGAAGACGATCTTAGAAAGAAGTCAAGACTTCCCCCTTTCTTTTACAAGTTGCTTAGCCATAAGCAGGCCTTACAGCCATCTGCCTGCTGCTGTTCTCAGTGGTTGGTGGCTTTAGCCTACTGGGGTAACTTCTGGCCCATTTATAGTTGAACTTGGACTGGACAGTGCCTTGAGCAACCTGATTTACATTAGCCCTGCTTTGAGTGGACCAGTTGACCTGCAGAGGTCCTCTAAAACCTAAATTAGTAGTTTATAGCAGTAGATCAGATGATTTTTTTTTTTTACATGTATTCTTTTTCGTTGCTTATAATTTCAGGAGTGTTGCCCTGATCAACTCAAGACAAGCTTGTGAGTCCAGTTCTTTGTTCTTGCTTCTTTATTCTGATTTCAATCAGAAGTTTGGTTCTGAGTTCTTGTGCCTTTGAGAAAGATATGCTTTGGATCAGATTTTTTTTTTTTTTAAAGCCAAAAAGAATATTCCCATGTATTAATTGTATATTGACCTAAACTATGTTTTAGCAGCTGTAACTTTTTTTAATTCTGAAAATCACCTGATTTTCCTGGCAGAAAGAGTAAAGGGGGTAGTTTTGTTTCTATCTGCAGCTGTTAGGTTCTTTAAATTTGGTTTGGTGATTCAGCTTTAGTTCAAGTAGGTGATATCTGCCTTGCATAAGCCCTTGCTTCACCTAAGAGTGCAGTCCCCTCTGTGCAGGGTTTGGATTCTAGCTCTGGCTTGGTATGTTCACAATTACAGATGTCAGTGTCGTAGGGGCAGCTGTGTGGGTGCAGTTCCCGCAGCTGCTGCCTGTTGGCAGCCTGTTGGGGCTGTCTGGGAGATGGGCTCTGTGCAGATTTGGGGAATGACAGAGGTTGCATGCGCCTGGTTCTGCCGCTCTCCTCTTCCCGCCCTGGTGAGCTTCTCTGTTCTGGCTGGCTGGGCAGTGGGAAGTGATTCTCATCCCTGAAGGCGTTTTCTTTTGCCGGTGCAGTTTCTCAGCTGTTCATTTCGTTGCTGTATGCTGCCTTCCTCTGTACTTTTTTTTTCCCATGTTTTACAGAGTTTATGTGATCAAAACAAAACCTGAATGTCTTAAGCCAAGAAGGTAATGACAGTCTTGTCACACTGCTTTGTTTTAGTACAATCCCTTTGTTAATTTTTGCTGACCATTCTGATGTGAGAGCAGTTTTTTGAGAATTCACAATCAATTCAGAATGCATTAGCGTTATCCCTCATATTCGCTCCTAACAGAGCTTTTAGTACAATGCTGTATATTAATTACGGATGGATTCCTCGTGCAGTAATTGTTCGCTGCCCTTTGTTGGAGTTCTGCCTTCTGCGTCTCCATTAGAGGAATATTCTGACCCAAATATCCCTTCCCTCGCTGTTTGGAGTACAGACACAGAGCCTCAGTGGGTGAAAATGGGAAAGCTACCTTTATGGCAGTGGGTATAATGCCATCTTCTCTCTTACCTGCAGCCTCCCACTTTTAGGAAGGCATGAACTGCTTTTTAAGCTGTAGATTTGACAACAGATCTGTTTTACTGAGTTGGGCTTTGAGCCTATGTTAATTCCCACTGTGCTCCTGCAAGTTGAGTAACAAACTATTTTTTTTTATTGGATTTTATGGATATGCTAGTTTTCCTGTGTGTATGTTTCAGATGCACTTCATGTTCTTCAGATAGTTATTTATGTTGCTTCTTAGTCTTCTTAATCTTCCTCTTGCAACTTGTCTGCCATCTGGTTTTGCCCTTTCATTTGTGCGTTTGTTGGGCTTTCATTTTTGAAATGACACAGTGCCTTATTTGATCCAAAGCGTCTCATCATTGGACCAGGAAGATTTCTGACAAACATGTGGTCTCTGTTCCTGAAGTTACTTCCTTGGCAACTTTTTAAAGCTCACTGGTTGAGAGGAGAGCAGTGCTTACACATACTAAATGGCGTTGTGGTTGGTTGGTAATGAGGTGGGGCATTTAAAAGGCTGAGGCTTTTGTGGACTTGCTGCAGTGAAATATGACCTCTTGGAAAATGTAAGTGATCTCCCTTTATGATTTTTGAGAAATGGTTGGATTAAAAGAGATGGAAGCACTAGGTCCACGGTGTTATTTGGGTTTACCAACTGTGCACATTAATACTAGATGAAGACGGGAAATATGATTCACCAGCTTCCTCTAAGCTGGTTTGCAGCCAGCGTCCTAAAGGCATCAATAATTCTGTTTCAGAGAAAACTGCTCTGAGTTTCTGAGCCTAACGACTGCATCTTTCATTACAAGCTTCCCCAGTGCAGAAATAGGCACTACTGTGTTAAATATGCTCTTTTGGGGCTCGCTGCTAGCAAATCTGTGGCAGCTTTCTGGGCCTTTACAAGGACAAACAAGTGAGCTGGCTTGGCTTGGATATGTGGTGGCATATGGTGTTGAGATCGCTTCCTTGAGCAGGTCAGCTCATGGACAGAAAACAGTTGGGATTAGATGTGAAACAGAAAGGTGCTAATTTAATGCAGTAGTTAAAATATTGATTTGAATTTGTAAGGCTTTGTGTCTTTGAAGGACACTGATGTAGGGAAGTGCCAGATGTCTGTGGATTGTGTTTGTCATTAACATACTAAACAGTTTGCATCCTGTGCCTTTGCAAAGGCTGAGGCTGAACTGTAGGCTTTCTGTTTTATCCTGACTTTTGGGTACTAGCCCTCTGGGAGAAAGGGATATTGCTGTAGCTGACCCAGGTGTGAAGAGAAGGAGATACAGCCGAGATCCGAGATCTGCAGCAAGCAGCTCTGCTGAGATATGTGACAAAGGTGCTTTCACTAGCCAGCTGATGTACAGAACTTGTCGCAGCCACAGAAGCTGCTGACTTGCTGTTATGAAACTGAGGCAGCAATGTTTGGGAAGGTGTAGTGGGCAGGGCAAAAGCGTGCTTCCAAGTCCTTTTATTTCTTTGTTCTTTTTAACCTATGTGTTTGTTTGTTTTCTGTTTCAATCTCTGGATGTTCTAGTATATGCTTTAATAAAAGTTGGCTCAAGTTTCAGAAGCCATTCTGAGGTTTTTGGGATGTTGTATAGGGAGGGCACTAAGGAAAGAGGCAGCCACATGCACTTGAAGCTCTAGGTGACTGTGCTCCTGTTGTTTGGCCTTCCAAAGGGGGGAAAAGAAAATATTCTATCTGGGATTGTAGAAAGCAATACTGCACACTTGTTCTTCATATCCATTCTAAGAGTGAGAGCTTAGTAGCAAGAGTTAGTGAGTCCCTTAGGGGATAAACAGGGGCGTATGCATGTTTCAATAGCAGAGAGACCCTGCTAACATTGTAAAGCACTGGCGGTGTCATGCCGGGTAACAGAACAGGAGCAGCCACTGAACTGTCTTGAACTCTTCTGCATGGCCTGTATTTTTATGTCATGTTCAGCTGCTGTCGGTGAAAAGAATGTTGAAGATGAGATTTTCAGCCCATGTTCTTGAGGAAAATATGTATTTTATTATGCTGTGCTGAATACTCAGTGTCGTTGGCCTGTGTGTTCAGTTCATGTGCAAAATCTGCCAAGCATCGGTTTTTCAGTCATGATGTAATCAGTGCTGCACAGCTTCCCACTGGAGTGTTTCTGAGATCCATAAAATACACAGGACAAAAAGGAATGAGTGTCTGTCACTTAAAACAAAGGTCACCACCCACAGGCAAATTATGGCAGTAGTATTCAGTATTCTTTGTCCTGGAGCTACTTTGCCATGTTGACCTTTATTCTGAGACAATACTATGGAAATGGGAACAGCTGACAGCAATCTCTGAATCTGAATGCAGCTGATAAAAGCTGTTCTGAAAATCTGTTCCAGGATAATTCAGCTTGATTAGTTAATTTACCAATTGCTGAGTTCTGTAGACAGAAGCAGGAAATCCTATTGTTGTGCTCATGAATCTCTTTAGGTAAGTAACAATGGCTGGATCCACTGTATTTATAAAATCATGCTTCAGGCCATGAGACCCTTTTTAGTCTTTGTTGGTTAAACCAGTAGTCAGCAGGACGCTGATTCGATAAAGTCATCGCCCAGCCTGGTGAGACATGGCAACTGTGCAGGTGTGTTGGTAGGAACATCTTCATTTACAGCATCGTGTTTATGTAACGCTTCTCGTGTGTGAATCCTAAATCAGCCTGTGGTAGAACTGACAGAACTGTTTAATCATCATCAGCAGCAGTGGGGCTTTCAAAAAATCTTGTCCATGAGTAACCTGGAGCATGAGAAATACCTGACAAAGTTTCAAAGGGCAGGGAATCTGTCTGGCTTGTCTAGATGTCTGTAGGAACCTCCTCCCACCCACTTTGGCTGGGCTGGAGAGCCAACCAGTGAGGAAATTAGTGAGAAGCTGGTACGGAGAAGCTTTATTGTGTGTGTGTGTACATATATGTATATATTAAAGAAAAGAGTGCATATAATTAATGGTAATATAAATCTTTTCCATGTTGAAAACATGAATGTATACAGAGGAGGTTTTTTGCTTTTTTTTTTTCACTTTAGTAGGAGAGGTGGAAAATGACTGTTGTCTCTAGGATTTGAAAAGGTTGGAGCTTGCAGTCAGCACTCCTGTTTTATTGCTGTCAGGCTGAAAATCCTGGATGCTGTTTAAGCAATGCCATATGCCCTCCTGAATTGTCAATGGAAAAACAAATGGGAGGGGGGACCCGAAACTGTAAAGCCCTTTTCAGAACCACATCTGGATTGAATAAATGCAGGCACCCATTGTATAATTTAATGTCTGATTGAATTTGCTCTCAAAAACGTAACAGTAGTAGGTCTGCCATATTGTGTTTCAGAGAATGACTTTCTTAGCGTATTTGTTTTACTTGTGTAAGTCAGATGGGACCCTGTTTAAAAAAATAAACAAAAAAAAACCCAGCAAGATATGCACCTAATACAGCTGGAAATATGAATCTTTTTCTCAAGGATACCAGTGTGAGTTGTTTAAAGCCACCATGCACATTTGTAAATGAACATGAATGCATGGACAAGGCAATCTGGCCTTTTTCCCTGAGTTTATCAGAGAGTAAGGACCTGAGTCAGTGGGTCAGTACCTGCCTGGCCATGGCTTCGTGGGCATGGGGCTGATTTTGGCTATTGCCCTGAGATGGGGAAAGGCTTTAAGGAAATTCCTAAATCTCAATCCAGGAAATAGGCAGATAAATAGGCCTTGACTCACTCCTGGAAAGGAGCAGGTAGTTTGGACTATTTCTGAGCAAGTCTGTGAAAAGCAGCAAAGGAAAGCAGCCAGTTTAGAATAGTTCTAAACTGTCCATAGGGAGACTTGCCTTGTATGAATGAGGCTTTCTTCAAAATGCTTGCATTAGAAGAACGGACACTTGTCTGTCAGATCTGACTTCCACCAGACAAGGTAAGGTATTACTGCAGCCTATAGCCCTGTTAAGTTTCCATTTCCTGTCAGTAGGCGTGTGATACACAGAGTGCTTCTGAAAACTGATTTTTTTTTCCTCCACTTTAAAAAGAGAAGCAATGTTTTTATTTACTTATGCAATCAAAAGTGGTTCAGGCTTCTAGAGAAAAAAATTCCCCTGTAGTACAGACAAGTTACTGCCAAAAAAGAAAAAAAAAAACCCCTCAATGATTGAGGGACTAGGATAAAAATAGGAAAAAAACACTTTAGCTTTTCGTTAAACTTCATGTTTCCAATAGTTTTGGGGAAACAAAAAGGGAAAGTTCTTTGTTGTCACTTTGAAACACAAGATGCAGTTGAGGAACATGCAGAAATACAAACATAGCAGTGGAGAACAGGATTTTAAAAGCAGTGCATTTCTGATATTTGCTCAGGTAATGCAGAAATGTATCCTAACAAGGATCAGTGCATCAAAGTGGGGAGGGGAAAGTTTGAGGTGAGTTCTTGTATGTAAGAATTGAAAATATGATTTTTTGTTCCGCAGGTCTGCTGTAGCATTCCTCATTGGCTTCAAAAGCAAAAATTGATCTTTTTGCTGTAGGAAGGGAGATGTGCGTGTTTACCTGATTGGATCAATAGAACCATTCTAGTGGGTTTTCACTTCTGGTGTCAGAATATGGTCTAGTCAAAGCTATTGCAGAAGGCTGCTTCTGCAGTATGAAAGGCGTGTATTCAAGGTTACCATCCCAAACATTTTTTTTTTTTTAGATCTTTTGATTAGAAGCACTGAGTTGAAAAGAATGTTTTCAATGATACCTAGATTCCTACTACTTCGTCAGTACATTTTCAGATACTTTTCCTGAATATTTTTGAGCAGAGTCTGTCTTTGAACATGAAATGTAGGTTGCTGGCAACCTACATTTGCCAGAAAGTCAGCAGACTCCATGAACGTTGCCAGATTTACTGTGATCTCTCTTAGAGGAGGAAGAACAGCAGCAGAAAGCAGAAACTGACTGTATGTCAAGTAGGTGTATGTGTCTGGCACATCGCAGTCCAAGATGAACTCACAACTGGAGCTAAATGTTTGCAAATTCTTGGAAACTTGGAGGAAAGGAGCTATAGTCTGTGTTCGCTGCCATTTGAATGTTCTGTGGATGCCATGAGGTTAGAAATTGCTGCCCGCGTCTGTGGTGAGATTGATGAATTAGTACTTTGGGTCGTCCCTTTTCAGACTTTCATGGCCTTGTTAAGGGCATAAGAAGGGAAGTGCTTACCTCTGCTGCACAGCTTCTGAAAGCTGTGCATATGTCCTGATGAAAAACACAGTGTTGCTAGGTGGAATTACTGTGGAGAAGGCACACTCCAAGTAACCTCCAGGGATTTGTCACAAAAGAGCTTTTTTTGCTGTCCTAGGTTGAATTTACATTCCCCACTTCCCTGCTGTTCTTCTTTCTGCTACCCACTTCCCCCATAGCTCCCTTGACTTTTTTTTTTTTTTTTTTTTTTTTTTTTTNTTTTTTTTTTTTTTTTTTTTTTTTCCTTTGGAGTGGTGCACAGAGCCCTTAGCAGCACTGGGGGAAGAAAGTCTTGAAGCTTGGAGCCTGGACTATGGTAGAAGGGGCAGCAGGTGCACAGGGGGCTTTCTGCAGAGATGCAGAGAAAACATTTGTGCTTCAGGGGCCCTTGGCTGCATCCGCTCCTGACCAGGCACAAAACAGCAGAAATAGAGAAAATGGAATGATTACTACTAGAGGTAGCAAAGATGTGAAGAAATAGGTTCAGATGTGGACAGTTAAGGATACTGATAGGGCCGTCACCTCTTCAGAGGTTCACTGTAGACATAATTATATGTACTATTTGCTGCTCTGGGCTGTGTGTTCACAAACTTAAGAAGCTTTTTAAAGATTTTCGTGCTTGTTTTTCTTAATGGTACTTTGATAGTTCGACTGCTGTAGAGCTAATAAGCCTTTTTTGTTTGTGGGATTACTCAGCATTCGAATGCAGCATGTTAGTGTTGGTGCCTTTGTGCATTACAGATAAAGACACTGACTGTTAACATGGATCTTACGTTAGAGAGGTGCAAAACCTGTATTGAATGTACAGAAGAAAAAAATGGGAAAGGTGGGTGGTGTCACATAGGTGTATTAGAACTTCATTGGTGTTCAAATACGTGTTTGTAGTCACAGACTCTAAAAGTGATCCCTCGGGATGTGCTCAGGCATGAGCCCATTGATGGCAGAACCAAACCCAGAGGGGCCGAGTGTTGGAGCACCTGCAGCGCTGCTCTCAGGCTGCCTGGCTTCTGAACCCTGGGCCATGTGCCTCCTGGTTGTGGTGTTGTTTGTTTGTTTGTTTGTTTTTTGAGAAAGACCAGCTGTTACTGCCCTGCTAGGAGCAAAAAGGGAAGGGGAAAGTTTTAAAAAAAAAAAAAAAAAAAAAGGTGTAAGGTGTATGAATAACTTTTTGTGTTCTCTGACATGCGCATTTGCTTTTGCTTGTCTTTAGCGTAAGGTTACCTACAGTGGGTTGTTTTTGCATTTCTGCTGTGTGGCTTCATTTCCATGTGACTGTTTTAAATAGTCTGCTTGCATGGACCTGAAAGAACCTTCTGTCTTAGAAAAGATGAAAACTTCAGGTCCCTGTTTAGTCTGGGCAAACCTGAGGCTGTCATGGCTAATTGTGGAGCTGCTTCTCAGGCAGGTTGGACTTGCACAAGAAAACTGAAGTGGAGAATGATTTTATTGCCTGTCTTTCTGTTTTTAGGTAAATGTTAAAGCAATTTTTTTCTTTTCATGGATAAATTTCTTTTGGATAGACTGTGGTGATACCGTTTGTGTTTTTCAAGTTGAAACTAGGACTGCAGGCGGGAGAGAAACTGGTAATGGAGTGATTTAGCACTTAATTTGGTGTTTCTTCTACATGAATTGCACTTTGATTTGTGTTGTTTTTCTGCTGTACTAAATTCTGTCAAATTCATGTCAGCTTTGTAGCCCTAATCCATGTCAGACTGGCTCCCTGCTTGGTCTTCTGAATACCATAGTTGATTTGATAAACTTGACATTCTTCCAGAAGGGACTGGTTGCTTTGTAGGAGTTGTGATCATTATACTGGAATTACATTTGAACAATTCTCTTTCTCACTTAGAAACAACTTTTCTAATATTTGTCTTTTTTTGGTGTATTTTCTGGCAGTTAGTAATTGATGTGGGTGTTTGGAAAACAGACAAATAAGCTGCTTACTCTTTAAATAGGCTGTACCTCATGTACACTAAAAATAAAACTGTATTTTGTAAGATTTAGGTACTACTGGTTTTGTTCATGAAGACATTTCTTAGTCAAACATTTAACTTCATTTAAAATTGTCTTTTCGTGTTCTGTAGGGTAAGTTGTTTGTCTTGAAATAAATTACTAGACATTTTCTGTTTAATTAAATTGCCCATTCTTAATAAATTAAGAGAGTGGAAAAATTAAGACCGATTTATATAAAAACTTGGTAGCTCCATTGATTTCATATCAGAATTGGAATTTTATTTCCTCTTAATTTTGACTTTAAAAAAGAAAAAGTTATTTGAATTTGGAGATGTAAAAATTCCTGGGTGTGATTCTGCAGCAGTATTTAGCATTCTACCACGTAAGCAGTCCATGTCTCTCACAGGACTGCATTTGTGGTTTGTCTGTTCTATCAAGTCTTACTTTTGTCTGATAACAGTCTGTTCAGCTTATTTGATGTTTTAAACAAGTTTAATTTGGTACACCAGTCAGAGTTGCATTGAAGTCTCTTTCATTTCATTGTTTCTGCAAGCCTTTTACTTTCTCTCCTAGGTAAAGATTTTTCAAAATGAATATTTCAAAGTAGGCTTAGTGTAGCTACTGTAATTTTTTAAAAATAAGCTTATAAATATTGGGAATTTTTTTTGTTATCAAACTGCTTCTATTGTGATATGTACATATGCTTTATAGCTTCAGTGTTGAGATTTCCAGATATTTGATCATCTGTCTTTCAGATGTATTTCGTTAACTGTCCTGAGTGTGGGAGATGTACACAGATCAAAATCATCTGTTTAATTTGTTTTACATTGTTGTATTCCTGTTATAGTAAAACATGAGTTTTCAAGGCACAGCCGTGTAAAGACTTTGTTCAAAAACTCTCTCAATCAAAGATTTAAGTAGGATTATATATGCATTAACAGGATTCTGTTTTGAGCAAGTGCACGCTGAACTAATAGAACAAGTCACATAAAACAGTGGTAAGATATAAGAAGTTGTATGAGAACTGAGTAATAGAATTCTGATCTTACAGTGACTTACAGCTGAAAGAACAGAGCTTGGAAAAAACATGTTCTCCAGTTCTGTGTGAGTGGCATCTTTTCCTTCTCAGGGCTGTGTCAGTCCGGTATCGCTTGCAGGTGCGTAGGTGTGCTGGTTACACATGGAGCAGAAGCCCCACTTGGGAGATGGAGGTGAGACTGACACAGCAGAGGAGTACTGAGGTGCTGGGATCCAGGGAGACCGTCTGGTCTTCAGAGAGCTTTAAATAGCTGCTCCGTGTGACGCAAGTGCTACCAGAATGAGAGCACAAACTGAGCTTCCAGTGCAGTGGGAGGAACAGTCTTGCTGGGTGGGCTCTTCGGGGTCACCATGTTAAGGCTTAGCAAACAGAAAACATCTTTCCACTTGGAACTCATCTCTCTTTGGCCTAGTTTTTCCTCCGTTCTGAAATAACAGTTATTTTTATAGGTATACATTTGATGGAGAGTTCCAGAGGACTGCATAGACTGGTGTCTAGATCTTAAGCTTTTTTCTTTTTCTATTCAGCATAGTTAAATGTTTAAATTAGACCCAGGTATTTACACAGACAGTTTGGTTGATTTCTTCCAATATATGTTATTCCACATATGTTATAAGTAAATGCTGCATGCAGTGGCAGTGCTTTTTTAGGTGTCTGGAACTTTTTGACCTTCTTGATGATGATTTCCTTGAAGATGAAACCAGTGAACAATTCGAATCATTTAATTCAAATATCTTTAGAAATGAAGACAACATGGTTGTGTCACAGGTGGATTCAAAGTTAGAAGCTCCCTCAGCTCAGCCTCTATCTGAGGTAGCTGGAAGTAGACAGGCTGGTAGCAGTTTGGGCTGGAAATTCTGTGTCTCTTCTTACTCCCTGGTATAATCTGAGCTTATTCACTAAACAATGAGGGCAATATTTGCTAGCTGTTATGAAGTAATTAATAAATGTAGTTAGCAGCAGCAGCATTTAGAAATTTAGGACAGTTTTTTAATCAATTTTTTGTAATTAATTACATGAACTATTGTTACTCCTAATCTCTGATTCTATTTCCGGTCCATAGCTGTTATTTTCTACCCATAACTGCTGTGTTGACTTCAGAGTGTCTGCCCTTTTAGGGTGTGTTGTCAGTGGGTTTTGGAAACTAAAAATGTCATGATATTCCTGTAATATCTTTACTTTTAAATTTACTTGTAATATTTTGAGTAGTTTCTTTTTGGTGATTTTTAGCCCTGCTTGTTCTTAAGTTTGTCTGTCAGTGTTGAAGCATTTCTTGGGCTGGGTTGATTAGAGGTGAGGCTTGCTGTCTGCAACTAAAATATCTGGCCACATGAATCCTAGGCAGTTGATCTCAGTAAGAAATGGTGCACATCTGTACTGTAGTTAGTAGCTTCAGCGCAAAAATGCGGTCTGTTCTGTTTTTTGTATTTGCCCTGGATCAAGTTCCTTACTTTTGCTTTTAAATCTCTGAACCAAATTTTAGCGTGAGAGTTCTGAGCTGTGGCTGTTGGGGTATGGTTTTTCCTGTCTTCTGAGACACTCCTGGTTGAAGCTGAGCTGTATGAAGTCCACGAGTACTAAAGCCAGCTCTGCATATTTGTGACATTAAGTGAGCAGTAGCAATGCTGTGGGTTGCTATAGAGAAAACTGGTAACACAAAGCTAAAAGTTCTGGCTCCTAAACTTTACTGGCTAGGAAGCTTGACCACTATAACATAACTGCTGCAATTTCCAGTTTGTGCTCTTTAGGCAATGTATTGTATTGCTGTTTGCAGAGGACAGCGGCTTCTGTAACGCACTCTTAGGTTTGGTGTTTATATTCTGAACAGCAATTTGCTGCAAGCACACTGCAAACCACAGTCATCAACCTCTAATGGGTACTGCCAAGGCTCTGTGTTGCTACTAGTTTCTTTCATCAGTGATTTGCAATGTCTTGCAGTGTAATGTACAACAGTCTTAGCATGGAAGGAGCTGGAAAAATGAAAAACAAACCATGAATCTGATAAATAAATGGATGTTGGAATTGCAGCTGAGCCCTACAGTTTAAATGGCCAAAGTCAAAATCACAGTTCAGTGTTCTCACCAAGCAGAGTCCTGTGGGCAATCATGCAAAATGTGAAGCAGCTGAAGGAGAAGTTTGACGCCACTGTGCTTTGTGGGTGTTAGCCATGTCAACAACACTAGCAAGGGTGCGGAAAATGCTTGAATTCTGGTCTTGTCTGGCAAAGAGAAATCACAATAAAGTATTTTAAATAGTGTATTGTAATGCAAGAATGAAGAGTCTGTGTTATATTAACTGCTACGTGCTCCTCAAATTCTTGTGCATTTCACTCCAGCTTGCTATTGTCTTTGGTTTTCTTTGTGCACACAGTGCTGTATTGCAGAATAAATTCACCTCTGAGATTAGGACTGGGAGTCAAGGTGCAACTGAGAAACTGACACAGTAGAATTAGTAAAATCCTGCTTTGAAATTTGTTCTTGTCTTTTCTTCACCCCCCACCTCCACAAAGATGAATTGTGGTAAAAGTACAGACAGTTTTCCTCCTAATATTTGCATCTAAATTTGGACCTGTTGAAATAACAGCAAATGCTGATAATTATTTCAATCTTGCAGTCATAGAATCTCCATTACTTTGTTTTCCGGAGGGTTTGTAGTATCATCATCTAACTATGTTATTTTGCTTGATATCCTTCAACATCAGTCCTTAAGTGAAAGTGGTGAGGGACAGCTGGGCCTGTTGTGGCCCTTTTCTTTCCAGTTCATGCTTCATGAGAGGCTGACAGAAAAAGCAGCTTCAAGAGTGCAAAAGGCAAAGTTATTCTTCATCCAGACAGATTTCTGTGGTCTTAGACAAGCATTGAAGTTTCTAAGAGCTGTTTGGGCTTGTCTTCTTGATCAGGGAAAAACTTGAAAAATTCACAACCAAAACTGTTTTCTGTTGTGTGTGTTTTTTTTTTTTTTTTTAAGGAATAGTTCTGTATGTCCTTAAGTCCTCCTACAGTTACGTTGTGCATGTTTTGTGTCTTTCAGTGCATTTAATCCCAGTAAACCCTATCAAGGAAGATGGGCTGAATCCTAAGAGCCGAAAGAGAATAATGCCTGATTTGCTGACTGAGCCTCCTGCAATAGATCCTGTTTATGAAGCTCATGTTTACTGCAATATTCCTACCATTGCTGAACGCAGCATGGAAGGTAGGCTTTGTGCATGCAAATGGCAATTTAGTGGAAATGATGACTTTGTGCACTGTCAGTTCTTCAGTGCTTGGAGAGAGGTGCAGCAAACGCCAACTGGTTGATGAATCCTCTCTGGTTTCTTGATTTTTGGAAGTGGTTCTGTTTTCAGTCAGTGGTCAATAGAAGTTCCATAATAGGAAGAGGTGGAAGTGATACAAATATTTAATATATGAATTATAATGTTTATTACAAGTGAGCTGCATTGCAGATTGTATTATTAACATCTAAAAATCAATTGACTGAAAACTATGGGGAAACTGAACAACAACAACAAAACCAAGAAGCAATTCATGTTGGAACTCTTAAACCATGAGACATATGAACTAGAAGGCATGCATACCTTATCGTGGCTTCAGTAGCAAGGTAGTTTGAGTGAATTCTCCCATATAAATATCCCACTAATAAATATAAAATCACAAACTAACATATCAAAAAGCTTTGAATCAAGCACGCTGCGAAATGCTGATTAGAGTTGGGGTCTGGAAGAGGCGTCATAGAAGTGGAGTAACCTCACTGTGTTGGTGGAGACCAGTACTTGAATAATTTCTTGTATGGCTGTTGAACTTGGATGTACTATGGAGAATGTGCTGAGTACCTGAGTCTTGTATAAGTTGCCTTATAATTGCAAACAAAATCTTTCCTGAAACAAGAACTCGTCTTCTCTTGTTGGGTTTTCTTTCATTGTAACCAATTTAATTCACTCCAAGCTATCAAGCTAACTGTGTTTTCTTCTTAAATATTTCTCCTGCATACTTTGTTAACATATGATTCTACATTTCCTCTTTCTTTTTTCTTTCACTTCAGGTCATGCACCTCATTATTTTAAGCTAGTGTCAGTTCAAGTGTTGATTCGACATGGAGATAGGTACCCATTATATGCCATTCCCAAGACAAAAAGACCTGACATCGATTGTATGTTGATGCCTAACAGGTAAAATTTTTGGCTTTTACCATAACTACATGCATGTTTTGCTTTATAATTATTTTGTTCCTTGTTAGGAAACAATTAATGCAGCTTGTTTTAATGCAGATACTATTGTCTGTCATTAAAATACCATTTATCTCTCTGTTTCAGTACATTGTGCTTCTGTCTAACATCATGTCTTCGTAGCTTGCTGATTCTTGTCTTGATACCTGCATCAGTTTGGGCTGTAGATATGGTCCGAATTGCTTCTCTTTTTCTGGAAGAACCTTTCTTTCCTGTCTAGAGTTTCTCATTGATAATGATGAATCATAGTGTAGAGCAGTAGAAATGAGTAGGATAATTCAAGTCACCAACCTAGCTTGTCCTAGCTTGTGTGATTACATGTGTTTTCCTCTTTCATAAATAGGATAGTAGGTTTTTTTAATTTTTTTTTTCCAATAGAGGACTTTCCAGTAAACCTACTGAATGCTTACAGTTAAAAGAAAAATATCAGGAAGTACTATCAGACATGTTAGCAAAATCTCTTGGCAACTTTATTCTGTTACCCACTCAAAAGTATCAGGTGTGCAGATTTCAGGAGTTGCACCTACCTTGTGTACCTGCATGCATTGCTAAGGCAAAGGGCGTAATAGGCCCCGTGATCTGCTAGTGTACAAAGCAGTGCTGATATACCAGAAATACCTTATTCCAGAATAGTGCAGAATCTATTTCTTTGAAGAGGCAATATTCTTGGTTTTATGGTGTAGCATTATTCAGAAGTAGCTTTACTCTGTCATTCTGAAAATGCATTTTGGAGTATTAGGTATACCAGATGTGTGTTTTGATAGATCCATGGGCCCTGTTCCATAGAATTTTAGTAGCTTCCTGTCATCAGGAGCATTTATGATTTCATCTTTAAAAAGGTAAAGATAAAAGAAATTGCCCTTGTGATAGATATCCTGAAGTTTGCAAGGCTTGCAATGCTGTCTTCAATTGTAGTCAGTGTTCTAACGCTGTTCTGCCTGTTCAGGTAATTGAAAAATCACTGTCCTGCTGACCACACTACTGTTATGGTGGCGGGGTGACCCTACAGAAGTTCAAAAGCATGAGCAGTTCTAACACACATGTGCACATGCACAGAAGTTTTAATTCCACCTAAACTGTAATATCCTCTTCTCTATTCTGTTAGCAAAATGAAGCCTCTTGTGAGATTTTTTTCATAAAAAAAGCCCAGATCTTCATGTTAACAGGTTTTATACAATATTCCATATATATTAACTTTTGTATATAGTATATATAAATGTATACTTTTAAAAAAGAGTAAAACGGGACAGAAAAATAGTGAACATGGCTCTAGAATTTAGAAGACACGAATAGCTTCTAATTTCAATATTTTTAGAGTGTGTTTATGTGCTCATATCTTAACTTCTTGATGCAAGTATCAAAATAAAATTTGAGCAAAACCAAATGCTCCTTTTTTGGCAGGGTACTACTTTTGTTTTACAATGTCTGTCATGAACAGAACCTAAATACCTGAATTTTTTTTGGTCTTTTATAGTTTTACATGTTTCAGTGGTTTGGAACTTTTTACATAGTGCAATTTTTTAAAAAACCTTCCTTCTGCTTTCATGTTGACTTTCCTTCTTTATTCATGCCTCAACTTCCACCAAAGTATTTGTTCTGCCAAGAAATGGCATTCTCTGATCTTCTCGAACATCCTCCAAGAGAAGTTACAGTTCTTTTGAGGGGTGCCCAACCCCAGCATTGTTCCGCACCCACTGTAAGCTAACTAGCTGTCTGACATCTGGCATGCAACACAGACTGAAGGCAGGAGACCAAACGTGAGATATCTCTGCAGTAGAGTTGTGTGGCCAATTAATTCCTTTGACAAGATGAAAAACTAACAATTTGCTAATAGCTGTGATAACATTTTTAATGATCGGCCTCAAAAGGGTGATGTTATATTTGGCATAAAATACCAAGTAAAAAACTATGATATTCTTAAAGGCTCTGATCCTTTGCGCTTACTCAGTATGTCATGTGAGAAACCTCTGTTGCAAAGATGTTAACTACAAGTGACAATGTTGGATGAGTTGCTGTGTTTTTCAGTATTACAGTGCCACAAGACCTCAGTTTTCTATTTGTTAGAAAAGCTTTTATAGGTATTTCTACAGGTTCAGGCAAGGAATACAACGTGAAGGCTGTGAAATCAGGAAAAGTATCCATAAAAGGCAAGGAACTAGTGCAGCTCTGGCACTGCCAACAGAGTGACCAAGTCAAGCAATTAAGAAGGCATAACGTCAGGACATGAGAAGGCCAGCAGTGTAGGCACCCCTGTCTGTTAGCAATCTATGAACCATTAGAACACCAGTGCACACATGATATATCCACAGCAGTTCACCACCACTGAAAATAAATAAAGAGCAAAAAAGACTGTCTCCTTGAGTGCAGTGTTTATGGATCTCCTGGCTGACTTTGAAAGGGCAGCAGATGAAAGGAGTTATCTCTGTACCGTTGTGTGTTGATGCGTTACAGCTGATCTTTGCGAATAAAGCTGGAATTGTTAATGTTTCTATCATTGTTTTGAGTGGAATGTTTATTATTTTAACATCAGGAAGCTGTCTGTTGGGCTTGGCTCTCAGGCTTGTATTCCTTTATGATGTAAACTTGGTGCTTGATTGTAAGTGTATTTACAGAGTATTACAAGGAATATAACTGCTGCCTTTGAACTGAAGGTTTCCTTATGCTGTGTAATTAAATTGAGATGTCTGATTAAAAGTCTGACTTATTTAAGCTTTCTGGACATTAGTTTCAGGTACGTATGGTGCTTGTATTCAGTCTGTTCTTTATTTGACTTGGCATTCAGCTGATGGAATTCATTAATTAAGTAGATTATGCTACAGCCCCATGGACTTCTAATGGATGTGCAGAATAGCCTTGAGGTCACACTTGGGTTTTGTGAATTATGGTTTGTGACATATAAGTGTGGAATGAATATAAGCAAATGGATTAAATGCTTTGGATATTTCTTCCATCTAAGACTTCAATTATTATTTTCATTGTTCTGGATGTAAATTTCCAAGGGGAACTGAATAACACATATTCTTTTTTCCCTGAGAAAATTGACTGAATGTTGTTAGTGAAAATCTGTTCATTGCGGTGTTTGCTTTTGGGGAGAATAAATTAACCACCCACTTCTCCTTCCTTTGTATCTTACATGTCGAGTGTCAAAAGTAACATGTATGCCATGTGTGAGCTTTTGAATTTTTATCTGAGATGGAGTAGAAATGTTTTTTTTGAAAATACTTTTTTGGAAAATTATTTCAGAAGACTGCTATAATTTAATACGATACGTGGCTAACTGGCATATGCTTCAAGGCATTTTGAGAGCTATTGGTGTTAGTAATAAAAAGCTTACTAACAAATACTAGAACATGAGATTCGATATGCACATCTTGAAAT
>VXAV01005870.1:0-10261 GCA_013399715.1 Alectura lathami | reverse complement strand
CACTCATAAAAGATTTTCCTTTTTTTTTCCTCATCTTGTCCTGGATTTGGGGTGCTCTAATGATTTGAATTATACATTTTGTGTGTGGGAAAAAAAAAGCCTTACTTTTGTTGTTTAAAAGCATATGGATTTTTCTACAGTGAAGACCTAGAAAAAGATGTAGAATTTGAAGTTGTTGGTGATGCCCCTGAAAAAGTTGGCCCTAAGCCATCAGAACCAACATCCAAAAACATTACCAACGGCAGCGATGATGGAGCTCAGCCCTCAACATCTACAGGTGAGTGAGAGTCAATATAAAATACAATGAAATAGTTCTTCAGTAATGCAGTCCCATTAAAATACTTCAACTTTATGACTTGACTTTGCCAGTGTGAAGTGGAAGTCGTATAAGCTGCCTGTATGTATAAATACAATATTAAATAGTAAGAAATGCACAGATTGTAACAAAGGTTTACAGTAAACACACCTTATTATATCATTTTATTATTTAACTTCCAGGTGCTCGGGAGTGAAGGGTAGTCAACCATTAGCATAGTGATTTAAATAAAGTTCTGTCTCATCTCTGACCGTTCTGTCTCATAGTCACCCTCTTGTCTGACAAAAAAGAATCAACCAGATTTGTTGCTTTCTCCCTACAGACTAAAAGTTGCTTTGTGGATGTCTTCCATCAGGTTTTATTTTGTTACTTTAAGATGATGTCTTTATTAATCTGCTAATAAAATAATAATTTTTCACCTACTGAGTAAGGCATGTCAAAAATGAACAAACAAACCAGTATTTGCTACTCAAGAAGTACCACCATCACTTTTTTAATACAGGGTGTTCTTTTGAATATACCCAGAATAGCTTAACTGGAATACAGGATGTTTAAGCAGTGAAAGCTAGTGTACTGGAATCATCGTACAGTTGTATTGTTGTGGCAATTTAAGTTAAATATCTGTAGCTCTGTCGTAAGCTTTTGGATGATGTTCAGTTGCCTGTCAGATAGTCCTATTTCCGAAGCATGTAGAAGTGTGTAATCACTTCCACTTGCCTCTTACTTGTTTCAGGGAAGATTAAATGTTAAAAGTACTGGTATAATTCCAAACTAAATAATAAAAAGCATGAGAAAATAGTACAAAATTAATTTTTAAAATGAGTTTCTACTTAAAGCCTTGGAAGTTCATGTTTGGTTCTAGTTTCCCTTTATACCATCCATTGTTATCTTTTAGCTCAAGTCTGCTCACTCTTCCATTCCTGCCTCTCTCTCATGGAGCATGGTTTCTAGTGGGGGATTTAGTTGAGTGCACTAGTGAGAAATGAGGCTGGACTACATGTTACTGTGTTTAAAGATCCTTTTCTTAAGGACTGATGCAGATAGCATGCAGTGCTTCTATTCTGTGCGTGTAAAAAAATTATGCTAATACATTGGTGTTAGCTAGTGTGGGAATTCATAAGAACACAGGAATATTTTTGAGTTATTGCAATGTCTTCCATGCCTCTCCTGAAAAGGGAATAACCATACGAAAAGCCTATATCACACTGTTTTCACAGAAATTCAAAATATTCTTGCAGTTAATTGACAAAGACTATGGATAAAGAAAGCTCCAAGATGTATTTGTTGTACTAGAGGCATCTTGTATGCAGTTTGTTTTGAGAGTAGACTGTCCTTACAGTACCCACTGGAATTAAAAACCTGTATTTTGCAGCTCCAGATCAAGATGATCTATTTATTATTGATTCTGAAGATGAAGGCCATTCAAGCAGTGCTGATGATATGGAAAATAAGAGCCGCAAGAGGAAACTAGAAGATAAAGAGTGCATCAGTGCAAAGAGAGTGCGTATGGAGCAGACAGAAGAGCAAGATGAAATCATAGCATTAGACTGAACATGCAAATCCCTTTGATAAAACGATTGAGATAATGTAATGCAGTAACAGCATACTATTTTAAGATGTGAAAAATGTCCAGAACTAGACTAATTTTGAGGCTTTTGTTCTGAGGGAGTATCTAAATATTGGCTTAAATAATTTGTGTCTGTTTCTCTTGATAAAGCTGTTATCTCAATAGACTCTTTGAGAAGTTTTTTCATATTGAATTCCATGTATTAAATGTAGTAGAAACATAGTTTATAAATACTTGCAGATAAGTATTTGCTTAAACGGTCATGGAAAAAAGCATGTTATTTTTATGTAAATACCTTTTAAGTATAATTCAGTAGGACACAAAAAGCTACTCTGGTTTAGCAAAGGGTCATCGTCTGATGCCCAGATTTATAAGTAACTAAATTTTTATTTTTTTGCTTGAAGAAAAGTATTTTTAGTCTAGTCCTAAACATTTTTCACACCCTGAACAAGGAGAAAATTCACTAAAGGAAATTAGTGCCATGTTTTAACAGTGTTCTTAAACGTCAACTGGCACTATGTACATTACTGTAAAACTGTTAATTTACTCAAGTTTTTCAGCTCGTACTGCCTGGTATGTCAATGTAAGAAGCAAATTTTTTGTGTATTGTTACAGTTTCAGGTTATTTATATTTGATGTTTTGTAAACTCAGATACTACTACTATACTGTACATCTGATGGACCAAATAAATGACATCTGAAATACTTGCTATATATGCTTGCACAGTCCAAGTTCATGATGATCTATGGGATTTTAAAATGTATAGCCTTTGAAAATTACTGTACTATTTTCATTTTTCTAAACATAGCCTAGTAGTACAGAACATAAACTTCACTTGTTTGAGGTGAAAGGGGAATTTTTTTAATAAAACCTTTGTGAATTTTTTTTTTTTTCTTGGACAATCAATTATTGGCTTTTCCAGTTGGAGGTTTTGCACCACCACACAAAAGCTTTCAGCACCTCATGCCTTCAGAAAGTACTGGTCTTTTTTATGTTATACTTTGTGCTTTGGGCAAAAGTTGCAGTTTTTAGGAGCAATATCTTAGTTCAACAAATACAGTAGGCTCTGTTTTGGTAGCTCTCAATAATGTCAGTGTTGAATATCTGAACACATTAATCTGTCATTTGTCATTGCACTGAAGTTTCTTTCCAGTTCTCTGTTAGTAGACCAGAACTGTTTCTGTTCATAGAAAAGTACTCAGTGGTAGCCTTACAAAGTAGAGATTGAGCAGACAAGATTTATTCTCTTAGAATTTGCAAACTAACTGCATTTTAAACTAGATGTTAACCATAAAGCAGAAGAATGTAAAAACCAAACACAGCAAGTTTTAGTTCCTGTATCTGGTTCTGTTTAGCCAAAGGCCAGGTTTCATCAGTGTTGAATACCAATGGTGCAAAATGGTGCAAAACTATGATTCTACAATGCTATTACTGTTTTATCTCTACTTTTAGGCAATAGTAGACATATACAGTGGCTTGTTTGGTGACATAATACTCTAACACAAAATTAAATATTTGAGTTAGTTGCTTCTTGGCCAGCATAAGTGAAGACTGAGAGGTAAAGATGTAAATAAGAGGAGTTAGAGAAATGATTTTCAGCACTATAATGGGAAGCATTTGTAGTTCTCACTATAATCAGTTAAAGCACTAGAAGTTAATGTCTGATGACATTTTCCAATAATTAAGGCTATTTTCTCTACACTGTACTAAAAATTCAGTGATTGGTTTATTAAATAAGTTATCAAATGTGTAATAGGATGTCATTCTCACTGTGACATGACAAAGTTGCATCTAAGCTGCTGGCATGTGTAATATGTCTGAGACAGTGATCCTATTGCGGGACAGTGGTTAGGTTAAGTATTGAGAAACTTAAAATACACATTGTGTGTTTTGCAGCATGAAAGGTGGTACAGCATTTTACTATACAGGCAATTGCACATTGACATATTTAGGAGATGTGATTGTACTGCTTTTGTCTGGGAAGTTAGGATTTAAATGCTGTAAGATTCTTCCTGTAAAATAACTTGCAAGTGAATGAATTCTTCAGCATGTTTTCTGTGCACAGGCTGCTTCCATAGAACATACGACAGGATGTTTGTTATCGTATGTTTGTTGGGTTCTTGTTAAGTTTGGCAACTGTGAATGAATAAGAATGCAGGCTGTTCCTGTGCTAGATGAAAACTGCTTTTCAGAACTGATGGCACTATCAGCATCCTTATTGGCTGGTCGTCACCACCCTTGGAGTAATGTAGAATTTTCCAACCTAAACTTTCTCTTGCTCTTGCAAACAAATTACACATTGAAGCATTTATTAAACTTTGAAGTTTTTGTTTGTTTTTAAAAAAGCAACCCACTCTTCAGCAGGCAATTTGTTAAAGCCCTAATAGTGGTAATATGGAGGGAAATATAGTTGAAAGGCACGAGATTTAGATGTCAAAGTGGACATGAAATTCTCTCCAGTTCCTTAGCTTTGCAACCCTGTTGTAGCTTCTGTATCTACTAAGGGATTCTGAGCCAGGCTTACTAAATCAGTTGCTATTTGCAGTGATACAAATTGGCTTTTCTGACACACAGCTTTCTCTAGTTGTTTGTTCTTATTGATTCAAATTTCTGTAAGACAAATAAGCTTTTCTGGCTGGTTTTCATAGTAACAGTTCATTCCTAATGCTTATTTATTTACATGGCGAATTTGAGTGCTATATATAATAAGGACAAGAAAAACAGTTTAATATTTTAGTGTAGTTGACTGCAGCTGTGAGCATTTCTAGTGTTTGCCTTTGTATGCTCTTTGTTCAATATCCCCGTTGTGTAGTGAAGCACAGAAAGGAGTATTGACCAGTACTGATAATGCAACAGTTAACTAGAGATCCATTAAGTTGTTCCGACTTAGGGTGAAGAAACTTGTAACAATTTTCCCACAAAGTTCCTGTTTAATGAACCTCATTCTGAAAGCATCCAGAGAATCACCCTTCAGGTGCAATTGATTACTGTTCAAGTCAGGAGAAAGGCTGTCACATCATGGTCCAGAAAGTTCTGTTACCAGCCCATTTCCCAAAAAGCAACTGTAACATTTATATACCGGTGAAATGTTTGTAGTCAACGTGATGTTTTTGTTTTGCTTTATGAACCCATTTCATCATTGAACCACACAGAAATGTGCATACTTTCCTGGCCTGTAGACTGTGACAGCTGGCAAGCAGATTGGTGTGCCATTCTGGGTTGTGACCTTTACAACAAAGACCTCTTGCTAGCCATTTACTAGATCCCAGAAGATAAAATAGGCCTGTGTTCAGTTAATGTATACCACTGATACTGTATGCTTCAAGCTTTATCTCCACTGTCCCAAAGTAGTAAATTTAGATTAGAAAACTTATCCAACACTGAATTAAGGAAAATAGCCCCCTTCCCTACCCTGCTGTTTACTTCCATTTAGGTAGAGATTTTTGTTTCTTCTCTTTGCAGCTATAAGAAGTCTTCATCTGTCTGTATCTAACAAGTATTGAACTTAAAGCAGAAACTGGGATGAAAGTAATACAGCAAATCTTACACGTCAGTCATCAGTTTGTTGCTTGCCTACCTACAGACAGAAGAAGAAGAAGGGGAGGCAACTTAATGATCGTTAATTTGGAGGCCCTGATTCTTCTTAAAGAGGTATGGGATGAAGTAAATAAATGTACTCCCTAATACAGCTTGGTATTAGCTTGTATTAACAATAGGAAATTTCTGTTTGGATACTTGTCTATCTTTCTCATCAACATACTGCTTCACTCATGAGAGAAGCGAGAAATTTTCTGTATGATTTCATAAAGAAAAGGAACTTAGGGAATGGCTCCACCAGTATTCTCCAGCAACATTTGAAACTACTAGGAGGCATTAAGCAACTACATCAGTGATCTCAAACCTACTGCAATTTTTCAAGTAAGTGGTTGTAAATAGACAGAAAAAAGTGCTTCTGTGATAGCCTTTAGCCTTTAGGTGCCGCACTCCCACCTGCTGGTGGGTCAGTACACAGCTGCACATGGGACTTCGCTGCATTTTGTCCATGTGAGTAGTGACTGGAGGTAGCAGGAGTGCTGGGAAGGAGGAGGGTGGCTAAGATACCTAACTAGAAGCTTGGGAGGTTGCCAGGAGCTGTAGATACAAGGGGACATGGAGAAGGCTGAATGCAGGTGGATGTGATGTAGAGGAGTGCTGGAGATGGAGGAGCACTGACAAGTCTGTTCAAGAAGGTAGGCAGGTATGATGGAGGAACCTGAAGGTATTGCATGTAGTGGCTTAGAACTTGTGTAAGTTCTGGAGACTGGCATTGGGTAAGGACAAAGGGTGACAGTACTGCAGCATTATTGGAGGTCTGGAGAGGGGGCTGCAAGCTGGAGAATGCAAAGAATGCAGACATGTATGAGACCAGCATGCTTATGGAACAGCTCCTTGCTTCTTGCAAATATGTTTATTATTTTCAGTTAGAGAGTGTTAAATCTATCATGATATACAAATACGGAAAATACCATGAAAGGTAAATGTAATTGTTACTCTAAACAAACGGATGTTCCCCTTCTGCTCCTGAAAAGATCCTTCTTACCATAGCTGAAACGCTTTGTATTGTCAGGTAGGAGGTCAGTGCTTGTAGCCTGCCATCTTTCTTGGAATGGTGTAAAAAGCAGAGTTAGTCTGGTATTTCTCACCAGCAGAGAACAGGGGGACACATACAGCAGGCTGACTCTCATGCAGCGTTTCTACCTTCCGTTAAATGTGTAAAAGCAGTCTGACCTTTTTTGCTGGATGATGGTTTGTGCTACTGTGATCAAGATTTTCTTTTTGTCACATCAAGATAAATTTTAGGTCTATGTAGACTATATTTTCATCTCTTTGAAATAAGAACCTACAAAACTGAAACCTCTTTAAACATATTAAGTGGGTGCACTGTTAATTGAGCTGGCCAACTAAACCATGTATTTATGCGTGTGCAGCAGCTGCTATTAAGCTAATTGATTGTGTTTGAATATACAGTATTAGGTCCTCTGACTGTAAGGAAGTATGACTAAGCCTGTGTGCAGTCTCCCAAGCATGAGCCAATAAACTGCTGTGGCCAGGAATGCCAAAAGCAGAAGTATGTAAGAGAAGTGGAGGACGAAGCTATAAAAGAAATAAGATACATAAATGGTGTATTAATCTTAAGCGCTTAGACATATGTTGTCTGCGCCTTCACAAAGTGGCTGTTGTGACTGGAATACTACAGGGTCTGTCCCAAGTTATATTTGTGCAGCATGGTGAATAGCTGCATTTGCAATGAATAAGAAGAATGTAAAAAATGTTAAATAGTATTTTATTGCGGATTTAGAATGAGAAATGACCCTTAAACCCGCAGAGTAGTGTTAGTGAAAAATATTTTAAATAGTTGTGTCTAGCAAAGGTAGCCATTCAAATGCAATGTGTTCTGTTTGCCAGAAGATGGTGCCCTAAAACACACTCAGTAATCTCAGTCTTTAAAAGCTGTGATCTGCGAATGAGTATTAAAAACAAACAAACAAACAAACAAAAAACCACCTTAAAGTACAGCGACAGTCCTAAAACTAAAACAATGAAGTCTTTGTGATGCTTGTATTCATATCATGGAGTAGTGTAAAAATCATGGTCTGGTCTGCTGCTTACAGTAAAGTGGCTATCTAGATTTGAAGTATTTTGGAGAGCTAGAATAACCTTAATTAACATTACTTCCAAACGAATCACCCAAATATTAATGCATATTAACATCCAGACCTCATATTCTGAAAAGCTTGCTTATACTTACAGTTATCACAATACAAATTAAAATACAGGACCCAAGCAAAATAAAGTAACATAAAACATACTACAGCTACAGCTTCAAAGAAAACAAAAACTTCAGTCCCTCTTCCCCAGATAAAATCACTTCTCATCATAATTTTTGTATGAATTTCACAAGAATTTCTTTTTAAATCAGGCTCAGAACAGAGGAAGGGTAAAGAATAATTGAGACCTTCACCAAGAAACCAATCAGTTTGAAATCTGGAGATCAGAACAGAAAACCCTTGAGTAATAGGAAGTCTTATTTACTTTGTGGATTTCCAAGTATAATTTCATTGTTTTCTTAGTAGAGGAGGGAAACTGCAAAAAATCAGGTAGCATCCAATTCAATATGCAAATCTGTCAAGCAGGTTCAAATTGTTACATTGATGAAGTGAGAGGATCAACTCTCTCCTGCATTGTATCAGTAAAAACGTGTATGTTATGAAATACACTGCAACACGAGTCATTGGGGTTTTTGCCACTGTCTTCAATAGGGCCAGATTTTCACCAGTGAATTCTTAAACCTGCAGATTCTCTGCTTTGTTGCAGCTCAGGGAGACAAAATCCCCAGCAGACCGTTAATTTTCCCTGCCTGTTGGCTTGGCCAGCATTTTGTTGAGGGCACTGGCAATTAGAAGGAACAGGAGTGCACTGCCTGTGAGGCCCAGCCAGCTGATATTCACAGATCAATAACTCCACCTGGCTTTTTTGCTCCCTTTAAGTCTTAAACAAAGGAGTTTATTTAACAGAAGCAGCTGGCTTCGCCTAATATCTGATGTACTGATATAACTTAAAATCAGACATAAGGATTACTGCAAGAAATTACAAAATGAAGTTCACCTTTTTTAATAGTCTATGACAGCTCTTGTGTTCTTAGTTGCACGAGTCTTTTTGCAATATGTACGTCTTACGTCTGGTTGTTAAAATTAAGCAAATTTATCTTAAATAAATTGGGGAGAAAAACACATCAGCTCAGCCAAGCTGTAAATGCCTAGTACTTTGGTTTTTCTTTTGTATAACAGTAAGGAGAATGATAGGGGCACTTATTACAGCAACAGCAGTTTCAACTCCACACTTCTTGTTTGCACAGCTCGGCACATATGGTCCTCTATGAGAAAGGCAGCACTGCTCGAGTGCGTTATGTACCACGCAAACAAATTTATTTCACCCATGTGGGCTACATCTGTGGCTACAGCGTGGATAAACGTTATGTTCATTATGTGTATGACAGGAGTACGATTCACTGGAGAGGAGCGGGCCTGTAGTATCACCCTGCTGTGGGGCCGAGGCAGGAGCGCCGTGCAGGAATACCCTGGCCCAGGGCTGTAGCCGGCTTGAGTGGGCCTTGCTTTGAGGATTTACTTAGCGAACACAAGCTTTCAACAGTAAACGTGACTTTTATCATTTGATCCAAACTGCTTACTAAAAAGGGCTGTTTCCTTAGATTCCCCAGACTCTCTCAGTCCCCAGTATGTTTTCCCATGAGTTCATACCAAAGAAAGCACGTGCTTTAACTACTCATGTACCGAGAGGCTTACTGAGAAACTTGCTGCCTGCTGGCAGCAGCGCTGAACCGTGCTGCGCAGGGGAGCAAGGGCTGGTTGTGGCTCAGCAGACAGAGCCACGGCAGGACGGCATCGAGCTCCTCCGCTTGTGCCTCTGGCTTCACACAGCACCAGCTCTGCGCTCCCCACTGCTCGGCTCCCAAAAACGGCTGCTCAGAAGGGCTTTCCTGCAGGAGCACACAGACACACGTCACGCACACTGCTAGGTTAATTGAGAAGTTAAAAAGTTAGAGGATAATGTCAAGAAATTAAAAGCAAAACAAAAATTGAATCAGAGCACATCAGCTTTTCCGTACACGCGCTCTGCTGGCCCAAGTTGCCCCGCAGTTTGGCTCCCGAGGTGGGCAGTATTTGCACACGTATGTTCACATGGGCAGTGAACAGCCTCTTCCACGTCCTACGGGCCTGCTTTTCAGGGCTTGTTCTGCACATTTAGATGGCTTGCTGGAGCTTTATTTTTATTTTGCCTGCTGCCCCTGCACACACACATTGCCAATCAATTGCCCTCCACAGCTGGGGACAACCTGAGTACACAGTTGCCTTTAATGTTTAATTAGGAATGATAACAGGATAAAATGTTCCTGGCACTGGCAGGCCACCTGCAGCTCGGCCTTGTGACATGCTTCTGGGTGCAGAGCGCTCAGCACCCGGCACAGCTCGGTGCCACTGGGCTCTGTCAGACTTTTCTGCATGGGTAAAAATCGCAGGCAGCACCGTGCCTGGTTTGGTGCAGGATCAGCGGATGAAGCTTTGGCAAAGTTACACAAACTTTTATTTTTTTAATCTCGCATCCATTCACTGAGTGCTCTGGGCAACAATATATTTAGAATATGTTTTAGTGTATATATATATATATAGGAGGCTAAGTAAATAACACCAAATTATCGTCAGCTGCTGCGCTCTTTAGCGCAGTGCCGTCACCTGGCCGCTGCTGGGGCTCCCGCGCAGGTGGGGCCGGACCCGCAGCCCCGCGGCCCCGTCCCGCGCGGCGGAACGTTCCAGTCAGG
>VXAV01005869.1:180530-201223 GCA_013399715.1 Alectura lathami | reverse complement strand
AGCCCTCCTCCTCCTCCGCCTCCTCCTCCTCCCGCCGCAGCCACCGACGTGGCGGGGAGCGGAGGAGGAGCGGCCCCCGGGGTCCGGCGGGCTCGGAGGGGCGCTGGGGCGTTACCTGCCCGGCCGTCCTGCGAGGGAGCGCCGGGGGGACGCTGTCGGATCGCGCTGTGTTGAGACGAAGCCAGATCTCGGCCCTCCGTCTGGCACCGACCGTCCTGAGGCACGCCGCAAAAGCGGGGTGCCAGCTCGCCGACGCTGGTACCACCGCCAAGCGGCCCTTCACGCCAAGCTGAGCTGCAAACCTGCTGTTCCCCGGAGCCCAGTCGTTTATAAACTCAGGTTGACTGTTTGGGACTCGCCCTATTAGTTTTGGCTCTGCCACCAAATCCTGCCTTCAGACAGGGGAGCCAGCACACAGCAGGGCTTGTCGCGGAGATGCAAGCAGAGCATGGAAGAAAAAAAAGGTTTTTCTGAACCTTCACCGCTGCCAAAACGGCTCGGCTGTGCCCCTTGGGCCAATTTGCTCTGCAACCGCCAATAAGCTTGGGAAGAAACACGCGCGAGTCCACCGGCACGTAAAATCGATCGGGTGAAGCCCACACGTGGCGGCTTTTCAGAAGATACACAACTAATCCGTGGAACTTTCCACTGTTAGAAAAGCCCAGATCCCAGGACTTTGCCAGCCCGGAGGACAGACAACATTCCAGTGGAGCAAAACCACACAGCATCCTTGGGATGACCCACAAGCCAGTGGTGACGGAAGAAACACTCCCAGTGGGTGTGTAATTCCGCACATCATAGCTGGACTTCTTCCATGAACCCCGGGGATGCACACCCCATCCAGCACTGCACTTGTCCTCTGAGCACTTCCCATCCCCAAATCCCTACCCACCCACTCACAAATCCAGCCCACGGCTGCGAGGACGGCTGAGCAAACAGTGCTGTTTCTCCCCTAGCAGGGGATAACTCACTCCTAATCACGTCCAGAAGAACCAGCGCTCTCCCCCGGTCCAACATGCAGATCCTGCTTTGGGCACAGGAGTTCTGGGCGTCTCCTGGTGCCTGTTCCTCACATGATCACCAGCAGCCTTGTGTGTCCTTCACCATAAAAATACTCCCGTTTCATCTCTGCCCTTCTTTCCAGCAGAGTTTACAATGCTGGTGCCCTGAAAGAAGCCCCCAAAGAAAGACGCTGGTGGGATGTTGCAAAGCTCCTGAGATTCATGGGAGAAGGACCCAGAAAACCCCAAGGGAGAGATGAAAGACAGCAGAGTACATGGAGCTCCTCGGGTGGAGAAGGAACGGGGGTCAGCGTGGGGATGGAGGAGCGGGGATGACCTGGAGGCGAAGGAGTGGGGCTGGAGAGATGGAAGGAGGCAGGAAACACCTTTCCAGCCAGCTCCTGAAGCCACACAGCTACAACAGCGTGATCAGCTGCACTAATCCACAGTGTAATTCCAATTAAACCCGTGGCATTACATGTGGGTTTAATGTGACTAAATAATAGCAGGGTCATATTTTGGCCTCTCTCATTTCATGCCTTTCCTCAGCTTGCTTCCCCCCTAATTGTCCAGCTGGAGATTAAGTTCCTGCCATACAATACAGCACAACATTATCCATGGGAAAGCATGTCCTGGTACAAGGGCAGGATTGAAAGAACCTCCCACAACCATTGCCCAACCAGGGCACAGGCTATGCCTCGTCCTGTCGAGGACAGCTGGAGAAGGACACGCAAGATGACAAAAACTGGGAGTGCACAGCAAATGGTGGGTGTTGCTAAGCTTTCCCTCCAGCACGGTGGCAGCCAGTCTTTGACTAAAGCTGCTTGGTCTGCTTAGCTGATGCTCAGAAGTGATGTCATGCTGTGACTGAATCAGAGCACCCAGAGTCAGCATCTCGTCTCTTGTTTACATGTGGATTTGAGTAAACGCGTTGACAGGAGAGCTTCAGAAGTGTCATATCTGTGCCAGTGATCTGGCTGGCAAAGCTTGTAAAATCTTGGGGAAAACACAGGTGATTACAGATTAACCACAGCTGTAGTTGTGTTTATGGCTCTGCTGTGCAAGAACACAGCAAAACTTGTTATCGCTGATGAACTAATTACACATCTTAATTTCCCATAAGGATTATTTTTAGGTGACTTTTTGTTCAGTTGGGTAAAAGCATACAATACTGTCCTTACGTGAGGTGAGTGTTAAATTCCCATCTTTAAACCCCTACCCTATTGCCTTTCCTTAGTGTATCCTCAATAAAGGGGAACAGAGTTGCCTGGCAGACCACAGCCAGCGGGAAATAGATCTGTTGAGGAAAGAGGAACAAAAAGAAGGGGTCTGTAACAGAAAAGGCACCTCTCCTCGCAGGAGAAACAGCTCTCACCGGCGCTGAGCAGAGGGGAGGATCAGCTCCCTCGACCTGCAGGCAGGGCTCTGCCTAATGCAGCCCGGGATACCGTTAGCCTTCTTTGCGTCAAGGGCACGCTGCTGGCTCGCGTTCAACTTGGTGACCACCAGCCAGGGCCTTTTCTAGAGAGCTGCTTTCCTGCTGGGTTGCCACCAGCATGTCCTAGTGCCTGGGGCTGTTTCTCCACATTTGTGAGTCTCCTTGAACTTTGTGATGTTCCTGCCAGTCCAGCAGGACTAGTTTTTTGGTGAGGACATTTTCGGGAAAAAAAAAAAAAAAAGTTTAAAGCGGAAGGGTAAGTTGAAAAAATAGAAAAGTTGTGCTACTACATAACAGGAAAAAATAGCACCAAGTGCATGTAACACTTCCATGTCTTCCCTAGATATCAGTCAGTGGGACAGAAAATGAGTCAATGCTATCTGTGTTTGTTGCATCATTCTTCATTTCACACTTCATCAAAGATACCTCCCTTCTAGGAATTAAATTGGCTGCTCGTGACCTGCCTGAGAATTGGACCAAAAGAATATTTTGAATTAGAAAATGATTAAGTTTTTTTTTTTTTCCTCCTCCATCTCCTCCAGCACAATGCAGAAAGCGGTATGGACTTCTTTAAATGTTTAATAATTTAAAAAGTATATAGCTATTGCCTCAAGATTCAACATGCATGTGCTTTTTGAGGAGATAATTGAAGGTATAGAAAAACAAAACAAAAAATCTAGCTGATTCCCTCAAGAGACATGTGAATTAGAGACACTCAATTAATTTTCATTAAAGAACCTCTCAGGCTATTTAACGAGCTATGAGAGCTGCAGCCTACCACGGCTGGTGAAAGCAGCAGCAACACAGCAAGGCAGGCAGGGGGGGTCAAAAATCTCTTTGGATGGAAAAAAAGGGCACTTGAGCAGCCTCCCTGCTCAGTAAGAACCAGCTTTGTGGATGATTAGGCAACTTTGGGGCCCTACTACGTACGGTAAAGCATTGAAGGGAATATTTTATTTGTGGATGTGCTCCCTGCTTACATGATCGGAGACTTTTGTTCCTCTCCTTACTGGGAGGGACAGAAGCAAGTTATTCACCGGGTATCTGCCCTTGTGCACACGGAATAGGGATTATTCAGCACTCCCTTAGAAAGTTTATAATGCCCTGACACTGATCTCAGAGAGGTAATAAATCTCTAGGCAAACAGCTCTGTTAAGAGCCCATTGTGCAACCTACTGTTCCCCTAACAGGACCCACAGAGAGGAAAATCTAAATATAACTCACCAAACGCCCTGTGAGCCACTGCCTGCGAGGTGTTTGCCACTGGCAGCTTCCGCCTCCCAGACCCACTACGCCTCCTAACCAAAAACCCCATGCCAGGGATCAACCCTAGAAGTGCGGCAGCCTGTAGGATGCAGAGGGGTGGCCCTTGCAGCACCCTCCCACCTGAAGGGTATAAAGGGAGCCACTGGCTCTGATTCTGCATGCTCTTAAACCCTTGCACGACTTGCAGCCCCACCGTGCTGGCACCCAGCCGCAGCAGCATCGCCCAGGTTGACACTGCAGCCTCAGAAGGAGCCCGCAGATCAGTCGTAACGTTACAAGCAATGCCGCTGCCCCGGCAGCTCCCACCCGCTCTGTGCTGTACGTTTGGGAAAGCAGAAGCAGAGGGTGGGGGAGGCAGGAATGATGACCGAGCTCGAATTCACGTGCCATGGAAGTTGAGCTCTCCTGCGCACCAGGCTACGCGAGTCCCACGAGCACTCCTCAGACTGCTCCACTGCCACGTGATGGCTTCTCTCTTTCATTTGCTTTCCTAACGACGGGGAACCTGCAGCTGACAGCTTCAACTTCCGCGGCTTGCTCAGTGCCGCAGGTGAGGGAGACAAAGCTGTATTCAGCACGGTTCCTTCTCCGCAGTCGGCTGGATGTGTTCTCCTTGTGCTGCCTGCGCTTCCACTCTCCCACAGCCCAGAGCTGCTGCAGCCCGCGTACAGACCCGATGTGATGGCCAGCCCAAGGCAGAGCACAGCGAGCACCGCCTGGGCACGGTGGTTTGGAGTTTGGTGCTCATCTGTGAGCGGCGAGGAAGAGATGGTACAGAAGACAAACAGCACGAAGACAACCCTCAGGAGGGAGCCCACAGGGGAAATCAGCGCAGAAACACCTCAGAACAGCAGGCCCAGGCTTACCAGCGCTGGATCTGAGAATAAACACAGACAAAGTCCCAAGGGATGCTGTCACCACAGCTAACGGGGCGTCGCTCCGTCACCTGGAGGCTGACAAAGTCTGGCAACTAAAGGCAGACTGCGTTAAGATGGGCACCTTTCAAAATTCAACATTCCACAAGCTAACAAGCGTAATCCCTTTGGCATCGTACCCATAATTTGTCAAGCCCACAAAGATACCAGCTCTGATACCGAACTGCCCCAACAAGCAGTTCCTGCTCACCTCCCTCACCTTTCATGCATGACTTTTTCACAAACTGCTTTTTAATCCCGCGTTAAAGTCAAGTCTGGATCTGCAGCCCTAAAACCTCACTCACGAGACGTCGGGTCTCGTGACACAGGCTGGTAGGGACTGCTGGCATTGAGGCCTCTTAGTAAGAGCAGAAAACATTATTTTTCCTCTCGTTCTGTAATTAAGAACACAGGATCATCCCCAGCTTTGGGAAAGCTGCTCAAGAGAATCGAAAGCTCCAGAAATTACGAGAAATCAGCCGCAGAAACATCCAGCCTTAGCAACAGGTGCTTCTGCTGGGGACTGCTAGAGCCAGCCAGAAATCCTGCGCTCAGAACCAGTTTGCCAAAGATTTCACAATGGGAGAAAGGAGCCCGAGCCAGAAACAAGCTTTGCACTGGCACAGTTTTTTTGTGCATCCCTAGAACACCGTGCAGGGGACAGGAAAGCAAGAAGAGCTGCTCTGATTTTGGAAGAAAGGGGAGGGCTGGAGGAAAGAAAAAGTACCGTAGCAAGCAGTGTCCTCCTATCACCCAGGCAGGAGATGGATTAAGCTTCAGCTGAAGCTCTCAGACGTGTCTGCATCCTTCTGTACCACCCCACACAGCACAACAGGGTGAGGGGAGAGCTCCTAACTCACCGACATCTTTACACCCATCTCCTCCTCTAACGACAGCCTCGCAACCACCTGCGTGCAGCTCCACCGGACTGGGACACACGCTGCCCTCTCTCCACCTACACACCTCTCCTGTTGCTTCAGAGCTCACTCTGAACAACCCGGATCCGTGATTTCCAGGACGTTTCTTTAGCCACTGCTCCTTGCTGATGCAACCCACTAATGCTCACCATCATTATTTTCTTACACACCCTCTGGCCTACAGCTGGCAGCTCTGAAGGGTCCCGGTGCAGCTGGTCCTGCCGTCGGGACGATGTCCCCAAGCAGCAAGCCCATCTGCAGCAAATCCCATAATCGTTAGGGAAAGGGTGACAGTGAACGTTCTGCAGTCACATGGGAGCTTCTTCTGCTCTCCATTTCTGAGCACGTTCCACCGTCAGTCCCATCCTTCTGGCACCGCTCCGTGCCCACATCCCTAAGCTAAGTTCTGAGAGGGGTCCTTGGTTTTTCTCACCAGCCTCTTTATCCCTATTGCTCTTTTTCCCTTTGCCTGCCTTCAACACCCAACAACACCTTAGAAACAGCCAGAGATATCTGTCCAAGTGATTTTCCGCTCTTGTAGATCCCATCACGGAGGGACTCAGCCAAGGCAAGGCTTTGACGCTGCAGCTTGTTCTGCCCGCAAAAGTGCAGGCTTCTTTGCACTCACCTTGAATGATTGTCCAGTGGCAATTGACTTTTCGAAGAAACGGTGAGGGTTCTTATCATTTTGTGATGTCATATTGCAGTGAAGATATTTATTGTGTGCAATTTTCTGCTGTAGATACACCGCCTTTGCCCTGCGTGATTTCTTGCCCCATCACAGACTTTGGCCCGTATCCCTGCCTTGTTGCCTTTACAATATTGGAGTAAAGATCTAAGTTCCTGGAGTGACACCAGCGGTCATTCTCACAGGCTGCTGCAGTCTCGGGGGGCTCAGGTGAGGAGGTTTAAAGCCACAGAGGTCTTCTTCCAGAAGCAGATTAGCACAGAAAGAGGCACAGAGCAGGCAGCCTGGTATCTTTGTGGATAAAACTGTCAACAAGGCAATCACGACAGGAGAATCAGAGAGAGATTAAGGAGAAGCCAAAGAAACACAGCCCTTCTAGGGCCAGCTGCTGTTACAGACGGACAAGCACAGGCAGGTAGCAAAGTCAGCTCCTATCACAACATTTTGAGGTCTAAGATAAATGACCATTCCGACACAAAACCATCTTAAGGAAAACTTTTGATTTATTCTTTGTGAGTCTTCAGGTTTGGCAAACTTTGCCTCAAGTTTGTAACTTCTAGAACTATTTGGAGAAGTCTTTTTCACCACTCTCGTAGAAAAGCCACCGTTAATAATGGGAGGCGAGCTTTACAACATTAGGGTGTCATTATTTACTAGCTGTGAATCGTTCTGGGTGCAGCAGACGCTTCTATTCTTCTCCTACACAAAGGCCACCCTCTGCTCAGCCTTTCTGAAGCACCTCCATCCAGGTAGCCACCTACCATTACACGCCCCACACTCCTTTATTTCCTCCTTTTTTCCTCCCAGCCGGTTTACTTCTCTCCCCCAGGTCCAATCCAACATGGTGCGACTGCCGTGGTGGTTTAGCTGGGGTCTTTCTGTGCCATCTTGCAGCTACTCTATTCCATCACTGTCAAGGAAAAGAGCTGGGTTTCTCAGATTGGGCTGACGGCCCTTTACCTTTGAGCAGGATCCAGCTGCAGTGACATTCCTGCTACAGCAAACAAAGCAGCCCAAGTAACCACGATACAGTTAAAACCAAGCTGAAGCTCTCTACTGTCATACAGGACGGAAACAATTTCTCATTTAGCACGGAAGCTGTCCCCTGTGTAGTTTCCTGACCTAGAGGCTTCATGGGAGAGCTTACAGAGTAGGTCACACGGACTTCTGCAGCTAGCTTCGTCTTGCCTCATTCGTCTCGGGGCTGAGGGGAAAGTGGAGACCTGCTGCAGGGTGACACGTGAGCATCCACCTCTCCTACCTCAGCCCCAGAAGAAGAATGGTGCAGGGCAGAAGGGCCACCTTCTGATGTTAGCTCTTCAGGCACTGAATAACCCCTGGAGAGCCTCCAGGCTGGAGGGTTTCCACTGGCTCCAGAGGAAAGCCTTGCTACTCTGCACCACACCAAGGCCTCCGAGGGCTGGAGAAGAGTCCTGTGATTCTGGGTTATGTGACAAGAAATCCAAACCCCAAGGGCATTCCTGTGAAGCCAGCCCTGGGAGGACTTTACTTAAGCTTCAGTCTTAAGAGGGCTGGAGGCACATGGCCTCAGGCACTGGATCATCAGAGCAGGGAACGTGCAGGCAAAGAGAGACATCTCCTCCTGTGCACGTTATAAACAAATCTGTTACACGCAAACCCACACACAAGAAGTGATCTGTGACGCCCGGTGAGCGTTGTCCAGCAGCAGATGGGAGCCAAAGCACAAATCCTCCGCAGTGCCACAGAAGACATCCCTCAGCCACACTGGCAAATATAAAAACCTCACTTGCATAATGATTAATCTGCCCAGGAGGGAAATCACACTGAGCCAGATCTCATTTGGAAAACAGAGCACAACTGTGGTCAATTCTGTTTGACAGAACTGAAGTGAAACCAGAGCCAGTACACAGAAGAAGTAAGTCAGGTGAGAACGAGAGCCAGGGGGAGAGATTAGGAGAGATCATCAGCCCATCAGATCTGGCAGAGCAAGGGCTGAAAGGAGATGAAAGTGCTGCCTACAGAGATAGCAGGCAGGCGAGTACACGTTGAAGGACAGGATTTGGACACAAAGCCACGTACGTAGTTGGGCTGGAAATCAGGAGACAAAGGTTTACAAATCTGTCTTTTGGCAGACAGAGCAGGAAGCGGCAGCTTGTGTATTGTTTTTCTCCTAAGTCAATAGGTGGACTGGGTTGTGCAAGACAAACTGTAAAGCGGCGGCTGCAGAGGACACGTTGTCGGCCCACGCTAGTCACTCCTCATCCTCCCGGCACTGCAGAGGGTGTCCCTGGGAACAGCAGGCTGTCCTCCCGACCAAGAGCCACTGTGTACTTCCATAAACCGAGCAGTCATGCTCCACATGCATTAAACACCCCTAATTAAAAGCAGGAAGATAAAAGAGCACAGCTGACTGGTTGGAGAGGATTAGGAGCCAGTCACTTACCTGGGCTTTGGCCAGAGCATCAGAGGAGACAGGGATTACGGATATGGCTGCCTCTAATCACAAGGAGGACTGCATTATTCAGAAGGTACTGTTTGCTTTGAGAAGCAACCATTGATCGCTGATGCTTTTAAACACTGCTAGGACTAAACCAGAAGGAAATACCTCTGACACTTTCAAAAGTGGAAAAAAAATCACTCAAGCTCAGGTCTTCCTGTTGGTTAAAGCCAAGGGCAGCTGTCTCCTCGGGTGTCATGAACTCGCGGAACCCCATGCTGTTCCTTGCCATTTGGACCTGATCGCTACAAATGGCCCTCGGTTGTTCACAGAGGGACTCGCTCTTTCCAGAAGAAGCTGCAGGTATCAGTGTCAGGGGAAACACGAGGGCTGCCCTGATCTGCTCGGGGCCTCAACAGCAAACTGATTTCTGAAGTGAGTCAGGAGGAACATGCTTTCCCCCTCCACCAGGTTAGTTGGAGAGAAGCTTGTCGTGTTTGTTTAAAGCCATAGAATGGGACAGAGGCACCAAAAATGCAGATCCAGCTGGAACGGATTCTGGATTACCAAAGGCTTTCAACAAGTTCCTTACCAAAGTCTCCAAGGAAACCGAGCATCCACGTGATGAGACAGAAGGTCCTGGCAAGGCTGAACGACGGGTTAAGAGGGAGGAAACAGAGGGCTGAAGCGGTCGCTTTGTGAAATGAAGTCCTGCAGGATCCCTGCTGGGGCCTGCGCTGTTCATCAACAACCTGGAAAAGGGACGACGTGACAAAGCTCCCTGATGATCCACTGTCATCCCACAAGAGAAAGGACTGCAAAAGCACCTTAAGGACACAGCAAGCATTTAAACTAAGGAGATTTGGTTTGCTCCTGCGAACAGCAGACTGCAGCATGGCAGGCAGAGGAAACACTGCCATAAAACAGCCTGAGCTGATCATCACCCCAGGAGGGACACGAAGGTCACAGGGAAGAGCACACAGAACCTTGGGTGGTGGAGGGAACGTAGAAAACCAAACAGGAATCTGCAGTTTGCCCCTCTTTCAAGTCCATGGTGCACTCTCACCATGAATACTGGCAGCAAGTCTGGTTCAGTAAATATACATATAAAGGCACAGGACAAAAGCAAGCCAAAAATCCAAACTGCAACGAGAACAGAACAATTTCAGCGCAAGGAACAACTAAGCAAGACAAGCCTCCCCCACAGTGGGAGAAGCCGTAAGCAGCACAGGCTGGATGCAAAGAGATGAAGTGTTTCCACTTCTCTCCCAATAGCGATGCTCCAAGGACTCTGAGGAACTGCTGGTATTCAGGACAACGCTGAAGCAAGATCTGTATCACACAGAACGATTCAGCACTGCGTGCCAAGCGTTGACGTTTGCATAATTTCTGACATAATCAACTCTGTTAACTCTGCTAATTGAGGATGTCAGAAAGCTGTTACGGTTATAAACCAAGGCTGCTGCAGACGCAACTGAATTTCCAGTCTAGCAGGTGGCAGGCTCAGATGAAAAAAGACAGCAGCTTCACAAAGCCACAGCACCCACCACGGCCCACCGCCAGGCAGTCTGAGCCTTTGGATTCAGAAAGCAACAGAACCTCGTCAAAGGGAAATTCATCCAGAGTGACACGAAAAGATAAATGCACATCTGCCTTCCTTGCTCAGAAAGCCCTGCAGCTGCAGACGGCAGTATTTTGGAGTGTACAGGCAACTGGGAACTGGGCGATTGGGAAGGCAAGTAATGGCTGCTCCTCCTGCGGTGCGCGCTTTGCTTCCCAGAACCAGCTGGGGTTTACGTGAGCTCTCTGCAGCACCACCCCTGAATGGCAGGTTCTCACGGTCTCCTCTCCCCGTGGCACTTTCTGTTTCTAAAAGAGATGCAGGATTTGTTGTCACATCCAGTGAAGCATTTGACAGCTACAGGTCACCAGCGCAGGAAAGGCTGCAGGGCTTTCTGACCCCTGGATAATAATAACAACCAGTAATTCAGCCAGCGCCTCCCATCCCAGCCCTTCAACAAAATAATCCCTTCCCTGAAGATCCGTGGCTTGTTTCTGTTCATTAAATAGCCGCACAGCAAGAGGTGTGCTCAAACTGCTCAACAGAACATCAGGACAATAATGCTTGCTTCAAACCCTTTTCGAAAGGAATTGCATTTCAAGTTAAAAAAAAAAAAAAAAAAATCTGTAAAGACTACCTGCCATCAGCTCAAACCTCCTCTTTTCCTCTGACTCTGCTTTAAAGATGACTCTGTTGAACTAATTGGAAAAAGCCCTGAATGCAGGCTGATCTTTGTGTATAGACCCTCATGTTCCACTTCCAGAAGCAAACAAGGGAGGGAGAAAGAGCTGTATGCTGCTACAAACATGCAGCACCACCAGATCTGGAAGCAGAACCCAGCTCTGACCTGGTACATGTTTCAAAGAGCCCCCTTCAAAACCTTTACCAACATCAGAAACACCATTCAGAAATCAAGTTTTCTGCTTACTTGGCCACAGATCCTGAGGAGTCGGGCAGAACACACGTGCTTGGTGCGCTGAGGGGATCGCACCTCCCCTTCTGCCCTGCTGCAGAACGATGGGGTTCCGACTCTCATCCATCAGAACCCCACAAAAACCAAGCAGGACTCTTGCAACAACAAAACCTGCTTCCAGGCCACGCACGTGGGCGAAGCATGACCTCACCAGCTCATGGCGACACGGGTGACGACACCCTGGCTGGCATCGAGTCGACAAAGTCGCAAGAGGAAGGGCAGGGAAAATAGCTCGCCAGAAATCACAAGGCGTTCGCTCCTTTTCAGGATGCGGGATGTTTCTGGGTAGTTTGCATACTACAGTAATAACCGCGACAAGCTCATCAGGACGCTATTACTTTTTGAAATCAGTTCTCCAGGAAGCCACAGCACGTTTTCACTCACCTCAGACTCAGGAAGTAAAAAGCTAATGAAGGCACTTCAACATTAACAACCCAGCACCGTGGAGACTCAGAACAACCGGCGATACCAGTGCAAGTAACAGCAACCTCCCAAACGTATTTGAAGCAGAACACAGCCATGACGCTACAGATCACGCTATTACTGCTCGTAAAACAGGCCAGGAAAGTGTGCAATTTTATTTCACAGCACTAAAAATCCAAAACAAGTTCTCAAAATTTATCCAGTCAGTCCCATAGTGTCACAAAGCCATGTCACATTAGGCAGCTCCATGCCAGCCAGAGTTACAGCACCAGCGCTTACTAGAAGGAAAAATGAGTTTGCCAGAGACATTAGTAAAGCTTCAGACATCCAAGGAAATGAAATACATCTCAAGTGTACTTAATGCCAGCATCCAAGAGCACTGACAGTGTCTTTCATCAGTGCGAGGTTCCAGTTTGAGGGAGGAATGTCCACCGGAAGGTTCTGTCCGGAGCCACGTGCAGGAGGGGAAGGCAGCACTTTCCTCACAGCGCCAGGAGAGCCGGCAACCTGGTTGCACCCTGCTCACTGAGCCTCTGCCCAGCCATGTCTGGTGCTTGGTCCAAAAAAGAACAAGCAGCTGGGGCAATGCAATCCTCCTCTGCAAAGAGCACCGCACCTTTTAACGAACATGATGGCTAGCACCAGCCTGCCACAGCAGGAACGGAAGCCTCCCCTGATCTCCAGCAGTCACCCCTTCTGCTCACACCGTGAGCCATCACAGGATGGCTCACCCACAAAAAGCATTGTTCAAAGGTGAATTTTCTCAGCCTTGCATCTGCTATTTACTAAACTTCACTGCCTTTACACAAAGTTTCTTTCTTCACAGCTTGCCTCAAACACTGTCCTGCAATAAAATTCCTATCAGCATCTATCACAGTAATTAGGATCAAGTGACTCGGTCCCAAAGCAGCATCAGGCTCAAAAGCAGGCTATCTAAGCAAATGAGGGTACAAATGTTTGCAGTGCCTACGATATGCTGTGTGCTTATACCACCCTTTCACCCACCCCCTCCCCAGTAAACACAGCAAACTACCCCTCACTTTATGGGGTGACCTCTGAAGTGCTCATTATAGCTCTCATTTCAGGAGCTGCCAGCATCATAAAGCCACACCTGCATTTGCTTTGGGACAGCCTGTTTACCCAGCCAGTCCCTTCTGGGAAACAAAGGGGTTTTATTCGACTCTGTGTATTTTGGACATTTCGGGACAGCTGTCTTCGTATTTTCTTTTTCTGCTGTGCTGCAGAACCCTAAAACATGTTCTGTTCTTCAGCAGCCAGTAAACCTGCTCTAAGTGCAGCTGCACTCAAAGATCACCAGCACCTCTATCAGTTGATTTCTCCACAGCCAGCTCCATTTCAAGAGCAAGCTGGCCTATCAAATGGATAAGGCCTACCTAAGTGATACCAGGTCTTTAAAGCTAGCAGAAGCCAAGTCTCAGCCAGAAACTTCTCACAGTCCAAAGCCTGCCCAAGTCTAGGGTTAGCCCTTACCCTGGTTCAAGCAGCAGGACAGGCTGGAGACCTCCTGAGGTTCTAAAAAAAAAAAAAAAATCAGCATTCGAGGAGGACCAAGATGTTCAAACTCCTCACGGAGCCTCACCTGAATGTCCCAGCCCAAACTTTAACACGAGAAACTGATAGCATCAAGTAGAAGGAAACACCAGATGGCTTACAGAACAACTGCTGCACAGCCACTTCTCCCTGCTCTGGGCTATCTCCCCCTGCCTCACTCCTGACCCCTTCCTTCTTTTCCAGGAGAAATTACTTACCCCGGTGGCTAACCTGCAATGCTGGGTGAGTCGATGAGGACTTTGAGAATCATAAACCCTCGGCCCTGTTCAGGCAGATAATGCACATGGCAAGCACTCCTGCTGTCAGTGCCGAGTGAGATGTTCACGTGGTGCTGTCCAGGGAGAAGCTGGGCAGCTATGGAGAAGGAGCATGAACCCTCTCCCTTCTAGAGGCTCAGGAAAAGGAGCAAAAAAAGCTCACAGGTTTGCATAATTTCATGCCTGCCATAGGAAAACAACAGCTAGCAAAAAAGGCAGCGCAAAGCAATACTGAATCAGTTCAGGCACCTTCAGCTCTGGCAAAATAAAAAGTCGCCCCAGCTCTTAAATCTATCTATGGCACGCTCACAAGAGGAATCGCCCAGGAAATCAACCATCCTCACACAGGTACGCTTCACCTTGCACCACGCTGGTTACAGATGCTCAGTGACACCCCTCTTACAGAGCTCACTACTCATCTCATGTAACACTACCAGTGCACCGAGCTGCCCAAGGCAACCCCAGTGAGCGATGGCCACCAAGTCTGTGAGCGTAGGAAGTCGACAAGCAGCAGCACACCATCCAAAGTGCTCGTTCCCAGCGTCTGTTGAGGAGGACTGAGACCTGTTCCCAAAACACCCGCTCCATGCCGGTCCCTCAGAGCTCGTCAGTAGCAGTACTATTGGCTTTTGGCAGCTCACACTCCTCTCGGAAGTGACAGTTTTGAAGGATGTCCTTGTAGTAGCCCTTGAGGTCTGCGTACGTGGAGATGGTTTTGTTTGAGTGATGAAACAGCATCGGCTTTTCATTCAGCAGCATCTGCACCTGGTACTCCTCTTTCGAGGTGTTCCCCTGGTCGCAGTGGTACAGCACAAACACCAGGTTGGCTGCGTAGGGCACAATCCGGCCGCTGCGGAACTTGCGATGCGCCTGGCGGGCGAAGTTGTTGGCCCGGAGAGGCTCCTCGTCTTTGAAGAAGCCCATGAGGGCAAGCAGTGGCTGAAGCGTCTCTGCGTGCCCAACTTGTACAATCAGAGGTGAAGAAATGGGTTTTAAACTGAAAACAAACAAACAAAAAAAGAAGCAAAAGATCAGCAAGAGCCTCCGCTTCGAGACAAGCAGACCAGTGCTATGGCTGCCAGCAGCCAAGGCTGACCGACGCAGACTTTGAACTTGTTTTACTCCAATGATAAGAACATGTCAGGGAGTTTCAGTACCTACAGGCTTTTTTTTTTTTTTTTCTATTTTTTTTTTTTAAAAACCTTTCTAACCCATGTTTTGTTCCACTCAGGACATCTCTTGAGCTTCCTGTGTGAACCCTGCTACTCGTGCTCTTTCCAGGTGTGGCGAGGTCCTGTGGGCGCACTGCAGTAAACGTCATGGTCTGGGATCGAACACAGGGGTTGTTAGCAGCATGACCTCCTCCCATCAGGAACGCTGGGGACGGGCAACAAATCTGCAAGGCTTTCTTAACGAATCAAGCCCTTCAGCTGATGTGGCTGTCAGCACGTGGAAGGCTCCAAGACATCCCAGGAACTCAAAACTTCCTTAGCACAGATCCACACATAGAACCATCCTCCCATCATGGACAGTTTGGAAAAAACTCCAAGATTTTATTTTATTTTCACCCAACAAGCACTACAGGTTTCACAGCGTTGCTTTAGTACAAACCCGTGACTACAGTCTAACAGCTTTTCCCAGGATACTGAGATGTGTTTAACGGGAATAATTTGAGTAATTTTTCATTGCTGTTGTCCCCCAGTAGAAGCAAAAAGTAACCAAATGACAAGATGTCATGAGTGAGCTCATCCACAAGTGACTTTTACTGAAACTACCTCTAACTATTCTAAATACTTATAAAGATTTAGAAATTGAAGTATTTTTAATAAGCATTTGTCCAGGGTGTGGTGAAGAGAAGCCCACGGACTGTCATCGCTTTACACCTGGACAGTTTCAAGGTTTACAGCAGTGTTGCCAGATTTGAGGAGTAAAAGCCTTTCCCAGTGTTGCCGTAGTAAAAGGCAAGCCACAGATCAGTTTCAAGATGAAAGCTGCATCTCAGCACAGAGTCATCCACCCCTGCTTCCCTCTAACCCCACCACAACCACTGCAAATCAAGCCAAGGATCCAACCCCCGGCACAGCCCGCCGCCAGGGGTTTGTCAGGTCAGATGTCACACACTGGTCAGCCGAGGGGCACGTAAGCATGAGGAAGCCCAGACGAACGCCTGCCCCTTGCTTTTTGGAACCACCCCCAAGGGGCACTGGGAAGCCCCAGGACACATGCTGGGGCATTGCCAGCCAGAAGGCGACATTTGGCCCTGCTCCTGCTCACTGGCGGCCCACCCACAGATGAGGAACATCTTGATTGGCCTGCAAAGGAGGTGTCTCCTCTGCTCTGACCTGAAGTGACTAAAAAAATGGTTAACTGGGGGACCTACCTGCAAACATGAACTCTGGCCAGCTTGGCAGGAGTCAAGGGGCTCCGGACCGCCCGCTCGATGAGGCCGGTGTTTGCGCAGGGTGGAACAGGCCGTGCACGGCCCTGCTTGGCCACCCTCTGCCTATGCCCCCTGTGCACACAAGGGTACACATGCACTCATCCTCAAGGCACGACATCATTTGAAACATTAAAGAAAAGCAGAAATCTGCCTCTTTCCCGCTCCACTGAAGCGTTACAACCGCAGAGAGGTTCTGTGCGCCTTTCAGCCCACACCCTTCTGCACCAAGACGGGTCCGTTTGCTGCAGCCCCTCGGGCACCTCCTCCAGAACCAGAGCTCCTGCCTGCAATTATCTTCTTTTTACTCATGGCCCTCCCATCTGACTACCCCATTTTAAACGTGCGAAGCCTCTGGATCCTTCAACTGCTAGGAAAATTAATAATCTATCCCTGCTCTCCGTTTCTGGCATTTTTATTCATCTATTAGCCACATAAGCAGCTCCAGGCTGATCGACTTCATTGGATAAGAAAACCAGATAGAGATTTTTAGGAAATCTAGGCTGCATCTCCCAGATCACCCTACCTGTATGCTCGCTGATCCTTCCTGAGAGCTCCAAGAGATGCCTCCTTTTCTAAGAGCCACGCCAACACTACTTTGGTAGGTGGGCTGGGCTTCATCACCCCCACCCACCACCCTCCCCTCCTCTCTCTGCCCTCCTAAGAGAAGTCAGAGGTGCTAAGAACAAAGAAGGCAAAAGGTGGAACAAACAAGGTGGTCATTCCCACTGTAACTTGAGTTTTTGTCTCCTGAACTCCCCATGCTGACAGGTGAAACCACTCAGGAGACAAGACAAACCTCTGCCACTCACATCTATCCCAACGTATTTTTTTTAAACAAATTCCTTATATGATACAACCCCACGTTTTCGACAGCCTTTTTGCCACCTGGAAACCTCCCTGGTCTCTCACCAGCACTAGGTGTTTGATTTCTGTCCAGGACTACTCGAGCACTCCCTGTTCAGCCTCCGTGGTCATGACTGCAGTTCAGGCTAAGGTTTCGTATTATCCAGTAACGATAAAAAAAAAAATCACCATCAAGGTTAAATTAGCAACAGTAATATTTTTAGTTACAGTGAAATCAGTAAGGATTGCCTCTTTGGAGCATGTGCAAAGATTATCTCTCTCCCTAGAGGAAAAAGCGTTAGCTGCACCTCAGCTCTCCAGATCACGAGACACAAGCTGCTCCCTACACCAGGGGTGGCAGATTTCCACACATTTCTATGTGCACCGGTTGCCTGATGCCTGTACTCAGGCCTTCAGTGCTTTAAGACTGCCACCTGACGTTGCGGGATGGGGTTACACTCCCCTTTCGCACAAGGCAATACGCTTCAGACGCCTTCAGCCCCCTCTCAGGAAGACACAGGGTAAACAGACTGCTCACCCAGCTTCGAATTTTACCATGTTTTTGGGGTCCCTATTCTTTACACATATGCACCAACTCGGCACCCGCTTCCCTCTGGGGTGGCAACGCATCGTAAGAGACTGACACACTGTGACTGAGCTTCTGTGGCCACAGCTCGAGGACAGGATGAGATTATCTGGGTAGCACATGGCAGCACGATGCCCAGCCTGGCTGCAGAGAGGCTGCTGCCAGCAGCCACCTCCTTCTGCCCACCTTTCCCCACAATTAATTTCATGCTTGCAGCTGCCAAGCTGTAACCTGCTTATGGAAAAATGAAGAGGGCTGTCTCCTCCACACACAGAGGAGCAATGCAAGCACACCCACCGCGTTAACTACTGTTTACATACCAAAACTGAATTTGCTCATTTTAAGTTAAAGTTACTCAAAAATTGACTCCAACAAACTGTTTAAAGGTACAATGGTTATACAGCCTTGATACCATGTCCTTGATTGCACACTTGCACACTTCCCTGCTGCGGTACCAGTTCTTGTGGCTGATCACTAAGCTATAGATTTGCAGTTCCTCTGTTTGAGCTACGACATTCACACAGTAAATTAATTCTCATACGAACGCACTGTGTTTAAGCCTCAGGCAGCTCTCAAAAACTGTACTACTGGCACGTGAAAGCAAAGGCAGGCGATTTTGTGACATAAACACCCCAACCCATACCTAAAGCCTGTGTTTTTCTCCACGTCACAACAGAACCCGACTGCCGACTGACACCAGCTGACAGGAGTGATCAACGCACAAAAGTAACACTGGCATCCAGCTCAGCTTTAATCTTTAAGGAAGTTAGGTACTTCCACAGCACTACAAGGGAAGTTCTGAGGGCTGCAGGACTTTGTGGAAGGAGCGCCACTACCATTCCTCCTCCGCTGACACAGAATGACTGGTCAAACCATGGAGCCAGATGAACACAAACCGCTCCAGACCACCCTCCCCTGAAGACTCTTGCTTGTGATATCCTCAAGCCTACTAACAGTGACGTGTAAGGTCTAACGTCTTCCTACACCTACAGTGTTTTCCCAAAGGGCAGTTTTGCTGTAGGAGAGTGAGGATGTGAAACTAAATATCCAAGCAAGAGCTCTTGGACTGGCTTGCTAAGCCACTGGCTGTAGATTCATGCAACAAACCAAGGCATTTACAACAGCTTAGGGACTTAACTGCCTTTCTCCTGTTACTAGGGGGCACTGAGTACACTGCCCCAAGCTTGTCCCTTCTGCAGTTACAAAGAAGCAGGCACGAGAAGGCTGGTTTGCTGTTACAGCTGCAGCATGCGGACTCTGCAACAGGTAGTTCTACTCTAGGGTCACCAAAAGCATTTGGACGCATCAGTAACTATTTTCTGGAATAATTATTTTTCTGTAATTGCAGTCAACACAAAAGATGGTTTGTTGGCTTTTTAAATTTACCTTTTGCTCTCTTCCACCGCTTTGTCCAACTGCTGGAAGATATCTTGGAATAAAATGCAGCTGGAGCGACTGTTGATGTCGTAGCCGTATCCTCTCTTCCAGTATTGCTTCAGGTCATTCAGGTATTCCAGCACCTGCAGTTACAGAGTTTACGAGTTTTTACTACTGCACAAAGTGAAAAAGAAAAAACTGAACTGAGAGCCCACCACCTCATCAGTGAAGCTTTAAATTCCCACCATGTACATCATTTCACGCTGAACATCACCTGCCACCGTGCTGCTGGGCAATTCAACCTCGCAGGGCCTTCTGCGAAGCTTCCCCAGCACCCCATTTTCTGAACATCTCAAGGAATTCCATTTAATCAGCAGACTTCCCCACCTCACTAAATTATTTATAAGAACAGGCCCTCTTCTCCTTCAAGATGAGACCACTTACTCCTTTAGCCAACCTTATAGTTAGGTAGGGGTTTTCCCTCTTCGCCAGGGCTGCTAAGCCTCCTTTAGAGGCCCCTGCAAAGGCTAATCAGGTACTTTGGGAACAAAGGGGGATCCAAAGCTAGTCAGTTTTTCCAGGTTCTACCAGTTTCATTAACAGGCATTAGGCTTAGAGCTCTGATGGTCCTCAAAATCCTCCAAAAACAAACAAACAAAAAAAAACCCTTAGAGCACCCTAGGACCTAGGACCCTCCAAAGACCTAGATCTAGAAAAAATGCATTTTACCTTATGAAAATACTACATGCAAAACGGAGTTGCCCACAGCATTCCAGGTGTTACAGAAGACCATTTTAATCAGGACAAATCAAGGCTGCACTAATATTTAAGACTGAATAAAGAAGGGCATTTCAGTTCTACTGTTTGATTAATCCAGAGCTCTTTGGAGACCAACGAAACGCTTCATTAAGCTGAAGAACAATGGGCACAGAACTTACAGCTTTTGACTGTGCCAAGAACCACATCCAACCATTAAGGCCCCTTTCGAAGACTTCTCTCTGCCCTTCGCATTCAGCACCTACCTTGGCATCCTCTTCACTGAAGAGCGAACACCACGGGGAGGTCACATTTTTTATAGCCAACTCGTACGAGCAGGTGAGAAAAGCCACTTGAACGAGATCTGCAACGAATCCAAGAAACCAGCAAAAGGTAAACCACCACTGCAGAACTACCAACCTTCTCCCACCTGCCCCTAAAATAAGTAACTAGGATTTAGTGATGAAGGCAACCACCAGTCCAAAGTCCAAGCAACATAAAACAAAGTTTTCAACAGAGTTGTTGTGCAGAATCCAAATTTCAGACCGCAGTTTCAGACAGAGTCTGGGGGTTCACCACCATTTAACCTGGCACTTCTGGACGAGTGAGAGTACAGAGGTCCATACAGGTACAGAGGTCATACAGAGGAGAGTGAGACGATACATAGGTCCACCTTTCCCTCAGGCTACCTGTGTGCTTGAAGTGCAGTAGATTTTACAAAAGAAGGATTAGAAGGTAACACATTCATATCCCTTAAAACAAAAGCAAAGTTGATCCCATAAAACAAAGGTAAAGTAGGTATCATCTGCTCATCTCTAAGACAGGCACTTTCAGAGGTGCCTATCTTTGGACTGCTGACTAACGAGCATGCATCATCGCAACGCCGATACACATTTGTAACCTCACGCATTTAATACTTCATGGCTGCATCCAGTTTAGCATGTATTTTAAACACCTACTCTGGTAACTACAGAGTGTTCTGGAAACGTTTATCAGTCAGACTCAGCACCGGATTTGCATGAAACGGGCTCTCGTTACCTGCGTTTAACTCTTTCACCGGCAAACACAAGGCGCTTGCTACCTTTTCCAAAACCTTCTTCATCTCCGGGCCCTCCTTGAAGGCGTTCACCTGGTACATCGCCGTTTCGTTCTCCTCCACGCAGGTTACGAACTTGTCGCAGTGATCAAAAAACCTCATCAAGGCGTCGTTCACTTCAATCTCCGCCTCTGAAAGCAAAAGCAACGCTCAGCGCGGAGCTCCC
>VXAV01005869.1:162913-179356 GCA_013399715.1 Alectura lathami | reverse complement strand
GGGGGGACCCTCCTGGTGACGGCATCTTGCGGCTGTGGCAGCGGGGTGCCCAGAAAGGCGTAGAAAAGAACAAAGAGGCATCCCGTGGGAAAGGCTGAGTGGCACATCGGGTTATGAAACAGCTTGGGCAAAGGCGTGAGCAGCGCAGAGACAGCACATCCCCCGGCGGCCATCCATGCCTGCCTCCGAGCAATCTCTGGCTACGAAACAGGTACCACCAGCTCAGGAGGTCGGGTCATCTGCAGCAGAAGCAAGACCTGAGATGGATGGTCTTGGCGTCTGGGGGGGTCTTGGGGTCTGGTCGTGAGATCTCAGGTCTCAATTCAAGACAGAAAAGCGTTTGGCTCGTGGCCCAGAGCATGCCCTGCTGAGACCTGTGCTTTATACACAGAAAGCGCTTGCACTTGGCTTTTTCCCCCCTACCTACCCAGTCAGCTGAGAACTTGCATGGAATAAGTTGATTTTCACGGTATATTTAGTCAACTAGGGATTTTTTTTTTTTTTTTTGCAAATATACACCCAACCCGTCTCCCTCCTCATCGATAACCAAAACCAAGTGTTAATCTAATGAAACACAAGGGCTCGAACAGTGTAGGCAAAGCCTTTAAAGCTGATAGAGAAAGGGGAAAGAAAAGTATTGGGGTAAGGAAGTGCTTTAAAGTTTAGGGGCTAAGTGAGGGGCTCTCTGTTCAACCAGAGCTGTGAGACTTAGCCATCTCACAGCGGTATTGTGCAGGGCTACTTACCGTGCTTCTTGGTGGCCCTGGAAATGCAAACGGTGTAGTATTGCAAGGTAAATCACCGTGTCGAAGGCTTTGGCTTGACCCTCTTCGGTGTGAAAGGTTACTCCTCGCCAAGCGCAATGGAGACCTTCAGGGTATACAGTAAAAATTGTTGACAGTGAGGATTTTGTTCTGTGTGTTTCCCAGAGACTCATCTAATAAGGGATCAGACTTGTGATCTCCTAAAACCTGGCAGTAAGTATGCCATCTGTCAGCAAGTTAATCTCACTTGAGAAATAACACACCCAGTTACTCTGGTTGGGCTTCTGTTTCCGTTGCACCTTGGTCGCAGTGCACGGTACTTCGCTGTCTCTGTTGGTAGCCTGTTCATCTGCGCCTCGCACAGCACGCTGCAGCTGCTGGGACCCTGTAGCCAGTTGTAGGTAAGCTCCAAACAAGTGCACTGCTGGCAAGCAGCCAGATCTGGCATTCGTGAGCTAAGTTCAATGTCTTGAATTTCTGTCTCCTCTTCAGAGACGTGGAATGTTCAAGTGAATGCCAGCTTCAGAACAGAGGAGCTGAGCCTGATGCTCTATCAGGACACCCACGATCACCAGCCTAGCAGTATATTTCCACTTCCACGTGGAACATGGTCAGTTCCTAGACTATTATTTCATATTTAGAATATTTTCAGGATTGTCTTCATGCCCAAGATTATTTTATACCAGTATCCTTCATACCAATTTCTGTCATTTCATGTATCAAGACATTACCGCTGGAGCTACAAGGGCTGAAAAAGGGCAAACAATCCCAGGGTGGCTCAGCAGATGATCTCCCCAGTAAGGTGGCACACCCACGGTGCCTCCGTTTAATTGCTAGCACATTAAGCAGATAAACAAACTCTCAGTGACTGCACAGGCATTTCAATGGTTATGGAGATGTGTTGCAAAGGGCTCAGGTTAAACATAGAAAATGTAAGTTTGTGTGAGAAGGTGAGACTAATAACTAGTTATTATTGAAAAAATGATGTCTACTGGATAACACAGTGGTAATCAGAATTAGTGGGACAAATAAAAGCTTTTTCATTGGAGATTATTTTGACACCTATTGTGGATATTTTGTAAAACACTAGGAAAAAATATAAATTCTGTTTTCTGCATGGTTATTCACTGCAACAATCTGTAACTGGTTTTCGTAGGCACATGACTTTGCATATTGTGCCGGTGTGCACATAAGCTTAAGGGTGTGAGGAAGAAAAGGAGAACTCATAGTTTTTTGTTAGAGATTTGCCAAGCCTGAAAATGCCAAGTACTGATTTCTAGAGTGATTACATAAAAACTGGTACGTGATGGCAGTTTCCATTCTGGAAAGGGAAGTCTGTGTCATGAATTCGTGGCGAAGACAGTCGCTTTGACCATGATCCCTGACATGCTCCTATCACTCCTATCCCTCTGGCATTAAATACATCAGTTGTGTATTTCTGATGTCTTTCAAAAGATTTTTTTTTCTATGTATCTGTTAAGATGGGGAAAAATCTTATCCATACCATGTTGTTTTGTGAAGAGCTGCCTGTAACTCTTTCCCTTTCTTAGTACGTTTTTGAGAGCATGAAGGGAAAGACTTCCTTTCACAACGTTTCATATTTGATGAAGTCTGAATCCAGAGAGGCCTTTGTGGCCATTTGCATCCCTGAGGCGGGCTGCGCTGTTCTTTTGAAAATTTGCTCATGGGGTCAGGTAGGAAATTTCCAAGTGCTGCTCCCTGCTGAAAGTGTTGCATCATTTCAATGACTGCACGTGAAGCTGAGCTCTCCTCAGAGCCTCTGTGCAAAGCATTTGCCACCTTTGGAAAGAAAGTAAGGCCAGATGACTTGGATGCTTGGTGTCCACACAGCTACGTCAAGGTATGTAGACGTAGCTCAGATAGCCGCACGATGTGTCGGAGACCAGCTGGCCAAGGGAGTCAGAGACCGCGGAGTCACCAACCTATCTGATGCCGCACGGTCCAGTGCAGCCCCATTCGGCGTGCTGAAAACAGCAGTTTTCCTATTTTGAAGCTTTTCCTCACATCTTCTTTCCTGAGAGCAGCTCCAGTTCACACCCAAAACTCTGGACAAAGAGTTTCCATAGCAGCCAAGCCACCATTTTCACCCTCCCTACACATTGTGATGTCCCTTTTTGATCCTCGTTTGTCTTTTTATGTTTAAATAAGTAGGGAAAAAAAAAAATATCAAATTGTTATCTCTTTTGTTCTCCTTCATCTTTCTCACATTGTTTCTTTACATGTTCAGGTAAGATGATGCTGTGGGTGGTTAATTCATAAGTGACATTTCCATTCACTTTTTTTTTTTTTTTTGTTCAGTCAAATCAGTTTCAAAGATCTGACCCACGTAATTTCCTTTTTCTCTGATTGTCCTATGGATTTTCCTTGCAGGCACACCAATTTTCAAACCAAGCTATATTCAAAATGCAACTGAGAAAGTTACTGCACTAACCTCTTACTGAAAACACCTATTTTCTTACAAAGCCTTCTTGAGGCTTCTCTGAGTTTTTGCTGCAGCCAGGTGAGAAGGTGGCATTATTTAAAGAGCTTGATTGCTGCAACTCAGCCACACGGGACTCTATGTCACATGGCTTGTTTGCCTAGAAAATATAGAAACCTTCGGGCTCTTAAGTGCTTTGACCTCTTTGGGAGCAGAGTTTCTGGTCTAGCAGTGTGGCTTCACCCTGTGTGGGCAACTGTATCAGGATGGCAACCCCATAATTATGTGGCGTGTCTTCCTGGAGCATGTGAAGCCCTTCCAGTTCTTGAGCAGTGTGATCCCACGCAGCAAACACACTGAGGCCATGGAGTGGCTTGGAGTTTCGAAAATGCAGAGATAAATTCAGAAACCCTCAGAACCCAGCCAAGCTGGATTTTTTTTCAGAAAAGTTAAGATAAATAAGAAGTTTCTTCTTCCACATAAGCAAGAGGAGAAGAGAAACAACATGATGTGGATGTGTGGCCTGTACATGGAAAAGGTAAATTGCTGGGTTGTATTTTCATCAAACAGAAGTAAAAAAAAAAAAAAAACCCTCAAAGATCATAAAATCCTCAAGGAAGGGACTAGTTAAAATAGTGAGTACTGGAAGGATTGGCAAGTGTAATAGGTAATCCAGCGGGAACATTTTGTAGTAGTTTCTCAGACATATTCAAAATGGAATAACATGGAAAATATTATTAACCTTGTAGTTTTTATGTGGTACCATATATGGTAATTATTAAGGAAGAGAAAAAGAGGATGGGTCATCCTCATGCCATCAGTTTAAAGCCAAACGATGACTGTAGTGATGAAGGGCGCTAACGGCACAAAGCTTGGCAGTGACCCACGCACAAAGAACAACCCGCTGGAGGTGGGCTCAAATTGAGCTGTGCAAGGTTGTGCTCTGGCAGCAGAGGACAGGGATTTCTGCTGCAAACTCAAACTCGTCAGCTCAAAATAACAAAAGAGGGGAAAGGCTTGAACAGACCAGCTGATCTCCAGGCAACTGGAGCCATCAGTGTGGGGGGGTCATGTAACTGCAAAAACCAGTTTAAGTTAGGTCAGAAGAAACAGTAGCAGTGGAGATGAGGAAAATTAGTGCTGCCCACAGCAGGCGTTGCTGAGATTGGGTCTGGAAAGCTCCACAAGCAGTGCTGGCCATCGGCAGGCACATCGGGGATGGTGCACAGCTTGGGAGAGGATGCTGTGGACTGGAGTCCAGCAAACAAGGGCTGGACGTCAGGAGGGGGCGGCTTTGGGAACAGCCTTCCACAAGTCAGTGACCTGGCTGACCTCAGTGAGTGTATCAAGCTTGGTGGGAGGAATGAGGTGCTCTGCCTGATGCTTCCTGCCAGGGAGCAGCGGCAGGTTCCAGCCCGCAGCAGGCTTTTACTGCCAGGCTTCTTGTCCAGGATGTTACAGCGAGAGCGTGACTTCCCCTGACCAGTGCCATTCATCCCCGAGGGACAGAAGAGCTTTGAAAGAGCTTTATAACAATTCCGTGTCAGGAGTCGATGTGAAACAAATCCGGCTGTACTGTGCTGCATTCACAGCCACGTTGCATTCGATCAGTCAGGGTGCACTGGAGACGGAGGCGCTTTGCCAGTGTATTCAGTCACGGCTGGTCAGCAGCTTTCTAAAATTACAGCAGTCATGTGAGGCAGGTTTTCTTCACAATCAATCCACCTTTTTAGTAGATTCGGTAAATACAATGGCGCCCGGTAGCATTTTTCCCAATCCTGAGGTAGTAAATTGTCCTTACAATACTCATTTTAAATTCCTTCTGCATTTTCCATTCTTTCTCATAGATTGTCTTTTCTTTAAAAAAAAAAACTTTGATCCCTAACATTATCATTAAAAAAAAAAAAAAAGCCTATGCCACTATGCCACTTTAACTTTCACTTGCCAATGGAAGCCAGACACTTGTTCTGCCCTCCCAAAATCTGCAGCACTATTAGAAGTACATCAGGACTGCGGTAGTGAGGGCGGTTGTACCAACTGTTGATGAACCTGGTGGATGGTGGATTCCAAAATATTTTGGGTTGGCCATGATCAAGGGAGCTCTTTTGGGAAGTTTGCAGATATAGTGGGTCTCATTCAGATCAGGAGCTGAACGTTCCCTAAAACGCAGGCAAGATCCAAGCCTGTTTCCCAGCTCACACTCAGCTGCAAATCTGTTTTCCACATGCACGGTTTGGTTAGTTCTAGTACTTGCTTATTTAGCTGTGTCGATGTTTTCCAGGCAGTGTGGGCTGCAAACAAGCCATGTAACTCATGAACACTTTGGGAAATGTTCAGCTCCACCCAAAGCCAGGCTGAGACTGATGGCAAGCAGAGCTTTGCAGAGGAAAGATGCTGATTTGCTTGGCAGCTTTGCCCAGAGCTCAGTTGATCCTGACTGTGTTTCAGTAACGTGAATGAGCCGGCACATTGGTCATCGGGGCCTTTCTTTTAGCACCGTTAGCAGTGCAACACAAAAGGAAAATGAACAGAAAGAGGCATTCAGCTGCGGTTAGCTGAGTCCCAGTCTTTTGTCTGGAAAATCCTTAACTTCCCTATTGAAGTCCATCAAAACAAATTAGAAACTTTTGTCTGCTTTCCCCTCAGAATCAGCTCATGGCAGTAATGCTTTTAGCTTGGATAAAGGGGGAGGGAGCTGAAGGTTCGATTTACAATTCATTAAGGTAAATTCATTTACTGCTCTTTGTACAGGGTTGAAAAGTGCTGCACAACAACAGTGCCCAGGGCATGGGGCTAGAGAGAAGGGTAGAGAAACAGTGCTAACATGCCCTGTGTCATGCCTTTTGAGTTGTGTGCTGAAAGCTAAAACAACAAAAGTCACCCTGTTTTTTTTTTATATGCTTATGGTGAATCTACTCAAATTCAAAAGAAAAGAAAGAAAAAGAACTAATTGAGAATGCTAGGGGCTGGCAAAACACTGATGGCTTTAACAATTCAAGGTAAACGCAAGAAAAGTGAAACAGGAGAAGTTATTAAAGTTCTGTGCTTTCTCAGACCACGTGCAAGGCAAGAATAACATTCCGGGAAAGCTTTTCTGTGTTGTTACTGGTGTGGTGGAGGAAACAAGGCTTTGTGGATGCTCTTGTACATACACAGTCAGTATTGGTGAAGAGCTGCTTGGTAACATGGTCAAAATCATTTTCCTTCTTGGTTTCTTTCAGGGATTGCGAGTGTGATTGCAGAATCACAGGGTCGTAGGGGCTGGAAGGGACCCTGGGAGGTCATCCAGCCCAACCCCTGCTAAAGCAGGTTCCCTGCAGCAGGCTGCCCAGGAAAGCGTCCAGGTGGGTTTTGAATACCTCCAGAAGGCCATGAGCTTCGGCCAGCCTGTTCGGTAGGCTCAGTGAGGCTGCAGAGTGTCACAAACAGTCAGCTCTCACTTTTACAGCATTGCTCTTATGGCTGGGGAAATGATACAGCGCAGAATATTTATCGTTGGATCCCCCTTTTGCTAAGGCACTGACTGCACTTTTTCATTTGCAGACATGAAAGAGGCCCATTGTAATCCAGCCAGATCTGATCCATAGCATTAGTTAGACAAAGTATTAGCACTGAAAACCGTAACTTGGCAAGTTGCAGCACCTTTACTGTGTAATATGATGTCACACGGTGTCACTCCATTACCATGTACCCCTTGAGATGGTTCCTGAACAGCCCCACAACCTGTGGCTGTAGAACAAATTACTTGCAAAGTGATTCAGTGGAAAAGAGAGGCTGGTAACCATTTATCACATTTAAAGGAATTCCTTAATCTTTGTGAGAAACAGCCAGCTGCAGTTATCCTTCAGTAATTTAAAATGCCAGTTGCCTGTCTGACACAGAAAATATATGTCTGTGTGCACAGTGAAGATATTCAATAATCACAAGCTGCATTAACTGGACAGGAAAATTAATCCCATCCTATGTCAAAGTACCATTAGCTGAATGAAGATGAACGTGACATTCCCAGTGAGTGAGTCTATTTTGAGGAAATCCTGAGGCTGGAATTAGATTAAAGTAAATAAGTGTGATAGTAGGATCTTTTTACTAACTGTAAAATATTCCCTCTTCCATGAAAGTTTTGCAGCTTGTTCCTTTTATAGCAACTCCATTTCAGCTCCCCTGTAATTTTGGCCTGGGAAATTCCAGCTAAACTCTGAGGTCAAAGGAGACTCTCTTACTACGAGCAGAGTTTACCTATTTATGCAGAGCAAATTTACAAAGCAGCCTCATTGGAAACAGTGACTTCTGCCTTCCTTATGTCACCCCTGAGCTCCCCAATCACTTTTAAACTTTTTACTAGGTAAAATTCCATTGCAGCATCCTGCTTGGGTTGTATCTGAAAGACAAGTCCGCTGTACTCAGGCAAAGCTGTCGGTTGTCTCGTGGACAGTTTTTGAGTCAGCCTGCTCCCTCTGTGGTCAGAGTGCTTCCACTCTCTTGTTATGTGTGGCCTGAGCAAGGGCTAATTCATTACCAAGAATAACTTTGAACTGACACAGAAAGTCAGCGCTTCTTCTTGGCATAGAAAGCCAGTTAATTCTTCCAGGACCTCAGAGCGCATTATTTTTAGCCCAAAATAATCACGGGCTGTTAAGCACAAAGAGAACCTGAGAGGCAGAGAAGCCCTGTGGCACCGCACGCGGCACCACCGACGTCTCACTGCAGCAGCTCTGTGCTGGTGCAGACGGACGGGACCTCACGTCTGGCTCCGTCCGGCCATTCCCGCACAATCCAGGCACAATTGTGTCACCCAGGCAAGACAAATTGTCCTGTTTCAAATGGCTTAGAAACAGGACAGCTTGGGGGATTCCTGGAGACAGAAAGGAGGCATTAGGAGTCAGCAAAACTGTTTGAGGTTGTTCTCTGCTCTCCAGGGAAATGGCCATCGTACCCATATGCAGCTCCATTTTACAAACAGAGGAGGAAGGAATCTATTCCAAGCTGTTTTCTAAAGGAGTTTGTGGGAGAGCCCAGGAATAGCTAAGGGCAGCCAGACCCGTGAAGACAGAGCTGGTACTGAAGTCCTTGTACTCGTACTCAAGGCACCAGCAAAGCAGACCAGCCCTGAAAAATGTGTGGTCGTTTATAATTCTGTCTTCATCATTCTGCACACGCTGTAATTCTGAGCCCCATTTCCCGTAAAGATGAATGGGGTGAGTCAGCTGAGAGGGGGCATCGTGACACACAGGCCTTGCAGGAGCGCCCACAAACTCCCCAAGCCAACAGCTTCGGGACAGATGGCAGCTCAACGCGCAGATCTATCCCAGGACGTCTTTGATCTCTCTAACAGCAAGGAACGGCGCTGGGTCGTGGAGGAGGGAGCCAGCAGGTCAGGAGCTTCATCCTCAGAGCACGGCTGCGACCTGAGCATTGGGCAGATGAAGACGAGAGGACCGTGTCCACGAAAGTCTTCAAGAGGCAGCAGGAGGAAAGCAACAGTTCAGCGAGCTCCCAGCGAGGCTTCCTCTCCAAGGCAAGGAAAGGATGCAGTTTTTTTTCTACAAAGTTGGGAGGACAATTTTTGCAGCAGTGAACTTGGCTTGCTGAGTTTCAGCACTTCGCTGATCTCAGCCACGCCTCTTGCAGAACTGCCCTCAGGCACGGAGATAATAAAGCTGTTGACATCTCAGGATCAGAGGGTTTTAAAATAAGCCAGAGAAGTGCCTTTGTAAGGGGACAAAAGAAGTGCTCTATAGATAAGGGGAAAGCTGCAGTGTTTTCCAACAGAAGGGATGTGTCCTTGGCTTCAATTGCTGATGCCAAGCAGGTCAGGGCCAGAGCAGCCCCCTGACTCCTGGGAGCAGGAGGTGGAGTAGGGACCCCACGAGGTCCAGCGCTGTGGGGACACTGTGATCCTGTGAAAGAGACTGTTTCATGCCTGATGCTGGTCCAGATCTTAAACGGGGTTTGGTCACATTGGCCACAAGAGCGGCGTGTTTCCACCCATGGCCTCTGCCCTCCTAGCCCCACAGAAAAAGGAGTTTATGTAATCAGCACACCTGTATCCTTGCATTTTTCTGTTTCAAAGTAACACAGCAAAGGCTGCTTTTGGGCTTACACTACCAGCGGTTGATTCCTACCCCAACGGGCTCTGAACAGCAGGTCCATGCAGCTGGGACGCTCTGTGCTCTGCTCCAGCAAACGGCAGAGCCTACAGAAAACCCAAAGAGCTGACTTCTGTAAAGCTTCCCATCCAGTTGCTCATTTCATTACTGCAGTGACTGCTAATTCTCTTTCTGGAGATGTTTTTACACACGTAAAGGCTTGGTCCGGGTGCAGGAAGCCAGCAGAGCATGAAGAGCAGCCTGTGCTCCTCTGCAAGACTGGGGCAAAGAGACGCTGTACACGGTCAGACTTACAGGAAGCAAAACCCCCTCCTCTCTCCTTGACTCAGAGAGAAGGTGAAGGATTCAACAAATCACAGGCAGCTGGTGTTGCTGCATACTGGAGTTAGAGGTTTTACGTGGAGAAAAATGTTCTTTAATGAGCGTCTTTTACTTTACTGCAATTAACTCTGTTATGCTAATGCAGTCCTACTGATTAAAGACCCTAAGCCTCACTCTAATAGTCCTGAACTAGTGCAAGGATAACGAGATTTCCATTTCTAAATGTCTTGTGCATTCCATCCAAATTACATCTGTATTTGTGAATATGAATTATTCTTACAGAATTTACATCAAACGTCCTTCCTGCTTCAAAAATACCACACCGTGCTCAGTTAAGAACAGCTTTCCCCTGTTCTAGCACTCCGCTAAAATGCTGTTATTATTGGCCCTGCGTTATTACTGCCGTATGTTTAAGCTGAGCCCAGCCACAAGCCCTGCCTTCACTTGTGGTGCATGCCCCAGGGGAGAGAGAGTGACCACGTCACCTCGCAGTCATCCTTTGCCTTCTGGAAGACCTGTTGAGGGAACAGGCCACCCCTCCTGGCTTTTGAAAAGGAGAGAAATGTGTAAAAAAATCTTCTTCCATGCACAGAGTGCATCAGGCCCCTCACAGCTCATTTTAGGACGGGGCTGATCTGTTGAGCTGCGCTTTAGGTGATCTCTTGCGATGCCATCTCCACGATCTGCATTTTTATGCAAAACCTCAGTTCAGCCTCTTGCTTTGCTGGCTGGCAGGTCACCCAGGTGTCACTGCACCTGTCAGGAGCAGCTCCCTGCTTTGGCTGACTTGAGGGACTTCAGATTTAATTTTGTTCCTGCCGTCTCATTCCCAATGAAAGGAAAAAAGAAATTTATTACTCACACGTGCTATATTAAAGCTTATAAAGAAGGTGGCCATCATTAATGGCACAGAAGCCTTTCCTAGCCCCAAGTTACCACAAAATTGGTTACCATAAAATTGGATCTGAGCTAATGTAATGTGAGGGAAACGTAATACACCGCGATCCTGGCTACCAGCAAGAGGCCAGCCGTGATACATACCCTCTTTTATGGTCTCCACAGCATCAGCCCAATTTGCAGAACAAACACTTTCAACCTTCAGCCCTTGTGCCGTGACCCGTGGATAATGCTGCTAATAGGATTGACGTGTCAGACCGACGCTCCAGGACAAAACTCCCCTTGAGTTTGGTGGGAGCTGCCCTGGTTCCTGCGTTCTTCCAGCAGGACAGCCACCTAACAACTCCGAGAGGCGCTCGCAGCCCGAGGAAAGGGAGGTCAGAGCCGCAATAACATTTAGTCCTACAGGTCATTCAATGTGCTTTGCAGCTCCCTTCTCTTCCTTTAGCAGAGGCATCAACAATGTTTTTACAGTGACAAATTTGGAAGGCACCTCGCGGGGGTTAGGCTCTCTCCCATGCTTGGCAGTGGTGAGGGGGTTGGATGATTCTGACTTTTTTATGGTTTGTACATTGGTTTTCTTGAAGTAACTGATGTTAGCCCCGTTTGAATTTTGGTTGTAGATCTCCAGATTACCAAAACTTGCCATCAAATGAGAACCTGAGCACCAGCTTTTCCCGTCGCTTCCTCGCTGCTCCCTTGCCTAAGAGCAGCATCTGGAGGCTGCAACAGTGAAAACTGTATTAGTGCTGAGACCAGAATGAAGTGTGGTGCTCATCCTTACTCGGAGAACCCGGTGCCCTACAGATTTCTTTCATTGTATGTACTTATTGAGTTGGTAAGAGGACCTTAGTCTGTTTTATGAGAGGATCCAGTGTGTCCCCAAATGGTATGAGGGGATCTGGGCAGAGGATTGTTCTGTTGAAACGGTGTCCTTCACTCCCCAGGTAGTGGTGCTCACGGCATGACAGCAATGGCAGCAGCAGTGCTGGGAAGGGATCTCTGGAGGTCTCCAGTCTGGAGCAAAACTGTTGCCCACACTAAATCAGGACAGTCATAATATCTTTATTATTATTATTATTAAAGGAAGGTTTGATTCATGGACCTTATCGTAATGTAAGAAACAGCTTGCACGGTGGCACAGGACACAAGTCACTGATCATCTTTAGGCAGTGCGTTAAATATTAAAAAGAAATGGTAAGTACCAAACCCACTTACTACAGGCTCGTGCTGACATTATTCCTGCTATCCAAGCTGCATTCACTGGAAGCAGGAATTAGTTTTTAAATACAGATCTCTTTCTTACTTTAGACTGGCTTGAAAGGCAAGTGCTGCCCCTACAGGGAAAACTGAGGAAGTCCAGTTTGAGCAAGGAACTCGTGCCATCCCTGTGTGCCAGGATCACAGGAGGACAGAATACACAAACCGTTTTGAAATGGAAATTCCCAAAATCATGTGAGGTGATGAATAAATCCTGGGTGAAACCGGGGAAGCCTCCAGGATCGGGTCCTGTAGCTGAGAAGGAAAGAGAGCTGTCGTTACGTGACCGCAGAATATCTGGGCTCAGCAGAAAAATCACACATGATCTTGACCTGGAGCCTCCCGCTATGGTTATGCGCCTGCTCCTCGGATGCCATGGGGGTGACACGTTCCTGAGCCCAGTGGCACAGACCATTCCATGGCCCAGCACAGGCGGATGGCCCCGTACCTGCGTACAGCTTCCAGATGCATGACAGGAGCACCTGCTTCTCATTTCCTCCTCTGCTGAAAGCTGGGAGCTGACTGGGGAGAAATCGCCAAGCCTGCTCTCCTGGCTCCCCCAGTCACTGCAAAGCCATAGCTGCGTGACTGCTGCTGTGAAATCCCACCCTGCTGATGCTGATTTTGTAAAGTAAGGTTTTCTTCTTCCAGCTGCTGCCCACAGCCCAGCTGAGGTAAATTAGCTGTAACCATTCTGTAATTAATGACTCTTAGGTGGCTGCAGGACCTGCCCCAGTGTGCTGACACTGTCTGCAGGAGGAGCAGCAGTGGAACCAGCTCCTGTCCAGGCTCAGCTGATCTGTGCTAGGCTGTGTGTGTATGGAAAAACACCATTTACCCTTTTTGGGAAAGCACAGGATTTTACAAGGAAATGGGGAAGCACGTCTTAGACTGTGCTTGCCCTGAGCCATGCAAAACAGCAGGGTTTCAAATCCACTTAGAAATTCATTTTATTACAGTTAATGTTGTTGCTGTCGTAATGTTCCTGCACACCTCCTTTTCAACTCCCTGGTAGCAAGAGGGACGGAAAGTGCATGCCAGCACTGCCACTGAAATACTGCCAGCAAAAAGCACGAGGGAACGATTTGCTCCATAAACGGGTGTCGGGGACTCAGCGCAAGTGAGCCACAGCACTGCTCTGATGAGAAGCCGTGCACGATATGGAAACGCATGGCTGAGTTCAACAAGCCTCATCATCGGGCGGTCTTTCCACTGACTTTCATGCCCCTTTTTAAATTTTTCCTTCTTCTTTTTTTCTCTTTAAATGGGGAAATGGTTGCTACTGCCCTACCTCTGTTAAGCATTTCTCCTTTTATTTCAAATTTGGAAGGATTTTCCCCTAAAGACACACGCTGTTTTAATAAGCAGCAATCAACCACTAAAACCAAATTAATTAATGACTTTACATATTTTTCTAATAACCTGAAGCAAACTGGAGGAAAAGTCTACCATCTTCCACTCACAACGGCTGCTCGACTGCAACACATTGCTGGGTACTACCACTGCTGATCTGCGAAGATGACATCATCTCACCATCAATCATTTGCTACAATAACAAAATAGCTGCATTGGGATCTATCCCATCCTTTGGAAATAGCTATTTTGGTTTCTTTTACACAGCATTAGGAGCCCACAACCCTATTCCACAGTCTCCTAAAACCACGCACAGGAAGGCAATGTGCCCTTTGTTAGAATCAATTAACAAGGTATTTAATTCTGCAGGGTTAGATTAAAGTCACTGAATAAATGCTGCTGTGTGATTGCAAAACAATGTCACGCAGGCACTGAGCCAACGATGGCTCTTCATGTTAAATGATGTAGAAACCACTAACGCAGCCTAAGGAAACGATGCAACCTGGTGTGGCGATGCTGTAAATATCACCACCGAGTAAATGATGCCACATGCTATAAAATGATGTCATAAACGAAGTGATGTTGCAAAAAAACACCCGTGGTGAGTGTGGTGGGGAGAAGAAGGTGCCATCCTGGGGCCCTCTGTTTGAACAAAACTTAGAAATTGGGACCTCCAACTGCAACATCGACCGAACTCACGTTCTGCCGGCGTGGAGGCGTCACCCAGGAGGCAGGAGATAACCACAGCAAGTGTGTGAGTGAGGTGTCCCCCCCGGCCCCGTAAATGAAAGGCACATTCTGCGTTGCTCTCCACCCCGTGCAATAGCAAAAAGGGGGGACAGGTGATTGGTACCCCTGGCTCTAACTGGGGGCTTCTCACCCTACAGCTTGCTGGGGTCTAAATGGTCTGGCTGCAAAGCTGTGCTGGAAAGCATTAGTTTGGGTGGAAACGCAGGGGCTCAAAAGTAATGTGACTTCAGAATTAGCTTATTATATCCAAATGGCATTTGGATGCTAATGCCATTATTTTAGTATTACAGAAATGTTAATTTACTTTAATATTAGATAACTCATAAAGTATTAGTGTGCTATTAGTAAATGTATTCCATATAAAAATATCTTAGAACAGAATGTCATTGATTTCTTAATAATTGATCAGTGATTAACTGACAATATGACAGTGATCTCTTAGCATTTCAGTGTCGATCCATTAATGCGTACATTAACTGTGATAAACTGATTAAATTCCTATTCATGCATTGCAAACTTATTGCTACCATTCAGCATGTTTCCTCTAAATAAAAACATGATTTAGATTTTCATGTGGATGAACTCCTTTGGGGCTGGTAACCTCCTTAGCATCGTGAAGGTCTCCTCTTGAGGAAGTACAAATGCTAAGAGAGAATGCCTCCAACATCTGATTATGATTTAAATAGTTTTGCTTCTCCGCTCTTATCATTGTTTAATGAGGCAACCCATATCTCAGGCCGAGCTGACAGGTGAGTCAGAGCTATCACGCTCATCATCCCTCTCCCCTTCGGTGCTTGGGGAAGGAGAAACAGAGCCAGCAAAATTTCAAAGTGCCAGGAGGAGAAACCTGGGCTGAGCAGACCTGTGGGCCATCTCCTGCTGCTCCCACAGGGCATCTTCAGCCCCAGGGAGCCCCCACCACGTTGTTATCTGGTGTCCATGCAGCCTCTGGGTATCTCCCTCACTCCTGTTGCCTCGGGAGTGGCGACAGCCCTGCAGGAAAGGTAGCTGTCATGATCACAAGGGGATCAGCAGGATTAAGCCCAGACAGCTGCCCGGGACAGCGATTTCTAAGCCTCTCGGACAGCCCTTTGTACTTCCCAATAGGGAGGTCGGACTCCCCAGGAATCAATTTGCACAGCCTTCAGGTTCGTATTATGTGCCAGAAAACGACCCTACCAGGGAACAACACCAGAAAGGGAGAGTTTATTATGATCACCCCGGGGGCAGCGGCAGCTACAACGTTAATCCTATTATAGCATCAGTAGAACGGGGCTGCTAGGAGCCCTTGTCAGAGCGAAAACAGCACCCTGCCAAAAAGCTGAAGCTCCAGCTGAGAATATACCTGCCTTGGTAGTGCCACACACGGGAGGCGAATAAAAAGGTAGAATGTGATGGAGATTGTGCCGTCAGTCGTAGGCTCTGCGGTCACAGGGAGGATGCACCAGCACTGCCCAGCCCGGCACTGCTTCCAGCTACCCCTGCTCAGGCTCTATTTCCCTATTCTAGAGAAAAACATGCGTTTATGGTGAGCCCATAACATGCGTTTATGGTGAGCACAGCTAACCAGCTAAGAGCCGGCTTGGAAGTTATTTGCCTAAGAGAAAGGTGAGGTGAAATCTCATGCTGGACTTGCCCGTTTTAAAAAAAATGCAGAATTCGGAATTTATTTTATGGAAGAGGAGGACTCTGAGTGGAAAGTAGCTGAAGGTGGAAACCATTGGCAAGAGGAAAATAACAGAAACAAGTTGTTTCACTGGTTCCAGTGCAAAAATCACTATTTATGCAAGCTTAATTTTGATTTTGCTTGGGTAATGTGTACAATCTCTCGTTGATTGCAGTAAGCCATGAAGGTATTTTTGTTAGATTTCTCTACGTTTCCGTGCTAAGACTGGCAAAAGCTGTCCCTTGCGGGGTGCCAGCACAAGATGTGGGCACACTTTCATCAGAGGCTGCAGGTCTCTGCGCGCTGCACACCCTCGTGATCGGCCCTCACGGGTCATCCCTCCACGTTGCACCACGAAATGGCTCTGACCTGCACTGGGGTAGAAAAAATACTTTGTTGTATTAACAAGGGGTAATTTTTGAAGCGCGAGGTTTGAAATAGGATGCAAGGCATCAGCGTTCCTGGCATTTAAGTTTTATCCTCTGCCTATTTCGGAGCAGAGGCGTCCGGAGGTCCCTCCCGTGCTAGGTTGTTCTGTGGTTTTAACTAAGACTTTTTAACAGCAGCTGACTTCTCCCGCCTCCACGCATCTTGGTGCTGTCACAGCGCAGGCAGCAGAAGCCACACAGACCCAGGGGACTGAAATGAAAGCAGGCTCCAGCAGGCTCCAGCGCCAGGTGTCGGGAGTAGGAAAGGTGCACAGCAGCCCAGGACGGCCTCTTCCCAAGCTGGGTGCCTGGTTTTTATTCCTACGCCAACACGGTCTCGAAGACCACTCCGAAAGGCTGATTTTCAGAAAAAAATCGCGATTTTCCGCCCAGCCGGCTCCGCCGCACACAAGATGGCGGCGGGGAGATGACACGGCGCTCACGTGACGCGCCGCGC
>VXAV01005869.1:137006-162565 GCA_013399715.1 Alectura lathami | reverse complement strand
CCCGTCAGGGCCGCGGGCTGCGGTGCCCTCAGCCCTGCGGGGTGCGGTTTCCTCAGCGCCGTGGGGTGCGATCCCGCTCAGCCGTGCGGGCTCCGATCCCCTCAGCCTTCTGGGGTCTGTCCCCTCAGCCGTGGGGCTCCGATCCCCTCAGCCTTCTGGGGTCTGTCCCCTCAGCCGTGGGGCTCCGATCCCCTCAGCCTTCTGGGGTCTGTCCCCTCAGCCGTGGGGCTCCGATCCCCTCAGCCTTCTGGGGTCTGTCCCCTCAGCCGTGCGGGCTCCCGGCCCCTCCGTGCCGCGGCTCTCCTGCTCCCCTCGCGTCCCTGCGAGGTGGCACGGGGCGTCTGGGTGACACCGGTGCGCGTCGGAGGCTGGAGGGGTCGGCATGACGGAGGCTGAAAACTCGGAGCAGCGGCGTTAGGGCCGGCGGCAGCCCGCGGTCGGAGGTTTGGGGCAGAGCTGACGCCTTGCCTTCGTCGGTGCCCGGCAGGTGAAGGCATGGCTTGTTTGCTGCCGGAATCGCTTGGCAGCGGGTGGGCCGGCTGTTGGATATTTTGGCGTGAGGCGTACGTGGCTGTCCTTACACGCTGCTGCCGTGTGCCCGCTGGAGGCCCTGTTGTGATCAAGGTTGCTAATTTATCCTGTGCTGTGTGAAAACCTCGTCAAGGAAGGCCTCAGTGCCTTCGGGGCCTCTCGCTGTGAGTATGGAAGGCAAGGGTGGAAAGAGAAGGGGATGGCTGGTGGGAGCGGGGCTCTGCCCTGCTGCCCCACACAGGGCTGGAAGCGGGGTGTCCCCGTGTTCGGTGTGACGGCAGCGGGTGGGGATCGCTTCGGGAGCAGGTTTGGGGTTGGAGTAACGTGCCCCTCTGGTTTATCTCCTGTGGCAGGTGGGTGGATGTTGGATTGCTTCAGCTCGGTGAAAGGGGTTTGAGTTTGGCAAGAGAACGCCTGCATCGCTGGGTGGTGGCAGATGAGAGATAAATGTGGGATTTAAAATAATGATGAGAAAACCGCCTATATCCAGAGAGATTGCCTCAGTTTGTCCAGGTTTGTGTGTGTAGAAGTGTAACAGGTGCTTCTTCTAATTACGTAATTCACACGTGGCACATGAAAACCAACTGTACGGAGTAGAGCTGGGGCCAAATGAGCTCAGCCCCTGAGTTTTGAGGATTTTTTGAGAACCGGAGTCTCATGACCTGAGCCCCCATGTGCTGGCAGTGTTTCCCGAAGGATTTTGACGTCGGCGGAGGCATTTCGCACCCAGGAAGGCTGCACGCAGGCGGTGGCGCGGGCTGGTGTTCTGCACAGCTCCTGTGCTGAGGGCTGGAAACTGTTTTGTGATACACCTTGGATTCCTACAATGTGCAGGATCATTAAACTCAATAATTCAAGTCCCCTTTCCTCTTTGCCCTCGGGTTATCCGGGGAGGGTGCTGGGCAGTACATCTGCAGGGAAGAGCTTTGGCAGCTGTGGTTTAGGAAGGATGTTTTAAGCTGCTGCCGTCTCTCGCTGCCCAGCGCTCCCTACACTGTCATTTCCTTGAGCTAAAGGAGAGCAGCGTGTTCTGGAGCCGTGCAGATTGCCTTGCTGGTCCATTAGTGTCTTAGCTTAGCTTCGCCTGCGTTGAATGCCATTAAATGTCACTTGCAAATTTAACGCTGGGAGTGCTGGGGTGTGTTCTAATTGAATTTGAAGCCTTCTGCTCGGGTTTGTTCGCATGGCAGGTTGAGAGTACGGAAGAGTTTGCAAATCTGCTCCTGTGAGTGAATCTGCCTCAGCGTTTGGGTGGGTCAGAGGGAGACCCCGAACGCAGGGGTCAGGTTTCGAGGGGGCTTTGCTCTCACTCGCTTTTGTTTTTTAATTATGGTGTGCTGACACCTGGCAAAATCCAGTACGATGAAAGCCTTCGTGCTCGGTGTCTTTCCCAGGTCATTGTTGACCCCAACTGAACCCTAATTACTTCTGCAGCAGTCGTACAGAGCATGGAGCCCTTCTGTCGCTTCAGGTTAAATTTCACCATCTTGGCAGCCATCGTTCTGGGTGCTAATGGAGAGGGGGTCGTCACAGGGGGTGGCAGTCTTGGAATCCTGTTGCACTTTCTTCAGTTGTCTGGTTTATTTTCTTTTTAATTCATGAATGCCTTTTGTCTGAGCGTTGCATCTGAAGTTTTTTTTTTTTTTTTGCAGACAACAGTCTGCACAGAAGCGCAAGGATTAGAGGTAGAAGCAGCTGCCCCCACCTACAGGAGACCCTACTGCTGCACCTTCCACAAGGTGAAATGTTAGATCTATTACCTTTGTTTGGAAAGGGGTTGTGAAAGATGTGTTTACTTGCTCTTCCTAGCAGTGTAAATCCACGCCGCCCTGGATGGCACGGTGCTTTAGAGAAGTTTGCCTTGGACCGATGCCATCGAATCTCGTGATGCCACGCTGACCTCCTGCCACGGAGCTGGCGTTTCCTATGGTCGTCTGGCATCAGCTCTCCTGCTGCTTCCAAGAGAAAATGTACCATGCACTAAAACGCTCCGCTCTGCAGCTAAGCGCTGTGCTGAGCTGTGAAAGCCCTGTTTGGGATGACGAGAAAGACCTCGGGAGCACATGGTGTGCTTGTTGGAATCACGCAGGATGCTGAAGCTGGAAGTGTGGCCGGGGCGCTGAGCAGAGGCAGTGTGGGGAGCAAGGCAGGGGTGGAGAGGGAGGGGAGAGTGCAAGTGTGTGAGGGTCCCTGCCACAACAGCCCCCAGGAAACAGCTTGGCAGAATGTGAGCTGTGTCCAGCAGCGCTTTGGGGGTGTCGGGGTGGACCGTGAGTTGCAGCGTGATCCTGTAGGGGCTGAGCCACACTAGGAGAAACTTGCATTTGCCAGAAGCAGTATTTAGGAATGGGGCAGGGAGAGTTTCTTGTCTGTTCCTTATGAAGCAGCACAAAAGCCTTATTTCGCAGAAGGGAGCAATTATCTGCAAATTAAAAAAAAAGAATGAAAAAAAAAAGACTTGTCAGATATTGCCTTTCTTTTCATGCATATATAATTTCCTCTTTTCGCTTTTCTCCCTTTCGAAATGTAAATAGATGGTTTATCAAAGGAGATTTTAAAATGAAAAGGGCCCAAAGCACGCTTATCAGATGGGGATTATTTGCATTCTGATGCTTTGTTCAGCCTTGGTTTGCACGAAGACGAACGTCTGCGCTGAGGAGGCACCACTAAGCATTGTAGGACGTTGCAGCTGTGAGCAGACCAGACTGCCCCATACAGCGAATGCTAGGCTGTCCTGAGCCGAGCTCCTCTCTGTCCTGGTGCTTGACTGCTGTGATTTACGTTTGCAGGGTGAGGGCAGCACCGCTCCTCCCGCGGCAGGCTGAAGGGAGAGCCCCGCTGGAGCTAGCTGCAGGACTGGGAGAGCCAGCTCCTCCTCCGCAAGCCTGCGGGGCACTCACAGGCCTGGCTGCTTGCTGTATTCTTCCACTTTAGGTACTGACGTGCAATGAGGTGAGGAGGGAAGGGGGGCTTTGCTAGGTCAGCCTGCCGTCACCGGGTTTGTGTGCGTTGTTTGCGCGCTCAGGATGTAGGAACGTTATTCTGGCGAGTGTTGGCAACCTCAGATTCTCTTTTCAGGCTGATGTGCAAGAAATGTCCTAGAGATTGCAGTGGGAGCATTAAAATGTTCTTGCACGTTGTTTGTACTGACTGGTGATACGTGCAGTCGATGGAGTGTGAACTGAGGGCTGGGTTTTGAACGTGCCAGAGCAGAGAACTAAGCCTGCCTTGGTAAGGTCAGCATCAGAAGTGTAGGGGCTGCACTGATTTTTCTTTTGTGGTGTAATATCCACTTATATAGGGAATGAGTCCTTTTGTTTCCCCTTTCCCCTAAGTAAACTGTTCTTGCAGCAGGTGTCAGCCCATCCTCAACCACAGGCACAAAGACCTACAGGTGCACCTGGCGAGAGCAGGACCTGCTGCTGCTTTGGGGCCCCTTTGCAGTCACCTTAGCCTCCTCGAGTAAAGCCTTTGGTGAGCTGCTATTTGGCCGGGGGAGGAAGAGCTGGCCCTGTTCCTGGCCGGGGGAGGGAAAGCATCCCCTTCCTGCGAAGGAGGTGGGCCAGCACTCAGGAGGAGTAGCAGCTCCTTGGCAAGCATGTGGGCTTGTAGATGGCTCTCCAGAGGGGTGGAGCGGATTCCTGCTCCTGACCCCGAGGAGTGGCTGGTGTGGGGGCCTCTGGCTGGGGACAGAGCGTCTGAAAGCGTGCTCTTGCCAGAGCCAAGGCCAGAAACAGCCATTTTCAAACACCCTTTTTCATCTGGTTTTGATGTTCATGGCACCAGGGCTCTTCTTGGAATTGGGTTTCTGTTTAGCGTTCTTGCAGCTTTCCCAAGTCATTTAGGAAAATCTTCCTAGATCACTAGAACTGGAAGCGTCTGTTTGGCGCTTATTAAGTGAATGGAAAACTCGAGTAACTGATGCGATACAGGAGGTGACCTCTGAGAAAGGGCAGCAGTGTAAGTGCCAAAGTGGTGTTTTCATTGTTGACAAACTCCTCTGGAAAATATTACCCATCCCTCAGGCCTGGAAGCAGCTCTCAGCCTACCAGCAATGTATGTTAACGGGAGCAGACCACAGCAGGGAATTTCCCCCTGCCTCCCCGATCCAGCATCCAGTTTCCTCGGGGAACTTGCTGCCTGTCACAAAGCACAGTTTGGCAGCTGGATGCCGTACCTGAGTTCTCCACAGCAACGGTCGGAAGGAAAAAGGAACACTGAAATACAAAGAGCATGGGGAAACTCTCCAAAGCAAAGTGCAGAAGTGTTGAGGTTGCAGTGGAGACACGGGGGATCAGCAGGTGAGACAGCAGGGAGAGTGAGCCGGTCACAGCTCTGCCTTTATGGCCCCAGGCTTTTAAAATACTGCTCGTGTTGGCTTGGAGCTTCAGGTTTTGCAGAGGGAGGACCTGCAAGGTACTATTGGCTGAGTACAGGAAAATGCATCAATCACCACCTGCTACAGGGACAGGGCGGTGGGGCTGTCAGTAGGACTCTGCTTGTCTTTCTCCCCCCTGCTTTTTTTTTCCCCTTTAAGCTAGGTATTCTGCTCTTAGCATGAGTGCACAACCCATCCAATTCACCCATCGCTGCTGCCCTGAAACAGGGGTCAGCAACATGCAGGGCATGTCTCTTAATGAGAAGAGCTTTCAGCTGGGAATTGAGATGCTTTCCTGCAGCTCTTGAACTGTAACATTTTTAATATTCCTGTCTTCCAGTTCTGTAACCCGAGGATGATCCCCTAAGTTTTGTGTTGCCCTGCAGCAGCATGAAGGTTTCCTTACTGATTAACACATTGATCTGCTCTGAACAAAGTCAGCAGGAGTGCAGGGGCACTCTTTGCTCTGTCTTCTGCTTCTCTCTTCTGGTTGTGACAGTTTGTTGTTTTTTTCTTTTTTTTTTTTTTTTTTTCCTCATTATTAAGTGACTTTCACTTGGCTTTTGGTTAGCTGTAATTTTCTTTTTGGAAAATATTTTACAGCTAGAAAGCCTCAAGGAAGAAACTTTCTGGCAATATCTGTGGGAGTTGCAGCTCTTTACTGTGCAAATGCTGAAATCTGAATCTTCCTTTAATGCCTCTTGGAGCTAAAATATTTTTGGATAAACAAAGCATTCCACACACTGCATCAAGCACTTACAGGCAGCCTTTGCCCCCCCGTCTGGAGTGCAGCCATCGGGAATGCTGCAGCATGAACAAGGAACCCTCGCATAGCTGAGGGCCAGGAGTGGGACGCAGCGGGGCAGCGTGTCAGAGGCAAGCGTATCACAATCCAAGCCATTTCTGTGTGAAAAACTGCTGGCATCCATAACCAGATTTATTTTTTGCGTGAAGTGACTCACAATAATTTTTCTCCCCCAAACTGTCACTGAATTTTGCTGTGTAGCAGCTAGGAGCAGTGAAGCTATGAGATGTATTTCTGAAATACGGAGACAGCGTCAGGATCGGTTGTGCTGCCGCTTGTGGTGCTTGAACACCTTCCTGCAGCATCTTAGGGGTGGTGCGGGGCCTGTCCACATGGAGTCTGTTTCTGTATCATTTTCCTTGCAACGGAAGCTCGCATTTCTGGCATTTGCTGTTTTATGGGAAAGAAGGTTTCGCCGAACCCCCCATGTGTTGTTAGAGGGAGAGCACTCTCAGCCTGTGGATTGTAACCTGGCTTCTGCTCACGAGAGTGCTGGGGAAGGAAAACCAACACCTTGTGACAGCTTAAAAATCAGGTAGTGGTGAGGCTGCACCTGCCTGGGTCTGTGCGCAGCCTAGAAGCCAGGAGTGGGGGTTTCTTCCCACCGTGCGTGTGGGAGGTGGGAAGTGGCAGGAACTGTAATCCCAAGCTGTGGGCAGCGGCACACGGCTCCCTGTTGTCGACGCTGCGATGGACGTGTCAGCCCCCTTGCCAGATAACACTGTGGGCAGAGTTTAAATGGAATCAAGGGGAGGCTGAACGGATCTTTGGGTGACGTGTTCCCTGAGGGTTGCTAAATAGAGGCTTGGGAAACTCCTGCAGCTGAAAATAGCCAAAAGCTCTGAGAGAGGGCTCAGCTGCTCTTACACCGTGGTGGATGGGTGCAGCAGAACAGCTGAGCTTGGTTTGCTGCATGGGGATGTCAAAATAAAAGCACTGAAGCCCCGGGTGACTGGATTTAAGGGTAATAACAGAGGAGGCGAATGCTGAACATAGTGCCTGATGGCAGCACCAGGGGAATCTCTGCAAAAAGCCGGCCCAGAGATCCCCTCCATTGGCTTCAGCCCAGAGGGGCTGTGAGAACGGCACTGTCGTGATTTTTCCCAGCTGGAGACATCTCAGACAGGAACAGCTGGGGAGGAAGAGTCCATTGATCCACCTGGACATTGGCAGCTTCCCCTTTTCCTTTTTCCAGCCTTTCTTTGGTGAGGTTTTCTGGGGCAGCGAGGTGGATCAAAAAGGAGGTTGGAAAGGGGTGCTTGCTCAGGCATTGTGTTTGTGGCAACGCTTCTTGTTCTGTGCCACCACAGTTACCTTGTCAGCCTGCTCTGTAGGTGAGGCCCATGCACAAAGTATTGAATTACATTTTAAAAGCTAATTTATGTATTTTAAAGCCAAGAAGTCTCCTAAAAAAAAAAAAAAACAAAACACCCCAAGTACTAAAGAGTAGGTGTTGTCCAGGAGAAGCTTTCTGCTGTTAGGAGGGGAAACTGACGCCTTGCTGCTGCGTATCAACGCTTGTTTTCAAGATGCTTGCCAAAGCGGTACCTGGCTAAGGGTATGTTGTTCCAAAGCACCTGGGAGATGGGAAGAGCTAAGTTCAAAGTGACGTGGTTTGTTTCTGGGCCAGCAGGGAACTTGACTTCACACCCTACAGTGTGTTTAATATACATTGTGGGGTATGCTGTTGCTTTTGGGTGGAGGTGAAGCATTTCTGTCTTCATCCCCTTAGCAGAAGCATGTAGACCATGCTTGGTGTGGAATCCTCAGTTTGCAGCCTGTTCTCCTTCAGCTCCTAGAAGCTCCACATCATCAAGATGTGGTGCAGGGAAACAGCTATGGATTGGGAGTGATGTGCAAAACGGTTCCTTTGGAGATGCCTCCTGTGTAAGAACTGCATCACAAATGTTACTGGCTTCCTGTGCCTGGAGAATTAACTGGGAGCAGGATTAAAATGACATCCTAGGCTCTGGTTAAAATGTTCTCTCCAAACTTCTGATGTTGTCTGTAAATCAGTTTGACGTTTTTGCAGACATCCCTGATCCCTGCTGTGTGTGTTGGAGAAGAACATAAGAGACCAGCCTACTCGTGCTCCCTTCACAGTGCTGCTGCTTGCGTGTGCTTGTTACGTGGGAAGGGGGAGAGGAGAATCCCCAGCTCGAAAGCCTGGTGTCTGCGCTTTGCATGTGCAAGGCAAGGAGGAGTTTGTACTCCTGTGGCTTGGGAAGCGCCCTTAGATGTGGGGACACGCTCTCTGAGATCATACTGTGGGTTGGAAGCCTTACACTTCTCCATGGATGATGATGATGGTAGCATTCCCCTGAGAAACATTTGGATATTAAAGAGGTGATGTGCTCTTTCTGGGAATTCTGCAGGTTCTGCAAGCTGCAGTCTGTTTCAGTGCAGTGGTTACAGGTACAGCACCAGCTCCGAGCCTGTCCTCTTGTGGCTGTGCGTGCACACACCTGCTGGTGCGGTGGCGTGGGTCAGGTGATGCGAAGTGGTGCGTGTGTGATAAATGAAGAGGGGTGCTCCAGAGGGTGTTTGGGCGCTGTGAAAGCCACAGGTAGTTCTCCGTCTTCAGAAATCTGTAGCACCAAACCCATCAGAAATGCCTCTCAGCTGGTGCTTCCGCCTTGAAGAAATGCTGCGGGTATCAAAAACAAGTGGTACCACAGAGCGGAACGCTGTCATCCCACATGCTGAAATAGAAGTGGGCTCCTCTCGTGCCATCGTGGCTTGCTATTGCTTAGCAACTTGAGCAGCTGAGCTACTTCCAAGAAGAGACTGAGGTGTGTTTCTGGGGAGCTGGGAGCAGAGCGTGGCAGCACGGAAGCCAGCCCTGCTCTGGGGAGGGAGCAGGGGAATGAGGAGCTTGGCATGGCTGAGCTAGGTGAGCGTTCCGGCAGCGGGGCGGGTGGCCCTGAGGCTTTGTACAGCTTAGCAGATGGCCTGCAAGCAGGGTTTGGTGTTTTTGGGAGGGTGGCTGCTGCCAGCAGATAACAGTGGGTGACTCGTGGAAATGGGGCCGTCCTCCTTGCTGGAGCCGTGCCGGTGGACGCTCGTGGGGTGGTGGCACGCTGGGTGTCGTGCTGTCGTCATCTCTGGAGCACTTCTGTGAAACGATCCCAAAGCTGGGATCATGGAGTGAAATCCAGATCTGAATTTCCGAGCAGTCCTGAAGTCAAAGGGGGCAGGAGCGATCGCTTGCTGCCTGCCCGTGGGCCGTGTGGATGCGGTTCTGCTGCAGCAGGCGGCACTGAGCTTTCCCCCGCTGGTATGTGGAGGAAAGTGCCCGAACAGCAGTTCTCCAAAGAATGTGAAGGGAGCAGGGCAGCCCTCTGTTGTTCCTTATCTGCAGGCTGCACTGAGCTGGCCCTCCCTTCCTGCTTCTCCTGGGCAGAGCCTAAATCTCCCTGTTCTCGTCTCCCTTGGGTTAGTTGTTCCCTCGTTTGGTGCCTGGGTCAGAGCCTGGGTGACTTTACCAGCTCCCATCAGAGGGAGTTTGGGGGTTGATTTCCTTACAGCCCTTCCTTCCTCCACGCGGTGCCGTGCCCGGCTGGACGGGGGGCAGGAAGCACTCCAGACCCACGAAGGCTGCTACAGGCCTTGCACGGACACAGGGATCTTCTCTTTCCGTGTCTTTTGGGACACACTGTTTTTAAAATAGCTGCCCGTGTTTGCACTGTGCTTTACTGTGCATCCCAGCTATTGGCAGCTCGAGGCAATCTTCCTGTTATAATCACCCTCCGATTTTAACAGGAGGCCAGCCTGTAGCCTGCTTTCTTAACTCACGGTGATTTGTGTTTTCGCAGTGACCCCTGTGGCGACGTGAGCAGCAGCCAGCAGCAGGTCCTCTGGGCTCTGGTCATAGAGAGCGTCTAACCCGATGCATCGAGGGAGGAAAGCAGTTTCGGGTAAGTCAGTGCACTCTGCCTCTTTGAGGACGTGGTGTGCCTTCCAATACGTTGCTTACTGTAAGCTGATGCTAAATGTGACCTGGATTTGGATACATTCTTGTTGTGGACTTGCGCTGGCGGGTGTCCATTTTGCTTTGGATTAATCTTTTCTTGCCCGTGTGCCAGTGGCAGCCTTCGACGCTGGCAGCGGCTGTGGGCCTCGCTTGGCTACATGTAATGTCTGACTTCGTGTCCTCCAGCTGCGTGGCACTGTTTCTCTTGGCACCTGCACCGGCTGGTTCCTCTAAGCGAGCCTTTTATTCATGACCACAGAGTGATTCACTCCATTTTCTGTTGGCTTCGATGTTCCGTGTGCCAGCCGGGCACTCTCCGTTCAGGTCCAGCTCCAGTGCTAAGTTGCAAAGTCTTAGGAGAAGCCAACTGAAAGGTGGGTTAGGTCGGGACCTTGTGCCTTCCAGTTGAGGGTAACTAAAAGCAAAACTTCAGAGGATGTAATTTGTGTATAAATGCTGCACAAAGACTACTTAGAAGGCCCTGCTGGCTGTCGAAACTGCAGTGATGTGTGCGGTGACAACCAGGCTGACGGTTGGAATGCCTGGTTCCTGTTCCCGCTCTGGCTTTGACACAGATAAGTTGACCTGCAAAGAGAAAAACTGGGTGCGGGCCCTTTCCTGTTGCTTGTGGTTAGTTTTTTTTTTTCTGTCAGTAATCCTTTGAAGCTGCCCGAGATTGGCTGAGACATACCTTAGGGTTCTTTCATGGTTTTGTTGGGTTTGAGATTTGCCAGAAGGCTCTGTGATGACATAAGAACTGGAGAGTGAGGTGTCTTAAGAACGGGAAAATAAAAGTGGGAGCTACTGAGCGTAGAAATATTTGAGAAGGAATTGGCTTTTAAAACAGCTGTTTGTTTGTACGTAACCTGAGTGACAAGCCCACTGAAGGAAACAAGGTGTTGGTGCCCTCTGCTCTCAGTGGGAGAGCTGCTTCCTTTTTCTCTAGATGCTCTAAAATCAGCGAGACTGAACTGGCAGCTCCTGAGCGGCCTCTGTGAGGGACAGAGCAGAAAAGTAACTCTCAGTTGTGGTTCTTCCTAGTCCAGTTGTAATTCCTCCTGTGGGTGCCCTGAGCAAAGCTGGATTTAGAAATGCATGCTGCTACAGTTGGGGGAACAGATTTTTTTGTTTGTTTGTTTTGTGTGTGTGTGGCATGTAAGGTTAATCTGTATGGGCAGGGGTTAATTTTGCAGTTTCTGAAAGCTGGCATCAATATGGTGGCTGTTCTAGATGTGAAACCTGAGATTGTCTTCATCAGGCCTGAAAACTTCCCACCTCTCAGTTTCCCCAACTGTAAAAGCACTGAGAGCGGACCACGCTCGTGCCAGCCAGCAGAAGCTGCTGCCGCTGTGTTGATTCAGCTTCTGCTCCCTCTGGGTTCTCTGCACGGACCCCATGAATAATGGAGTAACCTATTACTTAAGCTGAATGCAGGTTTAATAGGGGTCAAACATAACTCACCCTTCAGCTTTCTTTCAGTTCGCTTGTTACATGTTTTTCTGTGTTCACCTGGATTTGTGTTTGCAAGGCGCCTTAAAATGTTTTTTTTTTTTCTGGCTTTCCTCCGCTCTCCCCATTTCCAGCGGGTAGCTGGAAGGCTGTCAGCAACTGCTTTGACAGGAGATGTGCATGCTCCGTGGTGATAAGTATGTAGGAAAAGATGGGTGGAGTATTTGGCGTTAAAATGCTGCAGGATTGTGTGGTCCCTTCTGAGGATGCCTGCTCTGTCTCCAGAGCCTCCGTGCCTGTCCCAGCTGTTCAGGCGACGTGTGCATCCAGGTTACAGCTAGGCAGATTCAAATATCACCTTGTCTGGAGCACGCTCCTGCCCTTAGGTTTCTCTCTGCCCTTTACTGGGCTGCCAAGCTCTTCCTCTCAGCCCTCTCCGGACACTGACACGTTGTTAAATTCTCCAAGCTTTACTAATGGCTTCTTGGAAAGCTGCTGTAAATATAGCCTGGGGGGCACCCTGACCTGCACAGCATGTCTGGAAGTGGCAGCAGAAGTGAGGAACACACCTCGGTGAGTGCACAAACACTATTTATTACTCAGATATGCTAGCACTGCTCCTAAAATTGCTTCAGGTGTTTGATGGGAGCTGTTGCTGATCCAAATGTGGCTGATGCCCTCCTCAGCCCAGCAGCAGGCACCTTGGGCAAGGCAAGGCAGAGAATGGCAGCTCTGGGCACAGCAGTCCAGAAAGCACACGTTGCTCCTGGGATCAGCTGCAGCACCTCGCTCGCTCTTCCTTTCGATGTGTTTTGTTTTCTGTGGTTGAGTCTTCTGAGAAGTTTCTGCGGGCAGGCAGCCGAAAACCAGGAATGCAGAGGTGCTGCCTCCACTGCTGCATTGCTCTCCAGTCATTGCTGGTGCTGTTCGAGCCCCCAGACACAGCTGATGTGTCAACCCGACCGCTAAGTGAGCCATCTGATTCCTGGTGAACGCTGTGATCTGAAATATTACTGTACATCACAGGAATTCTTTGAAAACCAGTGTGCATTCCTCGAGCTGTCAGTTGTCTTTCAGCATCCTCTTTGTGCTCTTTCATCTTTAAATGCTTGTTCTGAAGCTCAGATAAACTTACCTGTCAGCAGCTACGAGGATGTCTCTTCTCTTCTGCTGCTCCTTAATCATAGCTGTGGTGGCAGCCCGAAAGCTGTTTACAAAGGAGATGAGGCAAGTAGCTGTATTGTTGTTGTTATTTCTCTAAACGATTTTTGCACAGGCCAATAATATTCGACATGAGGTTGTGTTTGTGCTCTGTGAGGATGTCACCTTGCAGAGCCGCCACGTGGCCTCTGTATTCATCACCCCCAAGGACTAAGTAATGCCGGGGGCAGGTCTGTCAGAGCAGGACAGCTCTGCCCTTAAATCCTTACTGCCAGGTGGCTTTGGGTTTGTTGGCAAGGTGGTAACAGCCCCCAGCTGAGTTCAGATTGTTTAAGCGCTCATTTGGGTTGCTGTTACACTTGTTAATTCAAGAGCTCCAGTGCTGATTGTCTTGTGAGAATACGATACTGCTGGAAAACCTGGTCTGAAGCTAAAAGACAATGGCTGCTTTGAGAGCTGGATAGCTGGGGTTTGTTCTTCTCTTCATCAGCTGAACCTGCAAATACTTACAGCCTTGACACTTGCAGTCCTCTGCGTGCCCCGCTGCTGCTTTGCCCCTCGCTTCTGCTGGAGAGGGGCTGCTTCTTGCTCCTTCCCTGCCCCTCACCCTCGCTTGACCTCCATGAGAAGCAACCCCTGGAGGAAGGCGATGCTGCACAAACAACTTGCCTTAGGTGTCAGTGAAGCAGGTGAGACCCTCAGAATCCATTTGGTGATGAGTTGGACGCAGTCACCCCATATTGCAAGGTTTGGTACCGTGGTTTGATGAGGTCTGCAAGTCAGAATCTTGACTTGTGCCTTGAGTGGGCATGTGCCTCGTGACTTTGGTTTCAAGAACCAGGCAGCATGACTGCGTCCACCAGGGAGGCATCCTGCTCCTGTCTCCCATCAGTTCTGCCCCTGTGTATTTCAGTTGTGTGCTCCCAAGTCCCCCCAAGCATCTTGACTCTGTGATAAACATTTGTAGAGAAGTTGCCTCACTGTCTTCCAGGATTTTTGCTGAAATTCCAGACTAGGAGGTGGAGTCCCCCAGGCAAGTTCCTCGATTGGATTTCTCATTCTTTCCCACAGTGAGGCATTGGATCCTCGCTTGTGAGTGAAAGCGCTGTTACCACCACTGTTTGCTGGCTGGTAATTTGGGGCTGAGTGAAAATAGATTCTTCCAAGCAGATCTGCACTGATGTCCTTGGGATTGGAAAAAGCTGTGGCTTTTAAAGACAGCATCGCCTGGCGCAGAGGAAGGTTAATGATGTGATGTTTTAGAGGCAGGTAGTGTCATCTGTGTGCTAAACCTGATGCAGAAATGTGGAATTCAATTTAATGTGGATGTCATTAATACTGCTTTGCTGTTTTCAAATGCCGTGTCAGATCTATTTGTGCTAAGGCTGGGGCTGCCAGTTGGAGGAGCAGATTAAATGTGGGATTGCTTGGCTTCTGCATGATCTGAATTTTTTGGTAGCTAATGAAAAGCAGGCGTGCGTTGGCAAACAATTCAGGTGATCAAAAATTGGGGTTTAAGTGCAGATAACCGCTGAAGTTGTCTTGGATAACTTGCTGTCTTGCTTGGGCAACACTTTGCAGTCTGTGAGCTGGTGCCTGGGGTTACATTCGGGTAGGAGGGGAAAGGTTTCTTGCACGGCACGCTGCTCAGTGCTGCAGAGCTTGTTTGCTCGGTTACCATGTGAAACAACAGCACTTCCCGGAGCTTCTGGGGCTTCTGCAGCAGCATGGAGCGGAAACTCCTGAATACACTCTGAAATACCCTGAAACTGGAAAGGGCAGTGCTCAGCACGCCGGGAGAGGGAAGGTCTTGGTTCTCAACAGGCTCCACCCCAAGGCAAGTTGGGGTTCTCCACTCGGGCTCAGATGTCACGTGGCTCTGGGGGAGCGTTGTATCCCAGCTTAGTTTCCCATGGTGTCTCCCTCCCTTCCTTGCAGCTCGCTGGCTTTGCTGCCAGATGGAACAACCTGACAGTGGGGCTGATTTGCTTCCCTCAGCAAAGCTGAGGGTTAGGATGAGGTATTTTCACTTCCTAAGGCTATTTGCACACAGTAGCTCCAGCTGGCCTTAAAAAATAAAATAAAATACCCCCAAACCCTGAAAACTGGATGCTCCCCAGCCCGACTTCTCTGTGTGCACAAAGCACTGGGGCTTTGGCTGTGCAGTTGCCACTCAGGATGCTGAATCTCATCTGAGAAGCTTTGCAAACCACAGGTGTACCTCCTGCAAGCGCCTGTCGGGCTCAGAGGTACAACGTGCACCAGAGCTGAATTTGCAGTTCAGGTCTTACAGCTTGTACAGGCTTTGCTGCTGGAAACTTGTTAGCTGATGCTTTCTTTTTTCTTCCTTTTTAATTTTCAACCCCACCATCAGCTCTTTGACTCTCCGCTTTGCAGGAGGAGGCTGTGGCAAAGCTTTGCCATGCAGCAGGGGTTGCATTTGCTTTCTTCACAGCAGAGAGAGAGCAGAAGTTTGGGGAGGGCACGCTGCTGACTCACTGTGGTGTGTCCCGCACGCTGGTTTTGCTGCATGTGAATGAGCTGAGCGTCACCAGCTCCCCCAGTGCAGGGAGGCTTGCAGGAGTGAAAATAGAAAAATTGAGCAATTTTTGGCTTCCTGCACGCGAGGCAGTTGGCCTGCACGAGGTTTCCTTCTTGCAGGCTGCTGAGCTGCCCTCGTTTGTACAGGCACCTGTATTTTTGGAAGCATTGCTTCTCTGACGTGAATGGACTCTGCTGCACAGACAGGGTATGTCTCAGTTTGCTCAGAACAGGATTTGGGAGCACGCTGCTGTCCTCGCTGTGATGGGACCCCCTTGCTTGCTGTTGGGGTTTCAGGTGCCAGCGGGAGCCCTGCGTGCTTGGTCCCAGACAATAGGCAGCTTGTGGCACCCGAAAGCAGTGGGAAGAAAATCCCTCTTCTGCAGTTGCAGGAGAAAAGCAAGTCTGTTTACAGCAGGAATCAGTGTGAGTTTATTAAATCATGCTTGACTTTTTCCCCTGCGTTTTCTGCATAGATTGTGATGATTTAAGCATAAATTGTTTAGACAGCAGAAGCACTTGGACTTTTAGTAACTAATTGCAGTGTCTTTATCTTAGAAATGTAAAGAAGAAAAAAAAAAAGCTATAGCTTTCCAAGGGTGAAAGCATGCAGTTTTTGTTTTAGGAGTGGATTTGTGCATGTCTGTGAGCTTATCTAGCAGGCTAACTCCTGCCTTTACAAAGAACTTCTCTTGTTTGTTGTCCTGTCAAACACCAGCTGGGAATGGAGATCGCTAAGGACTCCTTCCAAACTAGCCAGGCTTTTGTGGCAGTAGGGGAGGAGGAGTTGTGCTGAAGAAAAAGGCCCGGGCTTACAGTCTGGAGAGGAAATAGAGCGGAGTAAGAGGAGCATGATGTAGAAAGCTGACGTAATGCAGGTGATGTGAAGTGTACGTGGCCGGTGACTGTACTGGGAACAAAAGCAAGTGTCAGAAGAAAGGTGAGGTGAAACCTCTGCAGCTATGGGTATAAAAGAAACAAGCAGGGAGGGGGAAACCCTCAAAACATGCCAAACAGTGTTGTCAGCAGCAAAACTGTGCCTGAGCACAGCTTCCTTACAGCAGCACAGGCAGGAAATGGCTGAGGAAGCGGAGTTCCTGGCTGCAGTGCTGACGTCCTTTCTCCAAGGAGAATTGCCATGGTCTCTTCCTTTGTTTTGAAAACAGTGTAACAGAGGGAGAGCCCTGGAGCAGAGCAGAGGGTCAGCTCTGCCAGCCCCCAGCAGCAGCGACGGGGCATGGGTGGCTGCTCCCCAGCTCTGGAACAGGGAGTGCTGGCTGGTGCCTTCGGGTTTCCAGATGTCCGAGCCGTGGGTAGAATGGTTTGGGTTGGAAGGGACCTTAAGGATTGCCTTGCACCCCGCCGGCTGGTCCCGTCGGTGCGCTCATGAGCGTCACTGTGCTGTCGCTCTGCTTGAACCCAGCCGCAGAATGAGTGCCGAGAGATCCCATTGGGATCTGTAGGCTCCCACATTGCTCTGACACTGTCCCCAAGGTGGGCTTGTGGGGGTGGAGAGGGAAGCCAAAGCAAGGGTGAGCTGCTTGGACGGGTGATAATCTGGAAGAAGTGAAAACTATAGGCTGCAGTAGAGCCAGGAGCGCTGGAGTTCTGAGACCCAGGAGCACTGCTTCTCACTGCTTTTTGTTTTGGAACAGTTGGCCAGGGAATAACGGTAGATGCTGACGTGGTCAGAATTACTGGGGAAAGCCTTTTGGCAATGGCACAGTGCTACAGCAAGTGAGGCTTATCCTTGTAGGCAGGGGCTGGCCAATTCTGTTTCTTTTTTTTTCCCGTTGGCCTCATAGCTATTCAGAACATACCACTGGGGTATCTGGGTTGCACCTAAGGAATTACCTCCGTGGGAATGAAAGCAAAGAACAAATCTGTTGTGTCCAGTAGGCCTACATCTTGCTGTTCAGACACATGTGCTTCCACCCAGAGGCTGCAGAGCTGCAGAACCACAATGGCAGAGCTAGTTTTGGTGCATGAGGATGAAGTGAAGGCTTGAGGAGAAGTTTTTGTAGTGCTTCTGGAGAGTCTGGGTGGATGAAATGGCTCTGCAGGGACTGACAGAAAGCTCCCAGCAGTGTGTGCTGAAGTGGAGAACTCTGTTTTGACACGGAAAGGCAGTCCCCACACCATGGATTATAACAGTGGCAAAGGATTTCCATTGGAAGCTGTTATTTCCCGTGGGAATCTGTGTCTCTTTCCTTTCAGCCAGGCTTGCTTTCCTGGTCCAACACTGCGGTGTAATTCGCTGCTTCCAGTGAATCCAGTTAAACAGTGATTACCAAAAAAGATAATAGTAATAATCATAATAATAATAATAAAAAAGCTGCTCAATGGCTGCAGAAACTTGAGTTTTTCTTCCCTTACTGATGCAGCAGGCAGGTTGGTGTGTACCAAACCACAAAACCTCTCCGGCTGCCTACAGGGGTCTGCTCTAATCAGTAAGCAGCACCGAAACCCACTGCACAGGGCTCCTAAGGAATAATCTTACTACTCTTTACCTAAATGCTGTGCCAAATGTGTGCAAAAGATGAAACACAAATGCAGAGGCGTGGCGTTACCAGCCTGCAGGCAGTGCAGTGTGCTTCTGCTTGTGAAAGCGGCTCGTGGCAGTGTGACAGGCCGAGGCTGGGACTTCTCCCCATTGCCTGAAGTCTGGGCATCTAGCTCAGCATCTACAAAGGGACATCCCTAAAACCATTGCATTAGTGAAGGACCTTCCAGAAAATGGTCCGGGCTCAGCGCCAGCCCCGCTTGGAGCAGAAAGGTGGGGGAAAGAGCACAAGTGCTCTGGCCGCAGATGTGACAGCTGTCATGGGAGATCTCAGCTCTCTGCTCCTGCACAGCCCCCAGCCTGCTCGCTGTATTTGCAAGGAGAGGAAAAGGAGGAGGAGGCGGTGTGCTCAGCTGAGAAACCGTCAAGACAAAGGCGCTAACGTTTGGGTAGAAACACATTTAATCCTGAGCTTTTGTGCAAAAAATCTGAATTCCCTGTGGAGAATTCCCGGTTCCTGAGCTCCTTGTTAGGGTGAGATCTTAGTGGGTAAGATCAGCTTTGTACACCCCACTGTTGTTTTGATTTTTTTTTTTTTTTTTTTTTTGCCAGGCCACTTCCAGTTGTGGGAACAGGGAATGTTGGTGATGCAAAGAAATTTCATTTTAGTTTCTTGTCCTTAAGAGCAAAATGTTTAGGAGTTCTGCTGTCCTACACCAGCAAGACATAAATGTCTGGTCAATGAAGGGTTTAGTTAGCAAACCTACAGGTGTCTGTGTCTGATTCTTTGTCTTTTTTTATAAAAGAGGAGACTCATCCTTCAGCTTCTAGAGGCAACACAGAGTACTTGGGGAGCTGAGGGGTTTTTAAACCATGGGTGTGGGGGGACATTCATCAAAAAACCCAGCTGAGCCCAACCAACCAACCGAAACAAAATGCAACCAACAAAACAGGAAGCAGGCAAACGTTGAGTGAGATGGAAGCTGTAAGAGAGATAAGGGATCTTATGGTATGAGGCAGTCTGGTGAAACTTCTGACTGGTCACTTGATGTTCCCGGTCTTGGACCCTGTGTCATCAGGGGAAGAAAAGACACATTGCAAAAGCAGAGTTTGAGCCAAAGCGTGGCAAAGGTGAGCCACTGAGTGCTGGGAACTGAATCTCAACCTCAAGAGCGAGACGCAGCTCATAGATTTGCTCCTGTCTCTCTCCTGCAGGCAGAACAGCCCCAGCTTTCTCATCTTCTCCCCAGATCAGAGGTAGTGCAGCCCTCGAGCCGTGGTTGTGTTGCTGGCTCCTTGTAGCTCGCTGTCAGCCAGAACCACGGCTCCTCCTCAGCAAAGCTGAGCCCTCAGCGTGTGGTGGTGCCTGTGGTTATCCTCCCCCAGGTGAAGGACTTTCCATTCCATTTATTTGAACTTCGTGAGGTTCCTGTCTGCCCTTTGCTCCAGACTGTCAGGGTTCATGGCAGTATGACCCTCTGGTGTGTCGGCCACTCGTCCATGTTGTGTCATCCGCAAACTCGCTGTGGGTACATGGGCACCGTCCAGGTCACCGGTGAAGAGCTGGAACAGCGCTGGCTCTCGTACCAGTCCCTGGGCAGACCACTGGTGACTGGCCTCCAGTTGCACTTTGTGCTTCCCTTCCCCACCCTCTGAGCCACTTTCACTCCACTTTCCTAGGCCATGCTTTGCCTTGTCCAAGGATGACCAATCCTGTGGGCTTGTCTGCATCCAGTTTGTGTTCCCCAGCCTGATCTTTATCCACTAGGGGTACGTCTTCCTCAAGCAGGACTCCCCCATGGTCTATGGGGCATGAGATTCCTGAGGGTCAGTATTACCAGTCATCCCTCTCTTCCCTCCCCAGAGGCATTCCAAATGGTTTTTGGCTCACGTCACCCCAACCCTGCACAATCAGGCAGCATTCATGGATTCTTCATGCGTCACCTGCCCCTGTTGCCACGTTTTATTTGCACTTGAGTTTGGTCGGGAGCTCCTTGCTCCATGCAGGCTTCCTGCCACCTCCTGCTTGTTGGGTTGGCCTGATCTTCATCTTGGAGGATCTTGGAGGAGGTTTCCTTGACATCAGCCAGCTCTTCTGGCACCCAGGTGTGCTGAACTTCCAGAAGCAGTGTGAGAGCTTTCCCCTCAGTTCCCTGCGGGTGCTTCCATCTGCTTGCACACCTTCTTCCAGTGTCATAAGTGGAATTGGCTCTCCTGAAGTTTAATTTGGTTGTGCAGGACTGTTTGCAAACGACCAAGATGGCAGTCTGTCCCAAGCGGGAATAGCTTGTGGCAAAAGCCAGGAACTTATGAAAGGGTTCCTGTTACTGGATGGGTGCACTGTTTGCCTTGGAGCATTCAGCCTGGCTTTAGTATCTGAGTCAACATTGTGCATGTAGCTGTAGAAAAATAAAGACCTTATTTCTGCCTCATATTCTCCTCCCCTGATGCCTTTCCTAATGTAACTGAATACCTACAGAAGGGCTGTGTTTCTTCGTCCTCCTCTGGTGTGTGTATGTGTGTATATATATACCCTCTGACGTTGCAGGAGTGTTTGCTTTGGAAGGAATCTCTCCATCTGAGCCAAGCCCAAACCAAATGTGCAAGATGAAGTGTTCCTTTTTCGTCTCTTAGTGAGAAGGGGGGGCTGAGAGTGGCAGAAAATTATCACGGGGAAGGACAGTAAGCCTGTGGAAGGTAAACAGGCCTTTTTTTGCTTAACTCTTCCAGTAACAGACACACCACAAAACTATGAACTCAAATTATGGCTTTTTTGGAACCATATTGTTGAACACGGCAGCAGTGTTTTAGAAAGGACCTAAAAGGATTAAAGCCTTTTGGCTTGGGGATGGTGATTCTTTAATAATCCAGCAAGAGTTTCTCATCTGACATTTGGAGGTAAGGCGTCAGCGTTAGGGATTGCCATTCCCCCTCCCACGCATGTGTGAGCTGCTGCAGCAAACCTGAAATCTCTGCAGTTTGCATAGGGAGGACAGGGGAGCTTCCCCTCCTGCCAGAAAATCATTATTGCACTGTGGAAGTGATTTCATTCTAGTAGAACTGAATTTTAACTCTTCATTGGCATTCTAAGCAATCCAGAGCTCCAGGTTCTGCAGAACTTCCCCAGACCATTTTTATTGTCTTCAGTGTAAATCTAAAACATTAATTTGGATGAAAGCTCCACGTAGACTGAACAGTCTCTAGTTCTGCTCATTGGATAGTTTGCAAAGCCAGACAGCTTGCTTTTGCTTTAAGTACACATTTTCTGAGCTCTTAAGCTGAGCTTGCAACCTTTCACTGCTTGTGAGCTGTGGAAGACAAAGTAACGCTTCAAGGCCTGAGGTTTTAGCTCAGTGTGTAGCTGAGGGTGTTTAGGCACTGTGTTTTTGCAGAAATGCAGACCACCGAGCAACTCTACCAGTGCTGCTTAAATAAGCAGAGCAAGAGCAAGTCCACCTCTTCAGAAAGCTCAAGTATTTACCTTTACCCTTTTGTGTTAGACCTTTTTAGCTGGAGTATTTCTGGATTTGGATAATCCACTGGGAATAATTGAGTGGCTACAGGGTATCAAGGGAAATGATTCCTGGCTCCATTTTGCTCATACAGAACTTGAGAACAGAACAGTGTGATGGTTTGCTGTGTGGCGAAGGGGTGATCTGGTAAATGTTTGGAAAATAAAAACGCAGACTTCCTTTTCTGACTGGTGTCCAAAAAAAAACCAACACGCAAATATGAACACAAACGCCAGCCAAAACATACTTGATGCATGCTGGAGGAAAGGTATTTGAGCATGGCTGGGTTTAGCAGTTGTTGCTCTGTGTGTGTGGTGCAGTATATTTGTTGTTTTCAACATCAGTGGGAGCTCCTGTAGTTTCTCTAGCAAGGCTGTAGACAGGCTGTGGACGTATTCTTGGTCATTGGAACCAGCCAGGCTGATATGCTAACAGCTGAAATGAAGTCTGCTACTTGCAAATGGAATCTGTGCACATTCATCCTTCCGAAGTTCCTGGCTCCCTGTGATTTACCAATTATTGCTGCTGGTGTTTTGCAATTTCTGAAGTAATAGAATCTCTAATATTCTCCACGTTTGCACCCTGTGCATGTACCCTCTGCTCCTGCAGCACGAGCAGCGCTTCCCGCAGGACGTGTTACGCAGGTTCGTGTTAGGACGCAAGCTGTGCTGGGCAGCCAGCCCTTTAATCTTTGTCCTGTTGTTTCTCCTCTGCATCACAGCCACTAAGGCTATAAAAACAAGATAGAGCAGGCCAGCATACGAAAATAGGAGCCGGGAGCACTTTTATCTCGCTCTGGCAGCTGGCAGAGCTGTAAGGACGGCCAGGTTTTGTGCCAGGAGCATTGCTGTGTGTTTGCCCTTTCTGGGGAGGAGCATGAAGGGCTGTATAAACACTCCACCCCAGTGAGCTCCTCATCCTTCTGTGATCAGTGATTCAGGCTTGCTGAGCACCGTACCCTCTGTTTGTTGATCTGCGCTCACCTGGAGCCCAGGTAAGCTTTTGGCACTTGCAGGGTGCCAGCCTGTAGGGCCGTGGTGACGCCTGCTGCGCCGACACAGGGCACACGACACCAGGCCGTGTTGCAGATAGCTCCTTATCGCTTCTCTCGTGTTGTTCCCCTTGCCCTTGGGATGGAGGAAGTGGATAACTGAAGGCCTGGTTTCCGCTATTAATCCACCTCATGCTTATTAATAGGTCACTGGATAGGTGCATACGTCTGAGTCAGTGCTGCTCAGCCTGTGAGTGTTCACTTTCGGTCACGCTGGAGGAAAAAGGGAGCTGGAGGCAGTGATTAATGAATAACTGACTCAGGTTCCCTCTTCAGAGTGGGGTGTGCGGCCCTCAGGGTCTGCTGTCGGACACGAGAGAGAGCAGCAGGTGGAGGCCGGGTGCTTGGGAGCATTTAAGCACCCCGCTGGCCAAACCGTTCTGCAGGGTGAGGAGCGGGGTTTCTGTTTGCATGCAGCGTGCCTCTCAGCGTGTGCAAACAGCGCTCAGGATGTGAGGCAGGGCTGCTTTGTCGCTGGCGGGAACAAGCCCTTTCCGCACCCAGAAGCCCTGTCATTGACCTCTGGGACAAAACACAGGCAGGTATTAACTGCTGTTGTGTGTGTATATATATATATATATATTTTTTTTTTTTTTGGAGATTCTGATTTCACTTGTACTGGAAAGCTCTTCTATTTGCCTCGCAATGATGTGTGTAGCCCCAAGTATGGACGTTTTGTCTCTGTTTATGCATAATGAATCAGTGACTTGCTATATTCAGTCAGCCTTGCCTCAGAGCAGTGAGGCTGCTTTTCTGAAAGGTTCTTTATTGCTCCCTGGATGGCAGCAGCTGCCACCCATCGTTACGTGCCATGTTCCTGATTAAGGCAAACGCTGTGTGCTTGCTCTGTCAAAGGCTTTAAGGAATCCAGAGCACCTGCCAAACTGCTGGTGTACAGAGCCAGCAGGGCTGGAGCGAGATGTAGGGCAAACGGCAAAGGAATTAATTCCATGGTGGGAAAATCAGTGTGTCCCAGTGCAGCATTTGGAGAAGAACGAAACTGTTAGGTGCCTGTAACAGAGGCATTTGGGCTGGAATTTTGCTTTTGGAAAAACTGCAGCCAGGCTGATGTTCTCGTGTGGTGACTTCTTCAGCCAGAAGATCTGGACGCACCTGGATAATGGGATTTGTCAGAAATAAAGATAAGTGGATGCAGGACAGGCGTGGCACGTTACAGGCCAGGAGCCATAGGTGGGTATGGGATGGAGCCACACGTGGAAAGCTCTCTGCCATGTGACAGATGTCCCGCTGCATTTGGAAAGCGCAGCTTGTTCTGTGTCACTTTTATTGAAAGCTTTGCTCATCTAGGTTAAAACACGACTGCAGTGGTTTCTGCTAAGCACCCAGGGTGCACGGGTGCCCGTGATCCCTCGGAGCTGTTTCAGTCTGTGGAGCCCCGTGACTGTGTGCAGGGTCAGACGCAGGAGGGAGAGAACTTGGAGCTTCCCAGGGCCAGCTCAGCCAGCCACAGCACAGGGTCAGAGTACAACCACGTGTCCAAGTACAGCAGCGCGACGTATTTCCTAACTCACCTCTGGAGGAGGAGCAGCAGGAGCAGCCTTCGGCTGAGCTTTCAGCTGACTCCGGGTTGCTGGCAGGCTGTGTGATCACCGTTTGTGCGAGCACCTTTGCTGCTGCAGATGCGTTCAAGGAAGCTGGAATTAGCTCCTTTGTTGGCAGAAAGATTTCTGTTCAGGTAACGCAGTTCAACTTAAAAGCAGGTTGAGCTTTTTATAGCCAAAGAAACAAAAGCGTGGTTTCCTCCGGACGTTGCTCCGTGAGTCACACGCGCTATGAGACAGCGTTTCTCTCAGGAACTGCTGGAGCTGATGAGTGTTTCCCAGAACTCCAGAAACACCCTTCGTGTTGGGTGTACCTCAGTTTGTAACCCGGCAGTTCTGGAACTTTGTTTAAAAGACTGACTTAAAATCTGATAAGGTATCCGCTAATGCTTCTGGTGTATCTCAGAGCCCCATTAAGGTAAATTTAAGGAGATTTCTTCTGGTTCAAAAGCAAACGTCCACTCTTGACTGCTTTGCACGTGGAAGTTGTAATGGCTGCTAATGCTGTAATACAGAGGAAGAAGTTTGGGGTTTCCCTTTTTAAACTCATTAGGAAAAATGATAGGGGTTTTTTTGTTTTGTTTTGTTTTTTGTGGTCCACTGCACTTGTCTTTTTAGCTACTGGCCTGTTCAGGATCACGTTATATCAAACACACCTGCTGGCTGAAAACCCTCAGAAGGGTGCAGCAGCAATGGCCAGAACAGCTTTCTTTTAGAGACGAGGATTTTTACAGCATTAAGAAGTGCTTCATTTCTGGGTCATAAAGCTGAGAGTGCTGAAAAGTCATCTGTCAAAGCTGTTCAAAACTCACGAATGTCCTCGACTTTGTGTTTTCTTTACAAAGCCACTTCAGCTTAGGAAAAGTGGTTTAAAAGCCCAGCTCGGAGCTAGCAGTAATAAGCTTGAGGAGACTGGATTTGTGGCATTCACAGCATCTCTGGAGAGATCGGTTGCAGATTGCACAGTGAGTTTACGATAAACTAGGTCACTTAATTTGGGGGTGAAGGTGTTGGAGCAGAGTAATAAGCAGCAATTTCCCAGTGGCGTGGGTTGTGCTGTGTCTCATGATGCTAAATGCTAAGGGAAGGAGGGGGTTCGTTGCTCATAGCAAGCAGTAGTTCAGTGCAGTAAGATGTTTCCTTTCAAACAGTCAGGCAGTCACATTGTAGGTTAAGACCCAAAAGCTTCGCTTTGAAGAAAGTGGGCTATATATTTCAAATCCTACTCAAAGGGAAAAATAAATAAATAAAAACTCCACAAGAACATTTTTACACCTTTGTGCTTTTTGTTTCCTGGCTATAGAAGGAAAATGATGTAACCGTGTCAGGCTGTCCTCCCTTTTAGCCCTTTGCCTAAATAAGTCCTGGCCAAAGTCTGTAGGAGAGGGGAAGAAAAGCCCTAACAACCAAACAGCAACAAAAAACTTTGGAAAAGTACTTTGGAAAAGTTCATTAAGCATATTTCTTTTTATTTGTTTAGGAAAGTACATGATGTTAAGTTGCATCTGCCTGGACACATGCAATATTTAAATGCATAACGATTAAATGTGTTTATAAGGTGTTCCCAAAGCTCGCTTTTAATTACCTGTAATACTTGTCAAACTGTCCTCTCTGCTCCCTGCTGCCCCACCTCACCCATGGGAACGCAGGGCTGGCTTCGCTCGGTGCCTTCAAGTCTCTGAACCCATACAACCGTGGGGCACTAGGAAAATGGGTTGCAAAGATAAGATCTACAGCAGTAATAAAGAGCGTTTTGGTCAAATATGGGTGCTTTTACCGTCAGAAGTGATTTATTACGTTGGCCTCTGTCCTCTGCCCCATTAGGTATGTGTTGTCCCAACGAGGAATGCATGGCCTGCGGTGTGTCTTGGAATTATTAGTCCTTAAGTTTCTCATATATATGCTCCATGGGAGGGCTTTACAGAGCTGGCGCTGGCAGAATGCCATCGGGCGTTTTTGGCTTCTGGACTGGATGCGTTGCAGCCCTGGGCACCTGGCTGCCTGCTCGGAGCCTGGGGGCGCGCGTGTTGGAAGGAGAAACACCGCTCGTCGAAGACGTTTCCGGCCCGCCGGACGCGGTGAGCACGGAGGGC
>VXAV01005869.1:53975-136695 GCA_013399715.1 Alectura lathami | reverse complement strand
CGCGGTCCCCCGCCCCGACCCCTCGCCGCGTCCCCGAGCGGCTTCCGAGGGAAGAGCCCGGGCGGGAGTGCGCTCTCGGCTCTTAGCGCGATTTTGGGCGTGCGGCGTGGTGTGCCCCGCGGCTGGGAGGGCTGCGGGAGGGTGGCCCTGGGTGCTGGGGGCGAGGTGGCAGGCCGCAGAGGTCCTGCGCGTTTAGGAACTGAGCGTTCCGTGTTGAGGCTGTGTAGCTTTATCGGCAAGCTGCGGCTTAAATAGTTGGGCGACCCAGCCTTTCCGCGGTGAGTGATCCTGTTTACGTCTGACATAACTGCCTCTTCTTCTCGTCGTAAAGCTTTTGAACTGAGAGCTTTAATCTGTAAGCTCCCTAATAGATTTATAGCGATGAACTGAAGGTTGTTTTTCTTTTTTTTTTTTTTAAACTCAGTTTTTGGGGAAGAAGCTAAAAAACCTGTGCCTGGAGTAGTTAATCTGTGTGTATATGCTTACGTATATAGGCATGTGTTTACACACACCGGAGAGATACGCCAGACGCTGCTTTTTGTGTGTAGTGTGTGTATGTACACACACGTAAGTGGACTGGATTTTTAAACTGGGGTGGGATAAGCGAGCTTTGAGGCATGCATCTCTGTTTAAAGTCCCTACCTCGCTTGTGAGTTGACTTGGTTATGCAGGCTGAGAGAGGAAGGCAGATAATAACAAACCAAACCCCATTCTTACCTGACACCAGCTTACAGCACTGTTGGGTCAGTCATTAACACCAGGTCCCAGTGCTTGTAAACACTGCTACAGAGGTTTCTCACCCCTAACACTCCCTTCTTCCAGGAGGCAAGAAGCACAGTTATTTGCAGGTCTTTATTTAGTGCATGGGTGTTTGCTGCTGGCTTGTGCTTTGAGCTGGTTGAGGAGGCGGTGTAGTCCAGTGGGTTGAGCGTGGGAGAGTTAGCTCATGTGTTGCTGTTGTGCTGGAACAACCCTGGGTGTTTAAGGCTTTTATTTCACGCGAGCAAGATATGAGTGTTCTGCGGCAGCTCAGGTGGACGAGGAGATCAGCGTTCTGTCCGTGTTTGTTGGAGTAACTTGAGGCCAGGAAAGGTTGTGCAGAAAAACAGTGACAAAGACATGTGGTTGTCCACAAACCAACACGCACAGTGTGCCCTTCTGGGCTGTGGCTGTATGGGTGGCAGGGAACAGGTCCTCAAATCTACCGGCTGAGCCGTGCTGGGAAGTGGGGTGCTTTGGTCACAGCAGGGCTTCTCTCCTCTGGCAGGAGCAGCCATGTGGCACCTGATGAATCCCATCACCTTCTGCCAGAGTGACCCTAAGTGTGGTTACTCATTAATGAAGCTTAATTTTAAATCGGTTAATGGCAGACTGGCTGATTTGGTCAGTGGCTTTGTTTCCTGGAACCCAGGTGGACTGTGGTTTGAGTCTGTTAGTTTGAGCTGTGAAGATGCTGTGTCTTGCCGTGTTTAAATCCACACCAGAGTTTGTCTGACTTTGGTTTTGCAGGCATTTAGGAAAGTGATTTCTCCAATTTGTCTGACACTTTTTGCCTGTCGAGTCCTGTCCTGCTGTGTCCCTTGTGGCTCTTGGCCTGGCTCCCTTACACCAGTGATCTGCCTGGCTGTACAAGGAGATTGCCACTTCTCTCCCTGGAAGCACCTGATCCTAATAAGACTCTGAGAGCCCAGCTCAGAAATCTGTCTCACTTAAAACCAGCCCAAAGCACAAAGCCTGCTCCGTGCCGTTCCACGTGGCTAAACGCCCTGCACAGCCTGTGCCCTGCACCCCGGCTTTCCGTCAGGCTGCAGAGGTTCCCAGCAGCTCTCACTGCTCAGCAAAGTGCCTTTTTTGCTTGGCTAACTTTACAGGATGTATTTTTAAAGCTGAGCTTTTTAAAGCTGTCCTGCCACATGAGGAGAGAATTCAGGGGTCACTGTTTGCGTGTGTTGCGCCAGGCACTTAAGGAGATGACTTCAGACCTTCGGGCTGTCGGTGGGACCCACAGCCCTAAGCCCTTCTGTGGCAGGGTTCGGGTAGGGTTACATCCTCGCTTGGGCTGGCTGCCCTGTGAGCTGCTTCTCCAGCACCTCTGAATTAACACCCGCGCCTTTCTCCTTTGACTTTTTAGGGCCAAGAGGTGCTGACTGGGGTTTCAGCTGCCTTACGTGAGCTGCAGCAGGAGGCCGGGAGCGCGGCAGTCCTTTGGATAACCAGGTAGCAACACTCAGCGGCCCTGGGCACAAGGCTGAAGGACAGGGAAAGGGAAGACAGCCCAGTTCCAGCTGTCCTGAGTTGTGTGCTCAGGAGAGCATTGAGAGCGTTATCTCCTGCTCCTTGTGTGCTCGCCGTGGGGTCGTGGGTGACATTTGCTAGAAAATTGGCCTGATGGAGCGCTCCATCGTCTCCAGCTGCTCTCTGCAGCTGCCCGCATGGCAGGGAAGGTGGGGGAATGACTCCAGTTAAAAATAGAAGGGAAGATTAGGAAACTGGAGGTACAGTTACGACATACGGCCGAGCTGCTCTGACAACTCACTGCCGCCACCGAAAGGGGAAGGACTCACTCGTCCCTCTGAAACCGCGTGGCTCTTTCAGCTGCCTCGCCCAGCAGAAAACCCAGCCAAGAGAAAAGGAGTTTTCCATCTTGCAGTCACACAAGCACAAGAAAGGAGGGTGGGGATGTGGGGTGGGAGGGGAGGGGATCGGAGTGCCTGCCAGAGAAGGATTGTTTAACTCTGCTGGAGCCGGTAACCTGAGCTGAGGTGTGCAGGGGCTGGGTGCAGGTGAGTGCTAGCCCGCAGCCTGTCCAGTGGTAAATCTGTTGCGTGCGTCGTGTAAGCATTGCTTTTGGAAAGTGTCCGTTATGTGGCGTTCTGTCAGCAGCTCTTCACTCTTTGTTTCTATCTAGCCCTTGTAGTTATCACTAGCCCTTGCAACTTTGGATATGTTTGCTGTTGCCGTTCCTAAAATACGGGCGGACTAGAAAAGAGAAAGTTTGTTTTCTGATGCTTTTTTTTTGTCATCATATTTTAGGGGTTGGTGTTTTTTCTGTTGTTTGTGGTTGGTTGGTTTTGAGAACAGTGTGATTTCTCAAGCTGCTTTTTGGTTCAGCTGAGTTCCTGCTGTTGTAGCACTCCTAGTAAAATATTCAGTTACGGACCAAAATAAGGAGGAAGTATCCAGGGGCATTTCAGATGCTTGGTACAAAAAGCATGCCCTCTGCACAGGATGTGCAGGAAAAACAGCTTTTAGTTCAGCATAACTAGGTAATGTTTAGCTGTACAATACTTAGTCCGGAACACCTGTAACATAACACTTTGCCTGGACGAATGGCTTGAAGACAAATCGTATTTAGTCTTTTCAGGAGGCTGAAAAGAATGTGATTGTAGATAAAAACCTGTCTGGAGTTTAGTGAAATTCTGTACTGGGTAGAACTTGATCTCTTGATTTGTGAAACCGCAGTTCTGTGTTCAAAAATGAATTTTAAGGACTGAAGGCAAGCAGCTACTTTTACTCAGTTAAGCTTCAAAATGTTTCAGGATGTTTTCTCCCTTGGTACTGGGCAGCTTCTTAGAACCAGCAGTAAAAATTACCTGGCTCCAGCAATAAATGTAATACTGCTTTCTTGTAAACTGAAAAGATCCCTTCAGCAGGCAAGCAGATTTTTCATCCATATAGATGCCGATGTTGTTATATTTAATTTTTAGGAACTGTGAGGTTTCACTCAGTGAAACCCCGCTTAATTGTAGTGGGGAAGCTCATGCTTTGGAGTTGGTGGGCATCAGGCAGCTGGGATGAAGACTAACTAGGAAGACCACGAGCCAGTTCTAACTCCTTCTGTGTTTTGATTTTTTTTTTTTTTCTTTTGATCTGAGAAGCTTTTCTTTGGGGATGTTTGCTTGTCTGTTCTGAGCCAGTCACACCCTACCTAAATCCGCAGCAAAGCCCTGGGTTGTTCAGCCCTCTGTATGCGTTTCTGTGTGGTGCTGAGGTTAGAACAACAAAGATCTGACTCAAAAAACTTTATTTTGTGTTAGCACAGTTGCAGAGAGATAATGGGAGGCTGCTGCAGGAGATGGGAGTGTCTCTGGTGCTGGGAGCTGAAGCAACTAGGAGCAAAATATTCTATTTCGAATTCACAATGGAAACTCAGAGCAACTTTCAGCTGCATAAGGTTCCTTTGTTTTCATGGTTCTCCTTTCACAGCTTATCTTTTCTGAAACTGCAACTGTTGGCAAGGGGCTGGGTTTTAGAGAAATGCAAAAGCTTTTCTAGGAAGGCGAGGATAATCCCTTACAGCCCAGGAGAACACTTTGCCCCTGTTTTGAGCTACTAAACTTACGTAAACAACCCTCTCCCAAACCATACGTATTTTTAAATGAAAGGAGGAGGAAGCTGGCAGGGCTCATGGAGAGTCGCCCTGGGCCCTTTGTTCACAGAGTTGTGCAGAATAATCTGCCTCCGCCGTCGGGTGATGGCTTTGCAGAGTGCCCCGCTTCCAGCAGGCTCTCTGCGTTCTCCTGAGCTGCCCAAGCTTTGGTCTGCAGCGCGTGCTGCTCGGCTGGGGAGGGTCTGGCACCCAGCTCTGCAACGAGCCAGAGAGGACGGGGAAAGGAGGGAGGAAGGAGGGGATGCTGCTGCTGATTAGAAGGAAAATAAGGGAGAAAAAAACTACAGAGGGTGTGAGCGCCCACTGTTTTTGTCTAGGTCTCGGTTTGGGATGAATACTCTCTTTCTTCCTGATTTTGTTAGATTCCAGTGTAATGCGGTGCAGCTTGCTCTTCTGATGAATTATGGCTCTGTATCAATAAATCTAGCTTCACACAGAGCTTTGAGGAAAGTTTTGAAATAAGAAGGAGCTCCTGTCTGCAAGTCCTTTCAAATTCAGTAAGCAGAAGGATTTTTTTTTCCACTCCATATGAAAGCTTCTCCTCAGAAGTCGCTTAGGGTGTGAAGATGACTTCGGGTTCTGCTGAGCCTCTGAATGACCAGGGAGGAGGCAGCTGCATGGCACAGGGACTTCCCGGTGCCTGGGGCAGACCTGCTGTTTCTGCAGCTGCAGCAGAGACCTGTACGGAGTAGCATGGGGTCCCCTAAAGACCTGCATGCTGCTGTCTTGGAGCGTTGGACGTCCTGTCCCGTCCTAGAGAATCTGCTTGTGCAGCACAGCACAGATGGAGCAGAGAAATTCCTGCTATTTGTGGTGTCTGTTCCGGCATGGATCAGCAAGGCAAATCCAAATGCAACAGTTGAGGGTATAAAACTTCCTTCCTGCCACTGCCCCAAGGATGGTGCCCTCCATTAGGGGACGTGCATCCTGTTGTCATCAACAATTTGTGCAGCATCTACAATAACGGGGCCTGTTGCTTATCTAAGTGCGTGCATTTAGATTTTACGTCCCTGTCTGCCCTTCATAATTTATTTAACAAAGAGTGCAAGGAGGTTGGGAACTTGGCAAAAAATGGCTTTTAGCGGAGTCGTGAAACAAATCTCCCGATTTTGTCCTGGCTTTTGTAATTTAGCTGCCAGAGAATGATTCAGACCAGCACCAGTTTGTCTCAGAATCTAATTAAATCAAGCCCCTGCATTGTTTCACTGGTGAAATAAAACCTGTAATAGGAGGCTTTTTTTTCAGTGCTGTTGTGGTACGAATTGGGGTGAGCTGCATGCTTCATCAGGAGTTACACTGTGGTGCTTTCATCCCCTCGCCCACGTTAAACCTTTGTGAATGGAGGTATTTTGTGAGCCAGCGGGGGTTTTGGAACACCTAAGGACGGACAATAATACACTTGCTTTTAAAAGCAAATTTTATATGCAATGTTCTGTGCAGCTTTTGCAAATGCGGCCCCATCCTCAGCCCCACAGAAACCACCCAGGGCAAAGAAATGCACCAATGAACCCCAGACACAAATTACTGTGACTGTTTAACATCTTTTGGTATGACGACTCGACAGTACCTGATTTTTCACTTCCAAAACAGGGCATTTTCTTCATTAGTACTCTGATTGTTGCTCTGAAGGTTCTGTACGGCTTGCTCGCGGAGCACTGCTGGTGCCAGAGGACGGCTTATCAATTTTCGTGATCTTTCCACACAGAAGATTATTTTTTATGACCTTCTTTTAAAATGCCATCTTCTATCAGCCCTACAGGATCTTAAAAACGTTCTTTCCACATGCTGGATCTAGCTGTAAGACGGCTGCCAGAGCATGGTGCAAGGAGCAGTCCCACAGAGTGAGTCTGGCTGAAGGTGGCATCGGTCAGAAAAGCGGCAGCAGTGTCAGGTTGGCCCCTGTTTGGTTTGTGCTCTTATTCCCACTGAGCGTTCTGCACCTGGCTGCTGGAGGAGCAGTGCTCTCTCCCACATGGCTGCTGCATCGTTATCTGCCTCCCCTGTCCATCCTTCGGCTGGAGCTGCCCGGGCTGTTTGCAGCTGTGCCCTGCTTTTCTGGCCAGCTCCTTCCTCTCCCACAAGCCAGCGGAGCTGCGGCCTCACGGTCGGCACCGAGGTAGGTCAGAGTTGGGCTATTTTTGAGCTGCACCCCATCGGTGTCACTGCCTTCCCTTCCCTGATACCTCGCTAATCTGAGCGTCGCTCATCTGCTCGCAGAAAGCAACAGCAGCCACGTGACCACGGGTTTAAATTCTTCCTCCGCTCCCTCCCTCTCGTCTCTTGTGCTCGGTGATCCTCTGGGAGTGGCAGGCATCACTGGAAGATAACACAGATATTTATATTTGGGCTCTTGGGGCTTGGAGGCTTTTTGATCTGGTTCTGCTGTGCTGGACTTCAGAAGTGTGGTGCATTTGAAATAAAATCTTGATATTTCTAATGAAATATGAAAACACATACTTCTAGGCACACAAACCCGGTTTTCTTTTGCGTTAGCTGTACCTCAGGGAAAGCGTGTGGAGGAAGCAACTGTTGTGGTCTGGATGCTGTCTAGTACTTGTCCAGTAACAAACCCAAATATTGAAATGTGGCAGTTAACTGATTTCAGCCTTCAGTGCAGCAAGGCTCTGCTTCTGCTGCACTTTCTGCTGGTTTTCGTTTTCCCAGTGTATGTGGCTGGCCTTGCAAAATATGCTGGGGCTGACATTTTAGGGCCACGTTACCGTCAGTCACAAGACTGCCCTCGGTTTCCCCAGGCAAAGCTTCCCTTTCTGTTTGGATAAATACGTGTTATTGTTGTTGGTGTTTTTTTTTTTTTTTTTTTTTTTTTAAATTATTGCAACTACTTGGATTCCCAGAGACTTACCACAGGTCTGGCTCTCTAACAGTGAATGACTTCTAGGTATTCAAAGCAGGCACAAAAAGCCAACCTAAACCACCTCCAAACCACGGAACACATTGCAAGTTCTTTGTCTCTCTTACTCCGCACCTTTTTACTTCCATCCATTTGCCCTACCTCATGCGCCCCCATTTCCACGCCTTGCTGGGGAATTGATCCTTTCTCCGTTTTTTTCAGCGTTTCACCCGTTTCCCCTCTGAGGTCTCCTGTTGCCTCAGTGCAAACACGAGGAGCTCTGGGCAGTTTCAGGAGGCAGGCGATGCTGTCCTGTGCCTTTAGTAACAGAGTCGGCGCCGAGGTTGCGCGAGGACGCGGGGCTCTATTTCTGGCCCTGCCCTATCTCTGCCTGACCCAAATCCCGCAGCGTAACACGGATGCAAGTTCGGCCGCCTCAGAGCTGACGGCTGGAGCTTGGAGCTGCCTGAGCGCAGGCTGCTGCTGTCCAGAGCTCGCAGGTGCTGGGTTTGACCAGGGAGGCCGTGGGGGTTTTCTTCTGATGTGGCACAGAAGCCACTGGTGCCGTGGGTAGAGATCATTGTCAAACAAGACTTACCCAAGTGCAAGGGGCTGTGGCAGTCTGTTCTTGTACCCCTGGGCTGAAGCTGAAACTTCCTCTCAAGATTAGTGCTCTTGGAAGTTGAAACAGGTTTTATTTGTTGTTTTGTTTTGTTTTTTTTTCCAGTGGAAATTAACTTTGTTCTTTGCATCTTTCTTGCACAGAACTAAAAGCATGTGTGTGGGGGGGATTAGAAGGGAGGGTTTCCGATTGCAGCCGTCCCAAAAAAAGCTATTACCCACCCCGCTCATACCGCAGGTGTTGCGCTGCTTCAGAGCTCAGACGTCAGGGCTGTGGCACGCAGCACAGAACGTCACGTGCGCTCGGATCATCCTTGCAGTAGGTGGAAAGCCCTCAGCTGTTCCTACAGCCAGGTGCTGGCTGATGTTCTGGGCCTGTCTTGTGTGAGGAGACTTTTTGGCCTGGAATAATCCTTCAGAACTTAAGCCAAAGCCAGGACCTACGCTCCCCACCCCATCCTTCCCACCCCTTGATCACTCGAAGCAGGATGTCCGTAGTGTCAAAACAAAAGCCCTGCTTAGCAACTGCTCAGATAATGAGCTCGCTGGTCAGGTGAAGCCTTCTCACGCATGTTTGCTGGTTTCCATAACTACTTCAGAGCTGCAGAAGGAAGGAGGAGGAGGCATAAAGTTGAGCAAAGAGATTTAGGCTCTGAAGAAGCAAAGAGTCAGGCTTCCCTCTTCCTCAGGCTTGGAGGAAAAAGTTGTCTCTGTGGCGTAAAACAGAGAGCGTGTGCATGTGTGTATGTGCCTGTACACTTGTACGCTGTACAGGGCATGTGTTTGTGTAAGATTTCAAGATCCTCCCTAGCAGGGTTTCCTCTCTGAAGGTAGCTTGTTTGGTTTTTCAGGCTCAGTGCACGTATTTTCATTTTGAAATCCTTGCTGCTGAGCTCTGGGGTTGGGTTTGGAGCTGCTGTGCTGAGATCCCGGCCTGTGAGTGTATTTTCATTGCCTTGCTTTTATAAACCAAGGCAGGAAACATATATGGTCTTTTTTTTCTTTTTCTTTTTTCCTTCCGGTAGAGTAATTTAGGGAAAAATGGGCTGCTCGGGGCTTTGTATACTATGCAGGCAATTTTTTCTCTCTGAAACCATGTAAGCAGCTATTCAGGGTGCGTGGGAGTTGCTTTGCAGGTTGATCCCAGCCTGTCTTGTCATAGTAGTAATTCGGCTTGCTCCAGCTTTGCACCCACAGGACGGCATTTTCCATCTGGGGCTGACCTGGGAAACCTGTCTCAGGGCTCTGTGAAACTTACCTGTGCCTCAATTTTATGTTCCCAAATAGCAAATATTTGTATTTACAGCACAAAGCCAGCATGTGGGAGTGCTTTACAATGCCAGCCAGCAGTCTCTCGTTGGCCAGGAGTGCAGCAGCGTGCACGGGGCAGTTTCTGGTTTGGAGGCAGGGATGTCCTGGAGAGAGGGGAGAAGATTCAGTGCATTGCTTGGGAGTTGGGGGGAGCGAGACCCAGCTCGTCACCGGCGGCAGGCCTTGCGGCTTCTTTGCAAAATGGCATGCAGAGGTGCTCTGCGGGTGCAGGACGTCCTGTTAGGGAGGTGTGGGAGCGTTACAGCATTCCTGTAGAGGAGGTGGCTGCAGCCGTGACTCACCCCCTGCTGTCACAGTCTGTTGGCGCTGTGAAACTGCAGGACGAGAACTCCCAGTGCCCTCCGGACTCTCCAGCCCCTGTGTAACTTCTGCTCACCGGGGAGCTTTAGGAACTGGCTGGCATGGGAACGGGTTTGAACCTCTCCTTGGCTCCGTGGAGCTGGTTGCAGCTTCTGAGGTGGCTGGTTGTTTTACAGATTTCTATAGAGACTGTTGCCTTGGCAGCAGAGGTCCTCACTTGGAGAGCAGAAGCGCTGTGCAAACATGAGGAAGGCACTGTTTGATTTGGGAAGACTAATCTGGCTTGGCCTTTTACCACACCATCCCTTCCCTCCTGTAAACACTACTGCTCCCACATCTCGTGCCGTCTTCCATCACTTGCTCAGCAGTGGGCTGCGAGGCTTTGAAATGAAATCCAGGACTGCGACGTGCAGCGTGAGGGCAGGTTGAAGTGGTGGGGGAAGCACTCTGCTTGCCAGCATGCCCTGTCGGGAAATGGGGAGAAGGGTCTGAAAGTCCCTTCAGTATTCGCTGGGAATATGGGGAAAAGGTTGTGTAAGCGCCAGAAGGTGGGGACACAGGGCTCCCTGATGAAGCAGGTCTGCTGCAGGTGCTGCAGGAGCTCCCAGCACAACGGCCACGGCCCTGCAGTGGCCGATGCCATCCGCACCTTCTGGCTTTGGCTTCTGTGGCCCTGCCTTTCCAGAGGTGCTCCCAGTGATTTACTCGCGCTGCTTACAGCAGCAGGCGGGGGTTGCACCCAGCGGGTGCTGGGCTCACGCTCCCACCAACAGCGTCCCCCAGGACCTTCTGCTCCCTGTGCATCCCAGTGCTGTCCTTTTCTGTTCGTCTGCAGAGGGTGAGGCCTGGATTTCTGACAGGGATGAAAGTGTGTGAGGTGGGATTCCTTGTTTTTAAAACCAGTACGGTCCCTTGGGAGAAAGGCTTTTATGCCCTGTAAGGACACAAACACAGGACCCGAGCAGCCTTTGTTCTTCTGCAGGGCCTGGCCAGGTGTCCTGGGGTTACAGGAGCAGATGGTGAGGTGTAGTTTGAAATGTGGGTGCGGTTCCTTGCACGATGATAAATGCAGTTGAGTGTCTTTGGGATCCTGAATCCCTGAGCAAGCAGGAGGCTTACTTGGACAGGAAGACTGCTATGTCAGGATGGTGACAGTTAAAGTTTCCTCCTTTCCAGCTTTCTGAGTGTTTAGGAAACTGGGATCCACCCTCCAGCTTTTAGAAGCGAAAAGCCTTAATATTGCCCCACCTCGTGGCGTACAGCCCAAAAAATCCATGCTGGATTTCTGAAGCACAACCCAGGGAGGCAGCTGACGGAGCTGTTCAGCGGTACAGGGAAGCGACGTCCTGCTGCAGGCTGGAGCCAAGCTGTGCAGCTGCCACAAGGAGGTCTGTTAGCAGTAGGTGTGGGGTGGGTGCTGAGCAGTTTGTAGCGCAGCCACAGCAAGCACAGCACAGCCCGGTGCGGCATGGAGCCGAGCTGTCCTTGGGTGAGCACCTGCCTGCAGTTGGCATGGGTTGACATGCATAATTCAGTCAGGCCTGTTTTTCCATGTTCAGAGCTCTGTAACTAAACACCCATTTGCTAAACACAACTTGAATAATGAAGCGATCCGTGTCCAAAAGCCTTCCTCAGGACATGTGATCCCACTGTAAAAAGGAAGAAAGAAAAGAAAGCTGTGGCCTTTCTTCCTGAATTTTAAAATCACGTGGTTGTTCACGGGGGAGAGTGTTTGTCTTCATCCCTGCTAGCTCTTGCTATTTAAACATGTGCACGCCTGGCGTGCGCAACAAATCAGAGGCCATGTTCCCAAAGTGCCGTGAGCCCTTTGTCCAGAGCTCTGTCCTGTGCTGGTTCCACAGAGGGTCGAAAGCTGCATCTTGCATGTCTTGCTCGGCTTAGAGGGAGAGGATCAGAAGCATGGTTCTGTGCTGTGCAGTCACATTTTGCGTAGGAGCGTGGTTCTGTCTCTGTTCTGTTTGTCTTTTATTCACATCTTGTAAGCAGCGTAGATTATTTTGTTTTTCCTGAGTGGAAACCTCTCTTTGTGATGAAACACAAACATTTTACATACTCTGGTACTTTGTAAGAGGCTAAAAATACTCCTTAAGCTGATAAAGGCATGACATGACTTCTGAAAGCACGAAGCAGTTCTTCCCCGTGCCGTTACTTTCCTTAGGTCACTGGTGTTTACGATGCTGCAGGGAGAGACCTGCTTACAAGGGAGCAAACTCAAATAGCTGTCAGTTTTTCCAAGCTTGCTATATTTGTAATTAACTGGCTGTAGAAATTTGTTACCTTGTGCTTCCTTTTTTCATTTTCACTTCCATTTTTCTGCTGCTTCATCTGTTCCTTACTGCAGGCATTTGAGTTCTAGAAGTGTACCATGGAAAGTGTAACATTTCCTTAGAAGAGCTGCTGGACATCTGATGTGCAAACCTAAATGCTTTGCTGTGTTTTCAGTGTAGCCTCTTTGGGCACTGATTTGTCCTGAACTTAGGATTTTGCTACTCTACATCATTTTTTGTTGCTGACCTGGAGAAAATCCTTTGGTGTGTTACACTGGATTTTTTTGCCTTGCAGAGCAAAAGCCAGGCTTACCATTCAATAACTAGGTGCAGTGCATGTGGTTAAGGTCATGGAATCATACAATCCTTGCATGGCTGCGTTGGAAGGGACCTCAAAGTCCCCCCAGCCCCTGCTGTGGGCTTGCTGCCACCCCCTAGATCAGGCTGCCCAAGGCCCGTCCAGCCTGCCCTTGAGCACCCCTGGGGGGGGGAAGCCCACAGCTGCCCCGAGCAACCAGTCTGTAGCGAGGAAGAAGGATTGCGAGGTGGCCATTTGCCTTGTGAATGCTGACTTAGTGGCTTTATTTTCTGCTCCCCAGGAAGAAGCATGCCAACACGAATATGAAGTGAACCATTCCCTCCGCTCTCCGCAGCGCCTGGTGCTGGCATCCGATGGTTGAAGGCGGGGACTTGTCTCTTGCCAAGCTGCTTCCTCGGACAAGATGAAGCCAAGGAGGAGCTTCCCGATGCGCTGGAGTGGCGGTGCCCGCTGCCTGATGTAAAATCCGTGTAAGCCTGAGCCCTGCTGCCTGGCAGGATGAAAGAGGTGGTGCTGTGGTCGCCCGAGGAGGTGACGAATTGGCTGACGGAAAATGCCGTGCCGGAGTACTGCGAGCCGCTGAAGAGCTTCACCGGGCAGGACCTGATCAACCTGACGGAGGAGGATTTCAGGCAGTCACCTCTCTCCCGGGTGTCTTCTGACAGCGGCCAGCAGCTGTTGCACATGATCGAGACTTTAAAAGTGGCTCACCACATGGAGGCTCACAAAAATGGGCACGTCAACGGGCACATCCGCGTCAGCACTGCACGTGAGAACGGCTTTGGCGGCCAAACGAAGCTGAACGGAGTGCCAAATGGGTACAAGAAGGAGATGATAAAAATCCCCATGCCAGAGCCGGAGCGCTCGCAGTATCCCATGGAATGGGGGAAGACTTTCCTGGCTTTTATTTATGCACTTTTTTGTTTCATCTTCACCACGGTGACTATCTCAGTCGTTCACGAACGAGTGCCTCCCAAGGAGGTGCAGCCTCCCCTACCAGATGCGTTTTTTGATCGTTTTGATCGGGTGCAATGGGCCTTTTCTATTTGTGAAATTAACGGCATGATCCTTGTAGGACTGTGGTTTGTTCAGTGGCTGCTGTTAAAATACAAGTAAGTAACACCTTTGGAAACCAGGGGCTAGGGCACACTTGTGCTGGATTTGGAGGTACCGGTTTACATCCAAGTTTCATGCAGTCTTCCTGGTTTGGCCTTTAAGATTTTTTTTTCTTTAGTAGTACAGTACTGAGCACTCTGACGCAAACTTTCCTAAGCCTAAAGCATGCTAAATCCACTTTAAACCAGCTTGTTCCGTGGGTGATGTTAATAAAACATTCACTGCTCAGTAAAACGCTGCTTTTAATCCCCAAGCCGGTTGTTTGCATTTATACAAGGTGATAAAGAAATGCGAGCTTGTATGGTTACAAAAGCCAGGCGCATGTGAGACCGGCAGGGGGTCACCCTTCCAAGAGCAACATTCCTCATCTGAGCCTCTGTCATTCAGCCAGTGGAGCCACACCAACACAGTGTCGACAATTCCTAACTCCCATCTGCGTCCCTGTTTGCACTGGGAGCAGGGGGAAATCCGGAGGTCCTGTGCTGCAATAGCTGTGAGTGCTCAAGTGCGAAACACGCTTGCGCTGTAGTATTTGAAGCTTCTCTGATAAATTAAGACACTCGAGTTTCTATTGATCTGGCGCTCCTCTGAGAGTGGAGCGCTTCAGTTTAATAACTCTGCCAAAAGCTATTAAAAAAATAATAATGAAAAAAGATGGCTAGGAAAGAGCTCAGCTTGGTAGAAATATTAGTGTTACGTCTTTTAAAGCGAAAGCTTCAAAACAGCAACAAGTGGAGGTCAGCCTGTACTGTAACCCTCGTACTCCCCAAATTACCCTAATTCTAAGTAGCAGTGGTTTAAAATCCACAGAAGCCCAAAGGGTCTGCAGCCGGCGGGTGAGTGAAGCCTTGAACTGCTGCCGCTGGATCTGCCCTCTTGTTTTGTAGAGCTGCGGGTGATTTCTCTTTGCAGAAAGCTGTGCAAGCTGCAATACAGCTTGCTTCTGTCCTGCTGGGCGTGCTAGGAGCTGGTTCCTGGTGATACTGTTACCTGGTTTGTAGCGATGAAACTCTAGGTTTGTGTTGTGGGTGTTTTTATTGCTGATGGGAATTGCTTCCTCTGCTGATGCTGCTCAAGAAAGAGATGTGCTCAGTCGTTTGGGTCAAACAAGCCATTTCCTAAAGCGGTTCTTTGTAACTAATGAAGGGTGTGTGTCGGCAGAAATTAACTTGCTCCTTTTCATCTTCTAATGAAAATATTGTAAGTTTATCCCCTGCCTCGAAGGGGAAATTAGTGACCATTCTAAGCCAACGGAAGGGTGCAGGCCATGAAATCCCCTTCAGTGTTTTCAGCGCTAAATCTGCTCAGGCTTTTGTGTTCTAATCCTTAAATTTCCTGTAATCACCTTCACAGTGATGTTAGTTGAGTTGTTTGTGTACTTCTGACCTGTAAAACGTGGGAATCTTTGTAAAGGGAGTTGGTGTTTGAGGGTGCAAGCTGGTGTAGATGAACAAGTCCTGAGTTCCAGGCGCATCAAGCAGGCCAAAGTTACTGGTCTGTGTGCTTTGCTTGCCTTTGCTTGTTGCATTTGCATTACGTAACCTCCCTTTTCTTTTTTCCTCCTAGGTCTATAATCAGCAGAAGGTTTTTCTGTATAGTCGGCACACTATACCTGTACCGGTGCATCACAATGTATGTGACTACGCTCCCAGTACCTGGCATGCATTTCAAGTGCTCTCCGAAGGTAAACTCCATCGTGCTGCCTTCCTGTGCCTCAGTCAGCATGTTTTCCCCCTGTCCCTCCACTGTGAGCAAGGCTGTCTCAACAACTGTTCCTAATTTAAGAACGCCAGTTTGCCGTGACAAGGGGACTTCCTTTTGCCCATCATCAGCAGATCCGCGTTGTTTCTGTAGCGGTGGGAACTGATTTGTTTGTCCAGCATTTCTCTGCCTCCACTGAAGGAGCTGCGGGCTGTGCTGTGTGACTTCAGCAGGAGAAAGGGCAAGAGCGTAATTTCTGTGCAACATCCGCTGCCTGCGCAGTTCAGCAGGTCTGCGTGCACAGCCGCGAGGCAGTAAAGCCATAAATCAAAGCCAGGATTCAACCCGAGGCACGCGCTGTCGCAGCGTTGGTCAGGTTTGCTGGTGTGTGCAAACCCGTGGTGGGAACAGAGCCCGAGCACTCAGGCTCCGCGAGGAGGTGAAGCCAGCGAGCGCGCCGTGTCGGGTGTTTGGTTTGCCCAGCCACGTGTGGCTCCGGGAGGGACCTCGGGTCTTTTGCTAAGAGAAGTGGGGGGGAGAGAGTCAGCATTGTGTTTGGTCAGTCAGCCATTAGGAAACACGCAGGTATTGATGGGCCAGCCTGAGTAAACCTGCCACCTCTGGGAATTTACAGTGCTGGCACGTCGGGCTCATTGCTCACGTAGAGACAAGCCTGCATTGTGTTCTTCTGTTACCCTGCTTTGGGAGGTCAGCTGGGCTTTGCTGAGAGCTGTAGATATGCTGGTGGGAAAAAACCTCCCCACCTTGCTCTTCACGGCCACAGAGCAGGCTCCAGGAGCGTTTCCATGTTTTGCAAGGAGCTGCTCGGCACCTCCTGGTTGTGCTTTCCCTGCGTTGTCTTTGGGGATTTCCTTAATGGCTGGGCTTGCGTTAGAGCTGGGAGCAGCAAAAGCAAGGTCTGGGGACAGTGCCAACCGCCCTTCAGGCACCAAATCCAAGGATTCTTGGGTTGCTGCGGTTCGGTTCTGCTTTGTGCGTTAAATCAGACTTGAGGCAGCTGGATGCACAGCTTGGGCAGTTCATCTTGTTTTCTGCTGGATTCTCATCTGCAGGGCCTGCATTGTTAGAACAAGATGAATTAAATTGAGCCTGATTTATTTAAAGTGCACTGCCTCTTGAACAGAAGGGAAAACAGATGTTTAGAGAACATGACACATTTCTATCTGTAGCTGGGAATATTTTTATCTCCTCTTTTTGTGAAGCTGGAATTTTGAGACTGTATTACCAAAATTACCAAAATTACTTTGATTTGGTGTTGCACTGAAAACTTGTGATCAAATAAAGGGATTTTTTACACATGTGCATACAGGCATAAATATCTATATCTGTAAATAATATTGCCTTTTTTCCTTCAGTCTAGCTCAGGAGAAAACAATAATCCTTTGGGATACTGTATTGGTAGGAAAATAGCAATAATTTCCTTGATTGCAGGTCTTGGGAATACTCGAAATAAAATAATGTAGACAAATGGATGCAGGCACATGCAGACTGTACTCACATGAATACTCAAAATAAGGCATGCAAAGGATCAATTAAAAAAACCACTTGTCCAATCTCCAGTCTTTTTCCTCTAGAAATGTATTGCTAGCTGTTGGGAAAAGGTGTGGGATTTCCTGATGAATTCTCGTGCATCAAAGTGAAAGGAGAGAATAAGCGAAGGACAAAGTTGCTGGCTAACGCCGTGCTTTCGGTTTGGAAGGGTGAGCGCTGATATGTTTGCTTTTGTCTTACTCTTCCACCAGCTTTTTGGAGACTGGGAATCCCACCTGCGGAGGATAATGAAGCTGTTAGCGGGTGGGGGGCTGTCCATCACGGGGTCCCACCACATGTGCGGCGACTACCTGTACAGCGGCCACACCGTCATACTCACGCTCACCTACTTATTTATCAAAGAGTGTAAGTCTGCCTCTGTTCATGGTGAATTCCCTCTTGTGTGCGCTCCCTGCTCGCTGAGGAATTATTGCTGTGTCAGATTTCATAACCTTTCTGTTTTCCAAGTCCCTGTGAGCGCAGCTGAAAGCTGCGCCCTAAAAGAAACGTCCTCTAATGACAGCAGCAGTCCTGGCAGCCGATAACGCTGCGTTCTGAAACCGTCATCGCTCGTGTTCCCTTGCAGATTCCCCACGGCGACTCTGGTGGTATCACTGGCTCTGCTGGACGCTCAGCATGGTTGGGATGTTCTGCATCCTCCTCGCTCATGACCACTACACTGTGGACGTGGTGGTGGCTTACTACATCACTACAAGACTTTTCTGGTGGTATCACACGATGGCCAACCAGCAAGTGAGTTTCTCCCAGGCTCTGGGTCCGCGTGGCTCACTGTAGCGTGGCGGTGGGTGAATGCCCGCCTGTTGCCCTGAGCCTTTCTGTGGCAGCCCGCCTCTGTGGGGCATCTCGCTCTGTGCCCTTTTGGAGGACAGCGGGGCGGAGCCCAGGCTCTTCGATCTGTGTTTGGCAGCAGTGTGTGCCTGAGCATCTCCGTGCTCTTTGCCTCCTCTGGGTGGGCTCGGGCACGTGCACAGCTGGGCTCGGAGGGGATTCCGGAGCTCCAGAGAGCTTCAGAGACAGTTAAGGAAGCAGCCGTACTTTGGGGTGGTTTTGTTACTCCCAGAGGAGAGGTGAGGCTGACTTCGTCTTTGCCATTCCGTTTTTTCCTGTGGGGCTGTTGAGCAGCTGAGCTGGGGGCAAAGCCCCGCTGACGTGCGGTAGCAGTTCGCATGCAGGTGATTCTTGTACTTCTTTCTTCTGGTCATCTTTCTGCAGGTGCTAAAAGAAGCTTCCCAAACCAACCTCCTTGCAAGGGTCTGGTGGTACAAGCCCTTCCAGTACTTTGAAAAGAATGTCCAAGGGATCGTACCGCGCTCCTACCACTGGCCCTTCCCCTGGCCGGTGCTGCAGCGGGGCAGGCAGGTGAAGTACAGCCGGCTGGTGAACGACACGTAACGGCGTGGGGGAAAGGACCTGTCCCAAGTGCTAAGGACTCCCTACAAGAAGATGCCATAAAAAAAAAAAAAAAAATCAACCCCTCCCTAACCCTTTCTTTTAGCAGTTCCTTGACTTAACCCGTTCAGTTACCTGGTAAGCACTGTGATCTTTTTTTCTCTCCAAAGGATCTGCGTTGGACAACAATAAAGAGAATTTAACTTATCACGCACTGTTAGACATTTCTTGTTGGTAGGTTTGGGATTTCCATTGCCCATCGCCATGTTCCTTTGTATATGATGCGACAGCATAACTGAAAGCTTTTATATCATAAGTTCTGGTCTTTCCAGTCACGTCTGGGAATAATGCATATTATTTTCTTGGGAAAACATACTTTTCATATCTCTTGCCCCAAAGATTGGGCTGTAAGCCATTTTCTAGCAAATGACTCTGAAGGTTTCTGAATACCTGCCTCGGGTAAAATGGAGAAATCTTTCTACCTGTTGCACCGCGCTACAAACAAGATGATAGACACAGGAAGGTTTGGTAATCTTGATTTTGTAGAATCTGCAGTGACTGTCAAAAAGTGCAAAAAAAAAAAAAAAAAAAAAAAAAAAAAAAAAAAAAGAAAAAAAGAAAAAAAAAGTTGTAAAGTGATTTTCTAAGTATTTCCTAACTTTATTTTTCAAAATGTGTATGAAAATTAAATTTAAAAAAGATTTTTACATGTCAGAGAATAGAGAGTTAAAATTTAAAGAAGATGCTTCTTGGGAGAGAGAGATTTGTCTATGTTTCTAGTGCCTTTCTTGTCTTGATTGTATGGTCAGTAGGCAGTCTTAAATGTTTTTATTTAAAATAAAGTATTCCACGAAAGCAGAATTATATATACTGTATAATGACTAATTTTTGCATTTATAGCTAAATTAAACTGGAAATCTGCTTATAGTGTTGAAATAATTGCCATGCGTAGGGAAAAACCAAATGAAAGGGTCAGGTCTTGTTCACACATTGTGGGCAGATCGCGCTAAAACCAATCACTTTATTGTCTCCTTGGTAGCTGTATTTTAAAGAGAGAACAGCCATGAATTCCAGTTTTTTAAGAATTTTACCAATGATCACTGAGTGAACTACAAATGGTTTCTCCATCCCGTACTGAGATGTTGTTGAAAAACAACAAAGATAATCTATTTCTTTAAAATATTTGTGCAGAAACTGCATGTGATTCTAAGTTCCAACTCCTACCATACATACTGTATGTCTGGGGAAGTATTCTATCCTAAACTTGCCAATGTGCAGAACAAAATAATTTTTTTTAAGAATGAAGAAGAGAAAATATATATATAAATATATATATATCCATTCTGTATTTTACGTGAAGCAGAGTTATCTTCTGTAGGGTTTTTGTGTATTCACAAGGTGATATTTGTATTGTAAAACAACAATGGTGAAGGAAAATAAAAAGGCTTTTGAAAAAGGTAGTTTCCTTTATCTTTTTAATATTGATTTCAAAGCTGAAGCTGGGCTCGTTCTCCCCAGCCCTGCCTCTGGTTCGACGTGTTGCTGCGCTGCAGGCCCTCGCGTTTGGACTGTACGGAGACCGCGCTGCTGTTGAATTGCTGTTCACCTCTGGCCAACGGTGCCTTAACCTGGAATTACTGCTATGCAATGGATTCTGAGCGTCCGGGAGCTGGGGGCAGATCTCAGAAGCCTTCCTTGGAACCATCCCCAGGGCTTGAAAAATCTACCCCCAAACTGCTGGGACGAGCGCTTGGCGGGGTCAGCACCCCTGGCCCCAGGGGTGAGCTGCCGGTCTGCTCGCTCAGACTGCAGGCAGCGTCACCTTGCTGTCAGTACTCCACGGTGAGAGCATCGGGTTCTTGTTTGCTTCATTTCTAGGGGTTTTTGGACGTTTCTCCCTACTTCTCCGCCCTGGTTCTCAGCCTCCTTGAAGGATCGGTCCCGTGTAACCTCTGCTGCTTTGCCTCGCTGCTGCTTGGGATGCTGAGCAGGACCAACCCGTTCCTTTGCAGTTCTCCTCCCTGGGAGGGAGGGGATTCCTTCACCTGTGATTCTTGGCAAAACCCTTTGCAGCAGCGTGCGCAGATGTTTAGGGGTTAGCTCTGCGTGCTGTGCCCTGAGTCCACAGCGCTTCTTTGCAGCTGTGCAGCCGAAAGCTGGTTTTAAAACAGCAAACCCATCCCAAGGCAACTGCTCGAGAGAGTTCCTGCTCCCAGACGTAAATGAACAAGTAGATTTTTCAAGACCTGGCGTCACGCACATCAAAACCATTGCCATGAGTAAATGTATGGATGTACGCACATGACATTAAACGGAACCTGCTGAATCCTGCATTGTAGTGTCTGACTTACTGCATGCACCTTGCTCGACATGGTTTCGTTTGTCCACGGCGGAGCGCTGCTTTGTTAAAGCATGCTGTCCCGAGACCAGGCAAGCCCGCGGTGCCTGGGTTCTGTGTGTTCCCGGAGTGCTTGGGTATGGTACTGTGCTTCCTAAGGGTGCCTTTAGTGGCACTGCAAACCACAAAGCCATAAGGTTTGAGGGCAGAGCTGTCCGAGGCAGAGTCCAGGAGGCTGAAGTTTGAAGAAGGCGTCTCCAGCAGCATGGGCTGGAGGAGGGCTCAGAGAGAGAGAAGGACCCCTGGCTTTTCTGCCTCCTGGAGGGGGAGAAACTAAGGGGTGGACTGGGATCAGTCCCCATGTCGCTGTGATCCATCTCAGCTTAGATTTTAGCCCTTCCAGGTGGGGAAGAAGTGCAGGGAGGGGAGGTTCTTGAGGAATACAAACCAAGCAAGGGTAGCAAATGCTTTGCTTTTTTTTGCACTCTGCAAAGAGGAGGAATACAAATTGCAGAAAGTGACCACCGCTGTTCTTGCACCTTGGTCTCCCTGGCAGTCATCGCTGGCAGGCAGCTGGTGTGTCGGCCCCGGGCAGCTCCCTTTGCTGATTTTTTATTGCCCAGAAAAAGGCAGCTGGAGTTAGCTTGGGAAGGATCTGCCCAGTTCTGCTTTGTGCTTTTCCCATCTCCAGGCCCAGGGAGCAAGAAGAGATGCCCAAGTGGGGTTTCCCAGTCTTGTGCCGGGGCTCTTTGGCTTTGCACGTGCTGCTTGGCTTTTTCTCTGAGCGCTGCTTTCCTGGTGCTCTCCCACACCCCACATAAGTGCCGTGCCCCATAATCCACAAAGCAGCCACCCAGGGCATGGGAATGCCTCTGGTCTGGGTGCAGAAGACAGCATTTGTTGACTTTGGTTGCCACGAAAGTGTTCATTTTCCAGCAAATACTTCCCGACACGACCAGACACCGTGGGAGCGTGTTGCAGGTTGGTGAAGAGCTCCAGGGTTACGGGGTTAGCCTGGAGGAAGGTGCTTTGGCCAGGAGAGCATGGGCTGAAGCCCAGATTAGCGGCTGCATGGTTTCTTCTGAGGTTTTTGGCCTCCTGGGGTGCATCTCCCTTCCCAGGCTTTGCAAAGCAGCCGTGGAGCCCAAGGGTCTCTCCCTTGCACCCGTTGGTGTTGCTCTGGGTGATGGGTTGCTGTTTGAAAGCTTTGTGCACGTCGTCACCCATCTGACCAACCAGCGGGATGACGTTTGATTTTAGGAATGTGATTTCCAGGATTTCGCCCCAAAGCCCAGCCCTTCACCCAGCGGGGTTCCCTGCTGCTCAGTGGGTGCTTTGGCCGAGAAATCGGGAAGGGAAATCTGTGCGGTGCTGCCCGAGTCGCACCCCTGTGTCCTTGCCAGAGCCCCGAAGGCTTTTTGCTGATGGCTCCAAGCAGAAACCTTATCTCCTGCCATCAGGATCCATATAAAAGGGACTTTGGCCAGTCCTTACTAAACAACCAGCGTTTCGTAACAGGCATCAGGACTGCTTTCCCCTCCTCGCAGCCAGGATCCCAGGCTGTGGTGAACGTCCTGGGTCTGGGCGAGCAGCACACTCCTGCTGAGGGCTGCTGCTTGCTTTGGCCCCCGCTGCAGGAGCCAGCCCTCGAGGGGGAGTTCCATCCTCCAAGGGCCAAGGGCTGGGCTGTGCCCAGCCTTGCTGGGGGGGTGCATACCGCTATGGGGTGTCTGCTGAGGCTACCCCAGTCCCAAGGCTGGCCCCAGATGATGCCGGTTTCAGCAGCTGCAGAAATCCAGCCAGGCTTCTGGCTTCAGAGTGGCACAGAATGTTCCAGCTTAATGAGGAGAAGCCTGGGCAGCGCAGTGCAGGTTTTTTGGGAAAAGGAAGTGGCCGTCTGTTCGTTCCCCATCTGCCCTTCTGACAGTTCCCAGCAGAGGGAAACAAAGATTCAGCCGGATTAGGTGGCAGGTCTGTCCTGTTCCCTGCCGTGTGTGTGTGCAGTGCTGGCGAGTCGGTCTCTTCTGGGCTCCTTTTCTGTGAGCTTAAGCAACAGAGAGGCAGCAGAATCAGCGCGAGCTCCAGGACAGCCTTTTGAGGATGCTCAGAGCCCCAGGCCTCATCCGGCAGACAATGAGGCACCAGCCAGCAGCGTTTTGCCAGCACAAATCAGCGGGTTTTCAGCCTAAATGAGGGGCCAGAACTTGCAGTACCAAATGAGGTTTTAATTGCAATTCAAATGAGCATGCCTTCTGGCCCTGAGCCACTCGTGCTGGGGCGTCTCCGGTCTCTCAGCCAAAACGCAGTCAGGCATGGAAAAGCAGAGGGGTCTGGTTGCTCTCCTGATTATGATGATGGTCAGAAAAGCAGATCTCCTCTACAGAAGGGTTTCCTTCCTCTACCCAGCACTTAAACAATTGCAATGAGATTTTTAGCAGATGGAGCTTTTTCTGCTTGTTTGGCTTGGGAATGACACAGCAAAGGCAAACGTATTCTTGGTGGGGACAAATGGCATCCCCGCGGCCCCTTGACACCACGCACCTGTGGGGTAGCCCAAACTGGTTGTTGTGAGGAGCCTTATGTCTTCAGATGAACACCTGCTGAGTGCTGATGAGCTGGGTCAAAATGTAGATCAAGAGATAAGGAAGGAAAGCAAAGGGTTTCTTTTGTAACCGGCTCAAATTTGAGTTTCCCAGGGAAGAGGACAGGTGGGAAGTTCTCAGAGCCCCATGGGCACCTTCCCTTGTGTCTTCTCCTGCATGCTGGCACTGGAAGATCAGAATGGAAGGACTGAGGTTCAGGTCGTTCATGAAGATCGTGGCCTCCTATGGATTTATAAGGGAAGGGTTGGAAGTCTCTAGAACAGGCTGCCCAGAGCAGCTGTGGGTGCCCCATCCCTGGGGGTGCTCACGGCCGGGCTGGGTGGGTCCTGGGCAGCCTGAGCTGGGGGGTGGCAGCCTGCCCACGGCAGGGGTTGGGGCTGGGGGGGCTTTAAGGTCCCTTCCAACCCAAGTCGTTCTGTGGTTCTATGAGCCATCACTGTATCAACTTTTGAAAACTCAATGTTTTATGGAGTTGATGGTCTAGCCTATGCACCACCTTCAGAAAGAGCTCTTGTCCTGCCCATGCCCAGCCTGCTCCCATCCTGCCCAGGCTGTCTTCTGCAAGCAGCGGGGCCAGCGCATTCTGTCGGTATCGCAGTGAGGAGATAACGTATTGGGAAATCTTGCTTCTCCCCAGCAGCCAGCCCGCAAACTGCTGAGTCAGGGCGAGATACCAGAGAGGACCTTGGAGCCATGGCTCAGGCTGCCTGCTGGGATATTAACCCCTTGGGTTAGGGGGCACAATAGAAACGGTGATAAAAGAGGAAAACTGCATCTCCTGGGATGTTTGGAAGCTGAGTGGAGTAGAAAGTGTTGGAGGCGGTCCCAACCTTAAAGTCTGCATTTTGTTTTGGGGTCTTTGGTCTCCCTGCAAGCAAGGCAAGCAACCGCTGTCTTGGGGATGTGATGGCTCCTGACACGTTTGGAAGAACAAAGAGACAGCTCTGTGGGCTCAGCAGGGTTTAGCAGCAGGTGGATTCACGCACAATGCAATGAAGCTGGGACTCACAGGGCAAACAGATGGAAAAAGCACATGTGCTTCAAACTGAGAGTACGTCACCGTATCGGAGTTCTTCCAGTAATGTTTGTAAACCGTGCGGAATGATCTTCCACAGGGACTGGGACTCGCAGCAGGATGTGGGGCAGCAGCCATCCCACAGGCTGGTCAGACTGGAGGGAAAAATCATCTTCCCAAATCCCTTATGCATCAGATCTGTGCAATCCCAGAAAGGGTATTTTGAAAACATATGCACTGTTCATAATTTAAATGCACGGAGAAACCCTGCCTGTTTTTGTGATAAAAATTATCGGTTTGCTTCTCCTTATCTTGTGCAGAGCCTGACTCACAGGGCTATAACAGTAATAATTTTCACGCTGGACTTCTCAAAAGCTTTGAGCAGAAGACATTCCTTCAGCCCCTGGGTCACACGAGGGACTGCGGGCGCAAACAGAAGCGCGCGTCCCAAAGCCTCACAGCACCCAGAACACAGAAACCGCCGTAAGCTGCACTGCAAGGTGAGTTTGCATGAGGTGGTGTTGAAATGTCGTCGTACTAATGTTTACTTTTTGAGTATTACTTCAGTTGTTTAATCACTTGGAAAAACAAAAGTAATTGCCTATCGTGTGGACGTGTTTCAAGATGGTATCGATTAGCTGGATGGGCTGCGGAGCTTTGCAGTTGGCTGCCAGCTCCAAGCTTCTGTAATAAAATGCAAAGCCAAAAAAAGGGGAGGAAGGAAGCCCGTAGTACTAGTTTTCTTGCCATGAGAAGATTTGCAGCGACCACAGCTGCCTTATCGCACTGTGGCAAAAGAAGCTGATGGAGAGGTCACCCATGGCAGGTCTGGGTGATCAGATGGCGTGCTGGCGGTGACGTTCCTCATTGCCATGCTCCTGAGACCAGAAGTTCCCTTTCCAACCGTGTGCCCATCCTCTGCGCTGAGACACGGCCACAGGGGCAAAACATAGCATGGAGTCGCTCAGGCTGGAGGCTCCCACGTTGCCTGGGGCCATGTCGAGGAGATTTGGGGCCACCACCAAGGATGGAGACCACCACAGGCCCCTTCGGGCAGGTGTGTGGTTTGGTCAAGGGCAGAAGTACGTAGAGGAACGAGATATGAGGTAATTTTATTTACAAACACGTCTAAGGATGCGTGAAAGTGCCCAAAGCTATCTTAAAGGCTAATTTTTGCCTTGTACAGTTGTTTCCAACAAGGGCAAAAGACGCATCCTAGATAAAGGTGACACCTTCTACCAGGCAAATTTGAGACCTTGGTGCAAATCTCAGATGTAGGCCAGGACAAATGGAATATTTTTAGCATAGGAGGAAATATTACATTTTCCCATCGCCTTATTTTGAATAATTTTTCTTTTTAATCTGTAAACCGAGGTGGAGGAACAATGTACGAAAAGGAAATCCAAAGAGCTTTGCATATCAGGAAGAGAGCTGGCATCTCTACATAGCGTCTTATCTTGAAAAGCTGTCACAAGCACTGCTTTTTATACCCCGGAGAGAAGTGCATTTGCAGATGCAATAGGGATGTTTGTCTTGCCCCGCGTTTCCTAAATTAACCATTATTTTGATGTCCCGTCTGCCATCCCATGGGCTCCTCTCTGCATCCACAGGGCCATGTGCGGACGGAGGACCAAGTGCCACTTCTCCCCCCTGGAGCTGGTCCTCATCGCTCTCCTGGTGCTGATGACAGCGGTGACCGTGGCACTCCTCATCCTCTACTTTGTCGCCAGGGAGTGCAGGCCCAGCAATGGCAAGTCAAGCTCCTTGGGTCCAGCTCAAGACATGTGCCACCTGGAGGGTTGGCTGGGATGAATCATGGAATCAGAGAATGGCTTGGGTTGGAAGGAACCTTAAAGTTCATTTAATTCCAACCCCTCTGCTGGGGGCTGGCTGCCACCCACCAGATCAGGCTGCCCAGGGCCCACCCAGCCTGGCCTTTGGCACCCCCAAGGAGGGGGCACCCACAGCTGCTCTGGGCAGCCTGTTCCATGCATGGAGCATGTTGTTGAGCTGTGTGCCATTCATTTCTCTCCATGCTGTTTTAAACTTGAGCAATATCTGTCTAATGCTCCTGGGGTCAATCTATGGCTGATGAGAGCATATCTTTTCTCCTCTGTTTTATGTGACAGCCTAGGAAAGGGCACGGTGGGAAGACAAAGCGTCCCTGCTGCCCTGCTCCAGAGGCCCCAGCTGAGCAAGGGAGAGCAGATGAAGCACACACAAATATTTTCCCACGGTGTTATCTCAGCCTCCAGTGATTTGTGTCTGTGGGATTTCCTGAGGCACAGAGAATTTACTTACTTGCTTACCTAATAATTAAGTAGCCCTCAATGTTTTTTCTTCTGTGACATTGTCCAGATGCTTTTGTGCTTTAGCCAGCTCCCCTTGCCCACGGGGTTGCTGAGTCCCCCAGGGATGTCAGGCAGGTTTCAGACACCCTTTGAAAAGGCTGCATTGACTCTTCAGCCCGTAATTCTGCTTGTTCATGTGGCAACTAATCTACTATCTGTTCTTATCATAGATCAAGATAAACCATCACCGACCCAGCAACCATCAACTGTTGGCTCAGGAAACTACTTACTGGGTGTAGGTCGAGCAGACTGCACAGGACCTGTAGCAGAAATTCCTCTGGTGTGTATGGGAAACTGCACAGCAGTTCGATGAAATACTGGTTTTTCATCATCTCCGAGTCTTTTTATTTTTTTGCAGAACTTCCAAGTGGTTGTCTTCTTCAATCGTTAGCTGAATTGTCTTGTAATCAAAAGGCGAGATAGCTGCACCTCCGAATTGAAAGATTTCCCTGACCTTCTGGAAAATGTCCTTAGACAAAGACAAGCAGATGAACACATCTCTCAATATTTTGGCTGACGGAGCTCTTCTCTTCCAGATGGGCTATGCCAATCCTGGCCAGGTGGGCGGTGGGCTTCTCACGCGCCTCTACAGCCGAGCCTTCATTGTGGCAGAGCCTGACGACTCCAGGCGAGTGGTGTTCGTCAGCATCGACATAGGGATGGTGTCCCAGCGGCTGAGGCTGGAGGTACGTGTCTGGAAATGAGCAGTCGGCACGGTCTGAGTTGTTGCTGGGGTCAGCGTTAAGGCTGTGGTCATTCTTCACAACCTTTGGCATGAAAAGGGTTTTTAGGACTGCTTCTTTCTCCTTAGGTGCTGAAGGAACTGAAGAGCAAGTATGGCGAGCTGTACAGAAGGGACAACGTCATCCTGAGCGGCACCCACACGCACTCGGGGCCTGGTGGCTACTTCCAGTACACGCTCTTCTGGATCACAAGCCAAGGGCTGATCAAACCAAACCTCAACGCTATTGTGAAAGGCATTGTAAAGGTAGGAGTCACCTGGACGGGTGACACAAGAGCCCGTAAACACAGCAGGTGTGGAGGGAGATGCATTTGTGACCAACAGAGCTCTTGCTGCCATGCTTACGGCAACACCTCCAAATCAGAATAGATTCGTAGGATGACTTGGGTTGGAGGGACCGTAAAGATCACCTAGGACCAATCTCCTTGCCTTAAAACACATTCAGAGGTGGTTTTCTGCTTGCCGTCGACATCAGGTCAGAAAACAAATGCCTTCAAGTCTTTCTTTAGAATGAGATGGTTGTGGCTGGTTTTGAAAGGTTGCTTGTTGTGCTCATAATTTTATAGAGTTTTTGACTAGCTAAGAAAAACAAAACAAACTAACTAAAAGCAAAATTCCCAAGAAAGTGTTGGGGACAGGCAGAGGGAGTTTTTCCAGATAAACTCTTATACATCTTACATTCATGGACCAGTATTCCCTGCCTTTCTGATTTTCAGAGCATCGATATAGCACACCAGAACATGAAGAAGGGAAGGATCTTTATAAACAGAGGCACAGTAGAATCCAGTCAGATCAACCGAAGCCCTTACTCGTATCTCCAGAATCCAGCGTCTGAGCGAAGCAGGTAAACTCTCTCCATGTGGGAGAGACACGGCCCCCTGAAGAGGGCCCTTGGGTTGGGACCAGGACCCAGCCTTGCGCATTGTTAACAACAATGACAGCAAAGGAATGCCCTTAGTAGACTCTAGCATATCCTGGTAATTCCTGCGATATCCTCTTTGTTTTCTTGCTCAGCCCGGTGGAGATTTAAAAACACAGAGGGGGACTGTGGCTCTGGTGCTGATGTAATTTCCCTGCTTCATGTCCCAGGTACTCATCCAACACGGATAAAGAAATGGTGATGCTGAAGATGGTAGATGAGGATGGACAAGACCTGGGCCTCATCAGGTACTGACTGCTGAAGTAACATGCTTTTCTCTAAATCCCCATAAACCAAAGTTCTAGTTCTCTAGTTCCTTTCTGCAAGAGCCTTCCGGCCTCCAGGTCTATGGCACTTTCCCATAGACCGTTGCTCCCAGAGTCACCAGAGGGCCACTGAGGGAAGAAGTAATGATGAGAGCCCTTGAGGGCATAAACCAGGTCTAGGGCTGCAGTGGGCACGTCTCCAGGCACGGGTCACGACCCTTACGCTGCAGCTTTCAGAGGAGACCAGGGAAGATGATCGCAGGTGGCATCCTCTTGCAGGGGTGTAGAAACCCTGCTGCCAGCTGGATGTTGGGCTTTTAAGGCACATCCTGCTCAACGGTGTGGAGCAGGAAGAAGATCACAGAGCCACCCCTTTGGGCTCCCATTCCCTTGGTTGTTTCCTGTAACACCCCGTGTTTCACTCAACGTGTGCCTTTCCCGAAGCTGGCTGTCTGTTGCCCTGTTTATGACAGCCATCCTATCAGCACATCTTCACGGCCGCTCGAAGTTCAGAGCTCAAGGCCAGGCCTTGAAGGGGCAGACCTGAAGCTAACAACATGATTTCTCCACTTAGAAACCACAGCTGAGATCCTGCCTGAATTAAGAGGGTTTTTCTCCGCAATCTCCCACCCCCCCCACCTTGAGTAGAGTCAATGGGGTGAGGAGAAGCCCAGGCTGTTCCATGGGACACAACAGCCCATGTCCCACTAACGGTCACACGCAGGTGCTAAACATGTGCTGTCCGACAATCTCTGCCCTGTGAGGGTTGAGCAATTGCTGATCTGCAGAAAACGCAGCTCTACCCGTGGAGGGAGGGCCCTTCCAAGCTGCAGTGAACCTTGGAGCTAGCTCAGGGCTGAATTAGCTCTTGGTTGCCCTGGTAGTTGTAGTGCCAAATTCTTGTGGCCTCTGACCTGAATCATCACGAATCCTCCTGGCCTTGATGGGAGAGGATGTGAACAGCTCTGCCTGGGTCTTTATTTCCCCAAAGAAAATTCCCATAAGCCAATTGCAAATATTTAAATCAAATAGTGCATTTCTTACATGTGTTTTCTCGTCAGCTGGTTTGCTGTGCACCCGGTCAGCATGAACAACACAAACCACCTCGTGAACAGCGACAACGTGGGCTACGCGTCTCTCCTGTTCGAGCAGGAGAAGAACGAGGGCATGCTTCCTGGAGAGGTGGGAGTGCTTCCAGACTGAAAATAACGGGGAAGAAAGTGCAACAGGGAGGGGATGCTTTCTGGAGTCCATAGCAGGTTCTTTCTAACAGCAAAAAAAGACAGCAGGGCAAATAGGAGGCCAAAGATGCACTCCTTGATTTATTTACTCTTTCTTCCTCTGATGAAGAGAAATTACAAGGTATACTTAGGGCTTTCCAAAACAATATCTGGCAGCAATTATATTTGTTATGGCTCAGCTACTGGAAACACTGAGAAACACTAGAAAGGCACGTGTGGGATACCAGATCCCGTACATCGCATCTGTGGTGTGGGGTCAAGCCTGGGGGCAACCTCACTTGTTCCCTGTGGCCTTCAGCCAGTTCTGCCTCTCAGTCTTCATGAGTCCAGGAGATTTGCCATTCCCCAGGGGCAAACACAGCTCCTTTAAAAAGCAACATTTCCCCTGAAATATGAATATGGACATGAACCAATCTCACAGATGTTTGAGTTCATTTAGAGGTTGTCCTGTGCAGGTACCTTGATACAGGTTGCCCACTTTTTATTTTAATACTTGAGGTAGAGGAACACATGCAGTTCAGGTAAAAAACAGAAGCTAAAGGGAGTTTAATCACTTTCTGCTTGCAAACATTTCTTTTTATAGTGCATAATCCACAAGCTCTCAACAAGACTTGGCTCCAGTACACAGTTATGGGAGCAAGTCAGTGCAAGCGCACATGCACACAAGGCTAAGTGCGTGTGGACGTGCTCGCAGGACTGGCTATTCAGTTGCATGATTTGCTGGACACGTTTTGTCGAGCAGTCTAGCAAGAAAGTGGCTAAAGAGCTGATAAGATATGAAAACAGCTGGTGTTGACATATGCCACCTTCAGAAGGGGGGAAATGAGAGGATGAGCTGGGAGCTGAGTTCAGCCGACACCCGCTGTGCACCCAGCCTTTCTTCTGTTGATGTTACCTCCCGTGCCCGGATCCACTGGCTCTCACCCTGTAAATCTGTCAGCGTGAGAGCCTGGCAGGAGGAAAACCCAGCTCAGGGTGCCACAACGAGCTGTCAGCGTGTGATCGGTAACACGCAGACGTGGGGGAGGAGGGGAAGAGCTGCCACGGGGATGGAAGAGATGGCAGAGATGGCAGAGATGGAAGAGGTAGGTCGGTCACCTGCAGCCCAAAGGGAAAGAACGCAGGAGGCGTCTGCAGTCACCGCACATCGCTGAAATCCCTCTGGTCACTAAAGCCCTTCTGACCACCTCTCTGTCTCACAGGGCTCTTTTGTTGCTGCCTTTGCATCCTCCAACCTGGGGGACGTGTCACCCAACACCAAAGGACCCTTCTGCGTGAACACGGGGGAGTCGTGTGATAACCCGCAGAGCACCTGTCCCGTCGGGGGGGTACGTATGGGTTGATCTGCGGTAAACTATGGCCAAGGAGACAGCTGGGGCTGGAGCTGCAAATACAGAGTTGTGCGATGGTTGTCGCCGTTCTGCGTGTAAAGGACCCCTTTTCGTCTGCTCCGGGCACCCCTTTAAGGAACATACCCTGCGTTGTCCTCACTGTTTCCTGAACAGTCAGCCCAGACCCAAACATGTCTTGCTGCAAAGCTGAGTGCTGTAATCTGGTTCCTAAATATTAGATGGCTAGCGTGAGGCTGTTAGTTTCCACGTGATGAAAACCACTTGTGCCTTCATCCACTTTGCGGTGCTGTGTTCTCCTGGTTTACAGATCACTAGCATGTAAACATATTTCTTCACAGGCATCGATGTGCATGGCCATGGGCCCTGGCATCGACATGTTCGACAGTACGAGAATTATCGCGCAAAATATCTTCTTGAAAGCAAAGGTGAGTGATGTTCTGCTTCACAGATGTGCCTGAACACTCTTACTACAACAATAAATGTGCATTCATCTGAGAAAATTTCTTGCACCTGTTTTCTTTTTTTTTTTTTTCTGAATATTTGTAGGTTTGGATTACCCTAAATTCCACCTTTATATGCTTGAGGAAAATGTCCTGATTATTCGGGAAGTGCACATATTTATTTAGATACATAAATATAGATAGGCCTTGCAATTTGAAAATGCTGATTTGAGGCATGGGATAGGAACGCTCGCAGGGCTGAGGCACACAGGTTTTAGAGTCGGGATGATAGAAATGATGGAGCTTGGGAAACATGCACCTGCTTCACTGGAAGGCACCAACAGAATGAAGGCATGATTCATCCAGCCGAAGCTCAGCGCGGCTGGGTGCCTGATTTCTCCTTCCCCGAGGATTTCTGCCCGTTCCAGAGGTCTCCTACTCCAGCAGGCTCTGCTCTGTGTTCTGCCTGGGGTGCTGACTGCCTTGTGTCCCCTAGGACCTGTACGCCAGCTCTTCCCAGGAGCTCAGGGGGCCACTCCGCTCCGCTCACCAGTGGGTCAACATGAGCGATGTCCAGGTTCAGCTCAACGCCACTCACAAGGTAAGAAGGGTTGCACTCTCACAGCAGGACCTCGCAAACTGGAGGGAAGCAGCTTTAAAATCCCTCTCTCTCTTTTTTTTTTTTTTTTTGTCCCCCTTTTTAATAAAGGTTAAAACATGCAAACCAGCCTTGGGACACAGCTTTGCCGCAGGGACCATTGATGGAGTGGGGGCTTTCAACTTCACGCAAGGTAGTTTGGGGAACGGGTGTCCACGTGGCTTTGTGCACGCAAGGATGACATAGGGCATGCCCCAGGTGGATTCAAACCCTCAGATTTATTTAGAATATAAGGACAGCTCACTGAGCCACGCTCTGCAGAGGGATGCTTTGAGGAAGTTGTGGCCTCACAGCCCCCTCAAGCCTCCCTGTGCTCATCAGAGAGCTCCTGGAGAGGGATACAGCCATGCTCTGCAGGAAGGAGAGCTCTGGGTGTGGAGCAGGGAGGAGAAAGAGCTGCTTCAGGGCAGGCTTCCCTTCTGTTCTCATTGCCCAGATGCACAGCTAGGCTAACGCCTGGCATTTCAAACCACCCCAGAAAGGGGGATGGTTGGAATCCGCTGCAAAACAGCCTGGTGTAGGGAAGAGGTGGGCAACGTACCAGACTTCTGTCTGCCAGCTGCTGGGGAGGCAGCAGGAACAGCATTGAAGAGATGTTTTCCTTCCAGGCTCGGTAGAAGGGGACCCGTTTTGGGATGAAATCCGCGACCAGCTCCTGGGAGAGCCATCCAACGAAACCAAGGCTTGCCACGAGCCCAAGCCGATCCTCTTCAGCACCGGGGAGGTAAGGACAGGGTGGCGTGTGTGCTCTGGGCCTCCCGTACTGGGGTTCTGCATTTCATTTGGCAGAGCCGTGTCACCCTCAAGTTCTTGTTGTTCTCAATTTCCTTTTAACAGACTTCTTCATTTTATTTTATTTTTTTGTACCTTTTTTCAAGCTGAAATGCATCTTGAAGCCAGGGCTGGGCTAGGGGTATCTTTTTTGCTATTTTCCTACAAAAGTTTTGTAACTTTTCTTCCACCTCAGATGACTCGGCCTCACCCATGGCACCCTGACATCGTGGATGTTCAGATTGCTACCATTGGGTCGCTGGCAATTGTTGCTGTTCCTGGAGAGTTTACGTACGTGTTTTTTAGTCTTGTTCTACGTCTCGCAGCTGGGAGCATTTCTAATGTGGGAAGGGAGGGCAGGCTGAAAATTGTCCCCCATACATCATAGCTGTGCAGGCACTACACATACCTGCCCGCTGCAGCTAGTTTCTTGTAGACTGTCGTTTTGGTTCCTTGGGGATTCCCATTTTCTTCCCCATCGTATAAATAAATGAGATGGAAATGAACGTGCTCGATGAACGTCTGGTGGCCAGCCCTCTGCCCTGTTGTGCTGCGTGGTGGACGAGTGGCTCCTGCTTGAGCTCCCTGCGTTTCTGGAGGCTGACGTTGTTCCCTTCATGCCCCTAGGACTATGTCTGGACGCAGGCTGCGGGAAGCTGTTAAAAGCGTAAGTTGTTGAAAAAAAATTTCTCAAGAGGGCAGTGCATCTGGAACTTTGCGTTTCTGGATCCTTCTTTCCCTTGTCCCCTCCCAGCTCATGTCTTACAGAGCTCTCCTTCCTGCAGTTCCTTCACATGCATTTTGCATGCACTGACTGGCATGCAAGAGGAATGAGTACCCTCCCCAAAAGAAGCAAACTGATTGGGTTTTGATCCATTAAGCTAGCTGAACTGAAATCCAGGCATAACTGATGCTGATAGGAATTTTGTCTCTGCCGTGGAGGAGAACAGCTACTTAATCTCTACCAGAATTTTGCAGCAGGGAAATTGTTAGAAAAAAATGGCAAATTTATTTTTTCCATTTTCTTGACGGATGCATCTTATTCTCAGATTCAGTCTGAATACTTCATCTTGCCTGCTGCCCCCTCAACTCAACGAGGCTATCTCACCTATTGCCAAGGCTTTTTGGACAATACAGACATCAGACTTCAAAACACCCTTAAATTTATTGCACTCACTGGAGCATGAGGTCCCTCCTCCTTTTTATTTTTTATTTTTTTTAATGTATAAAGTGAAAATGAGGCATTAATACATCTTGTAGTGTTGCTTTCATGAACATGCAGCCCCCTGCCCACTGTAACTTTGTATTCTGCCCTGGTAAATAATGATAGCAGTATAGAAATTGAGCATGAAGAAGTTGATAAGAGTTGAGTGATTTTTAAGTTTATTTCCTTAGGAATTTGGCTCTCACGGTACAGCAGGAATGGACGTCGTCATTGCGGGTCTGTGCAATGTCTACACCCATTACATTGCCACCTACGAAGAATACCAGGTAGCTGAGTTCAGTTTTTCCTGTGTGGGGTGATAAGTCCCATGAAATTATGCACACATGCAGTACTTCTCTGCTGCCATGAAACGCTGATGATTCTGTGGCAGAAATCCCAAGATGACCTTGTTTGTTCCGGACTAGATGAAAAGGTGCAAGTGCCAAAGGGTGGACCACTCCCAAGGGTCTGGCAACCCTCACCTGGGAGGAGAAGCTGGGAGATCTGGCGTTGCCCAAACCAAGAGTTGGGGAGAAAAATACCTGTATTACAAGAGTGAATAACCTATATTATAGGCGTGAAAGAGCAATGAGAAATGGAAGAGTGACAGCTGGTCCCCCCTGTTTGTGATGAATAGGAGAAAGAAGAATAACCTGAAATCACAGCAGAGACACTTGGGTGAGCAGTAGGGCTGTCCCCTAGCAGTAAGGCACAGAGGTGCAGGAAACCAACCATTTAAATAAGGATTGTAAATTCAACATTAATCATTAAATAAATCCTCGCAGGTGCAGTACTGTTCTCGTCTTGGTGCAGCTGGATGAGCTGCACAAACGGCTCAGGAGTCCTTCAGACCTTCCTTTGCCAACTTTGCCCTTTCCTAGGTTCAGCGATATGAGGCAGCATCGACTATTTATGGCCCGCACACCCTATCTGCTTACATCCAGCTGTACAGAGGACTTGCAAATGCTATTGCTACGGTAATCAAAATTTTCTGTATGCCATACGCTTGAATATGTTCTTGGACAAAGAGCCACGGCACTGATATGATTCATGATGGAGAAAGTGGCTGTCTGTATTTCTGAATAACATCTTCCCTCCCTCAGAATACAGTGCAGGACCTGCCAAGTGGCCCTGAGCCCCCACTGTTCAACATAACCAGCCTGACCTTGGTGCCTGCCGTCGTTACCGATAGAACACCACTGAACAAGACGTTTGGGGATGTGCTTCAAGAAGTGAGGCAGCAGTATCTAGTGGTGAGAGCTTCAAGGACCTGCTAAAACCTCTTTAGGAAATCATCTTTAAATGCTTGCTTATCTTGCTAAAAAGTCTGAAATTCTCAAGGATTGTGGTGATCTCAGATCAAAAAGACAACATTGCTCTTGCTGGGCATGGGTGAAAAGGCAGGCATGAGGCATACACACCCACGCGTGTGTCGTGCACTTTGCCTTGGTACCTTCCGCACATGCACAAGGTCAGAGAGTCCTCTTGAATTTTAAAAGCTCTTTCAAAATGCTTCCCTACTTCCTTTCTTTTTGGTAATGAAGCCAACTTACCCCTTGAACAGGAAACCTGTGGGCGAGCAGGTTTTTTTTTCTGCGAGGTGGTTAAACACGTTAGTAATTCTACAAAGCAGCAGTGCTCTTCAGATCAGAGCAGCAGAGAGGAGGCAGAGAGTTTCATGCCGATGTCATTGTACTGAATGTGGTTAAAATGAATAAATGAAGGGAAGAATAAGTCCCCGCGGTATTCAACATGATGAAGGTTTCCCCTTCTGCTTCTACATAAAATAGCGTCGATGATGGAGTGGGCAAATACTGTGCAGCGCTTTCTTCACAAGCAGAAATCAGGTCACCTTTGATGTCTCTGATATGGAATGTAAATGAAATAAAAAATGTCAGAAATGGTTCTGTTCTCAATATCTAAAATTTAGATAAAGTGTTCGGAGCAAGAACTTTAACCTGCTGTCTCCAGCAGTAAGGTAGGAAGAAGGCAGGGAGGTGTTTGTAAAATCCCACTGATTTCCCTCCCTCTTCTACACAGAAATTTTCTGTGCTATGGCACTCCTCTGACAGCCAGCAGTGGGGAAGGCACAGTGTGAGTTGCTGCTATTGCATCAAGCGGAGTTACTTACAGACGACAAACAAAACACTCTTAAGACATCTTCAAAGGATATTTTTCATGTGCATGACGCTGCTCAGGCTTTAACATAAATTTCAATTCCCCCCCCCCAGGGAGAAGTTGCCGAAGTAACTTTTGTAGGCGCAAACCCCAGGAACTCCGCAGAGAACATGGTAAGCATAACGCAGCGATGCTGGAACTGGGATGCCAAGGGTTACTTAATATTTACTTACTGCATGGGCCTTACGCATTTAACTCCTTGATGCTCGTGTTTCAGAAGGAGTAAGATCAAGTTTAAATTAATATTTTATTAGTGAAATATATTTTTCCCAATAATTACTGGATTTGCCAGTAAAGCACATGCAAGCATAGCCCCTTCTCCACTTGAAATGACACAGCAGGCAGTGACACACCTGTTCCTTCTGCATCTGGCTCATTCTCTTCTTTCTGTTCCAGACCGAACACAACTTCCTGACGGTGGAGAGATACGCCAATGTTTCGGGGACATGGCAGGTGGTACGGAACGATGCCTCCTGGGACACCAGGTCAGTGTCCTGACCAGACTTCGCTGCTTCACAGTCTTCACACTGGGATCTTCTGGCCTCGCAGTGTCCCACCACAAATAGCGTCAGGTGTCGGAGAGGCAACGTCCCCAGTGGGGAAAGCCTTACTCTGACTGTATGATGCGCATTTGGTAGGGCATAATTCTCTCTGCCCAAGCGCAACCAGCTGTCCTGGAAGTGTGATCTGGCTGCCAGGACTCCAGGATAAACCCACAGCCTCCCCTTGGCACGCTCTCACATGGCAACAGAAGCAGGCATGGTGCTGGCTCACTGAAACGTGAGCTGGTGCACTTGGAGCTCCGCATTTCTGGGTGTTCAGCCTCTCTTTAACACCAGCACTATGTTCTGTTGCCCCTCTCATTGATTTCACTCTTTCCATCAAGTTCCCTACCTAAATAAAGGCAGTGCTGGCGTATGCACATGCCATAGATGATGCATAGCTCTGCCTAGAAAGATATCTGAAAAGGTTCCTCCTCCTTCCCAAAAAACAACACCGTTCCCAAAACCTTGGCAAGGAACAATGAAAATGGCTAATAAAATATCTCTCAACAAGATGAAGAAGATAAGAAAAGGGCAAAACTTTAAGAACAGTGCTGCCGTGATGCTGAAAAGACAGAACTCCAGGCATCTTGCCATTGCTGCAGGGACACGCTCAATGCGTTCTGGACTTTTGCTGGGTTCAGTCTTGGTGTTTACAACAGACAAGTGTTAGACCAGAGCCCACATCCGCAGTGGGGCAGCAGTCACTGTCTTGGGACTGCTCGAGCGGATGGGCTGAGCTAGAGGCAGCAGTTTGCCTGGCCCAGCCTTCAGCAAAGAGGCAACAGAGAGAAGCTGTGGCTACATCCCCACGAGCTCACCTGCCCAAAGCTATTCCCAGGGGGGATCTGGGCTGAATTCCTGTTCCTGAGTCCCAGAGAGTTTCCCATTTCCCACCAAGGAGCATGAACTTGATGAAACACCTACGAGTTTCAGCAGAAGAACAGGGCAATCCTCTTCATCTTCCCAAGAGGTGCTCCAGCATGACCGCCTGAAAAACTGACCGCACCAGACACTAGTGGCTGCTTTTAGGTTCTGCACCGCAAGGTTGCAAAAGAAAATGGGAATTTGACATGGAAACTGGTGTCAGAAGCCTCAGGCCCCACTTTGATGGATTTATACCCGTGACCTTCAGTAAACACTCAGCCTCTTGGCTCACGATTTCCCCGGTGCAGGCAAGACTAAACTAGTTCATACTGCCTGTAAAGGTGATGGTGTATGGGGCTATGATACAGATTTGGGGATTTAAGGACTCTTCCGTAGAAATATTTCTCTTCTCACCAGAAATGACTGCTGCCTTTTGCCGTGTTCCCATGTGCCATTTTTCAGCCCTGCTGGGTTGCCTTGCAAGTTGCTGCTCTGGTAGTGTAAATACACGAGCAAAGCTTAAAAGAAACCCTTAAAATACACATAGCTGGAGTACATTCATCTCATCCCACTTAGTTCAGCCAGTGTGAGCCCTTGGGATGATAAAACAAATGGATTTTCTTGCTGACCACGGTTTCTGTTTGCCTGCTAGGTTTCACTGGACCAAAGGGTCCTCTGGCCGGAGCAACGTGACGATCGAATGGCACATCCCTAGCGGCACAGAGCCCGGCAGCTACAGGATACGGTACTTCGGGCACTACAGGAGGCTGCCCAAGCAATTTTATCCCTTCGAGGGCACATCCGCAGAGTTTGGAATCACCAGTCTGTAGGCGATCGTGTCCGTGAAAGGAATTGTCGCCTTTGAAGAGCAGATTTGATACCTGTGGTGTTCAAGTGGGAGATTTCCTGTGGCACATGTGCCTCTGCATGTCACTGCTGTCCCTCGTGTGCCACTCATTGTCCTTTGCTGTGCAAAGCCTGGCTTTCTGCAAAGTTTTGACTTTCACCTGCCAGTGAGCCGCACTACGTCGATGTATTTTCATTCAAACTGGTCCAGTCCGGGCTGGATCTCATTGCGGTTGATCCTTACCCTAATTAAAAATTATCTGTTTTTCTTTAGTCATTAAACAAATGCTTATTGAATAGGCTCCCAGAGAGAATTAGTGCGTAACGGGACCTAATCCAGACCACAAAATAGTCCATAACGTCGAGCCCAGTCCATAAGGCTGGGAAGAGCTGCAGAATTCACAGGGCATGAGAAGAGAAGGGTCCGCAGTTGTGGTCGGAGTGACGGGCAAAGCTGGCTGCCTAGGGATGGTAAGTGGAAGAATGGGGCAGGTACTTATCAGAAGGCTTTCGCTATTGTTTCATTCAGTCATTCTGTTTTAGGGCATTTGGGGGATTCTCTCTCTGAATGAAAAATCAGCAGGTGCTAGTGGGGCTGCAGAAGAGTGTTTCATGAACCAGTGGTCTCAGTTTGCAGGCTTTATAAGGGTCCTACCACAGAGGTCTAGAGCGAGGAAAAGAAAACGAGGGAAACCACAGACGGGCGGGAGGTTAAGGCCTTGGAAGAATTACATGTGTCTGCGCCGGGTTTATGGCCCATAGACGTCACGCATCTAGAACTTTGTGTGGTCCTGTGTGGAGCCCAGGAGCTGGGCTCGATGATCCTGGCGGGTCCCTGCCAGCCTGGGATGTTCTGTGGGACAGACCTTGGGGCTGACTTTGGCTGCTTCTGTATCCTTGTGCTGTCCTTCTGCCCAGTCCTCCAAACAGGCAGCAGATGACATCTTACCCCCTATATACCATTTTGGAACACCTCAAAAACATGAAAATAAGGATGCTTACATGTGCCAAAGGCTGCTTCAGTAGGAGGGTGTCATGGGAGAACACGGGCGCCATTGGCAGGAACGGGGCAGCAGAGGGTTTCATCAAGGCAGAGGCTGCTGAAGGCAGACGGCTGTCCCATAAGCTCTGGAAAGCATACATTTGGGGGGCACAGAAAGGAAAATGCATGGCTTACGGATCTGGGTTTAGGATTCTTGTAGCGTCTCATGGCTAAACAACGTAAATGTTTAATAAGCTCCAACAACATGTATTAATTTTGTATGTGATCTCTTTAATTCTTCAGAGATCAGTCAGATAATTTTGCCTCTCTTTAAAATCAGTAGGAGAGAATGAATTATTCATTTTCAACCATCTGCAATCAGTTTCAGAGATTCCCATCCGGAGGAGCTCAAAGCAATTGCAATATTGAGTCAGGAGAGAGAGAGCTTTGGAAGAGCAACGCGGAGAATTAAATCCCCAAAGATGCTCTTAATGTCCTTTTCAAACAAGTCACCCCGCTGGTCCATCAGCCGCAGCTCTGTCTGCAAGACGACTCTGCCGGCAGCAGCAGCAGCCGGGAGGTGAGGACAGCAGCACAGGACGATTGCAAAGTGTCTTGCAATCTTTTTCCCACTTTGCTCTGCTCACGTTTTCTTGCAGGACTGTGCCTGCTGCAGCCCCTTAAAACAGGGTTGGGTCGGCTTTCTGAGACACAGGGACAGTTTTCTGGTCTGAAAGTGGCGCTGCCTTGAATGGATCCCAGTATGACCGTCATTCTCTTTCTGCTGCCTTTTTTTTTTCCTTACACTTTACAAACTACAAAGAATCGCATGGGAGTGCTATAGAACTGTATATATAGTTTCTATAAAACTCAGCAGCTCCGAGTGCCGCAGTGTGAGGAGCACAGCTGAGCACCTTCCTTGCTCTCAGACAGCTTCGTGGCTGTCCTCTGCTGCTCACGTACAGCAGAAATGCCCCTTTCCCAGCAGTTCATGCCGCTCAGCGGTGCTGTGATTGGATTCCGCAGCCGCTAGGTGCCAGTGCAGTTTTACATGAGAACAAGCTCCCCATCGATCAGAGCCAAAGCATATGAAATTTTTCAAGAATGTAGGCAACTTGCCAGTTGTTAAATTTAGCATTACTCATCACAGTTGCTCTTCCCTCGATAGGGCTGCTCTCCTTCGATGCACAGCCATTTGTGCCTCGCGTACGCGCTGGGAAGGCGGGCAGGAGCTCCAACATTTCTTATCGTGGGACATAAACTAATATGAAGTTCAGAAACTTATCCAGGAGGTGCACGAATCTACAGGCTGATCCTGGCTCTGCTGAGCTGCTTTGCAACATTTAACCACCCTGCAATTGTCCCCCCCAGATTGCTGACTGTACTTGGTGCTGCAGCAGCGATGCTAGATCAGGATCTGACCCAAGGCACGGGAGAGAAAGCGAGGATCTCTCTGCTGTCTCTGGGTTTTCATGGAGGCTCGTGGGCTCTGTCTGATCCTGTGGTTGTCTGGTGTTTGCATGTTCCACTGAAGATCTTTGCAGGTCCACCAGCAAGCTGACAGGACAAGGCTCTGGGCCTGAAGAGGTGTTCGAGGTGGCAGATGAGCCTGCCCCAAGCACCCCAAAGGAGAGGGGTCCATAGGTGGGGTCTGTCTAAGTCCCCCACAGCAATTCTCAGCTGCCAAGGGTTGACGGGGACAATAGTTTTCATCTGCTGAAGGAAAGGAACACCCCATAAGGCTGACCCCTAGGCAGCTAGTCCCTGGCTTGAACGTCACACTTCAGAGCCCTCTTCCCCAAAACAGGGGGCGCTCTAGGTAGGTGTGTGGCTGGCAGATGAGATGAGATGAGATGAGATGAGATGAGATGAGATGAGACGAGACGAGACGAGACGAGACGAGACGGTCTGTGGAAGGTTTAGAAGGCCCGGTGGGAAAACAGAGACACGCAAATTCAAGGGTAAAACATATCCCCTTGAAGGTCCCTGGAGACTCTATCTCAGCTCTCCAAGAAGCAGGAGGGGAAATGTTACAGCGCAAAAGTGAACTCTGCCATTGCCCTGATTTCAAACAAAATGAAAGCAGGACATTGGGAAAATCTAATGAGGTAAAATAATAGAGCTGGCAGAGCTGTTGCTCTTGCTAAAGCCCAGAATACAGCTGACCTCTTTGTAGGTCTGTAAAAACAATGTCAGGCTACTTTGGAGAACGCTCGTTTGGCTTGGTAGGGATGATTTTATTGTGTGCTGTGTGCTAGAAGCAGCAATAGGTTTTCCTCTATTTCTTGGGGTCAGAATGTCTCCGGAGAGAGGTCCCAAAGGCGCGAAACCAGAACTGAGGGCTAACACCTTTAGTGCTGGATGTGGAAGCAGGAACTGCTACCATGCAGTCATTGGGCTGTTAAAGATGATTCATCATCAGCAACCCGGTGACAGGCTCTTCCCGGGGTGGGACCAGCCCCAAACGCTGTCTAACCCTGCCTACCCTCTTTCTTTTCACTCCAAGGCACCTCCAGTGGGGTCAGGTAAGGAACAAAGGTATTATTGCTGTAACGCATTTATACATTTGTCACAAAAGCAGTGACAAGGAAATTAATAGTGGCTGAAGGAATTATGGAGGAAAACAACAACAACAACAACAACAAACTCTTGATTTTTGATGTAAAAGTGGAGAAGTGCAGCACTATTATCTGCTAATGCCAGGTGGCACCAAAGTGTACATTGAAACCACTCTCAACATTGCCAAGTATTTTCACAGAATCACGGGATCGCAGGGGCTGGAAGGGACCTCAGGACCTCAGGAGATCACCGAGATCACCTGCTACAGCAGGTTCCCTAGAGCAGGTAGCACAGGTCAGCGTCCGGGTGGGTTTTGAATGTCTCCAGAGAAGGAGACTCCACAGCCTCTCTGGGCAGCTTGTTCCAGGGCTCTGTCACCCTCACAGTAACGATGTTTTTCTCACGTTCAGATGGAACTTTCTGTGTGCCAGCTTGTGCCCACTGCCCCTTGTCCTGTTGCTGGGCACCACTGAAAGAGCCTGGCCCCATCCTCTTGACAGCCACCCTTTAGATATTTGTCAGGTTTGTGACCTTGTCTCACGACCTCTAATCGATTCCCGCAGAGCAAAGTGTGTGCTTATTTGCCATGTGCAGGATGACCCTTTTAGATAAAACTTAGCGTAGTAAAGGACTGAGGCATTCATGTTGGTTTAAGAAGCTTTAATGATATTTCAAAGTCCAGTTAGTGCCCTTTGATTATTCTAGAATTACAGGCTTGCTTCACAGAATTTAATCCCGGTTATAATTTCCTCGTAATGAATGATTTCAGATGCCATTTTCACTTCATTCTCTTTAAACATATGCGATTGTCCTCCAGTAAATGGATGGTGTGATTTTTGCTACACTTCACAGTGTTAAAACTCTATACAAATATTGTACTAAGCGTACAAAAATAAGTGCTTCATGCACACACTTTTTAATACTGCTTCTTGCCCTTTCCTTTGACATCTTTCTGAACTTATATAAATAACTGAAAAAGCAGACTAAAGTTACTGAACATGGAAAGTGAGAAACATTTCCTGCCAATGGTAGTAATTCTTTCTTCGAGAGACGTGTGAATGTATTATTCATTGGCAGTTTCCTCAAACACAAAACACACAGACAGAAGAGAAAATAAAGCCACAACACCAATAACACTCTTTGTTGTTTCAGCCTCTGTGAACAGGATTGTTGCTTTCTGCAGGTCGAAGTGTGCTGAACAGCAATCACAGAGGGCCGTAATACCTTTTGGACCGCCCTAATGAGCTACTTTATAAATAGGAATAGTCTCAGAGTACCACAGACTGTACAGCTTATATGTTTTTGTTCCATTCCTGAGCAAAATCAGGTCAGCCGAAGCATGAGAATACAAAACACTTGGTTCCTGCCCGCCAACACCTTGCCCCCCACCATCGAGGAAGGTCCAGCTATAGGGATGTGGGAAAAGCTCCACCTGGAATGACAGAGCAGCTCGTGGGGTGCCACAGTGCCTCGTCCAGACCAGATGGCAAACGCGGGGCCACATCTGCTGGGATCGGTGGGCATCGGCAGCCCACCCTGGATGCCTTCTGCTCCTGTGGTTCTGGGGAAGAAGCTTGGTTTCGCTCTCCAGAGGAGGAAAATGTAGAACTGAAGTAGTGCCGCAGAAGAACCAAGAGGGTCCTCAGCCCTAATAGTCCAAAAGGTTTTCCTGTTTTTCACTGAATATGTCATTGGATAGGAAGTGGGGGAAAATGCCATTATTGTGGTTTTGTGAGTTGTGGGTACGGCTGGGAAGCAGAAAAGCAAGAGACAAAACTGCGGAATGCTTGCTCTTGCTTTAAAATCAAATCAGAGAGAACAAAGTAGCCTGTTAGTCTGGGCAGGCACATTTATGATCAATGGCTTTTCCCCTGGCTGTTGTCTGCCTGGCTGGAGAAATTGTGGGGTCCGCCTGGCTGACCATTTGGGGTGAATGGCAGAGAGCCTCGCTGGGCACGGGGGGATTGCTGGGGACACCCCTCCCTTCCCCAGCCCCACATCACAACGTCCAGGGGACTGGCTGCTTTCAGCATGGGTTGCTGCTTGTAAACACACACACAGTGGTGTATGTATGCACGTATACACACACACACACACATATGTACACACACGCACCTGAGAACCACTCACTTTCTGGGCTGAGATTTTGCTTTCTAGTGTGAAAATCTGATTTGGGGTGATTTCTTACTTATTCTTCTCCCCTAATATCCTACTATGAAACTAAATGACTAAAAGAATGAAACTCTGACTAAAATCTAACTTTAGGCAACAGATTAGTTTAAAATCATGAGGGTATAAGAATTACCTGGCTGAGAATTTTATCTACCTGTGCCTGATTTAAGGAAACTAATAAAGGTGGGGTTAAAAGGCTCCGTAGCCATCACTGCGTGCAGCGACTGCGAAGGTGGGGTAGGCTTCGTACGCAGCGTACGTGGCCAAGTCCTGTCCCATCGTCACCGCCTGCTTGAGCTGGGTGGCTGTGACTGTCGCTGCAGCGTTCGCGATGGTGTATCCTGTAGGGCAGAAGAGAGAGGAAAAGTAGATGGATGAGAAGGCAGTCAAAATCCACCCTCGCCTGGTGTTCTTCAAATATTCGGCAAACTGGACTTTTTCCCACCAGCTTCTAATGGGATGTGTGGCTTCAATGCTTTGAAATTTTCTGTGGGAAAATGTTAACTTTGCTAATTTAAAATGAATCACTGGGAAAACAAACATCATTTGGGGCTGCTTCGTCTGAAAGCAGAGTATATATAGCAGCTTGTCCACCAGACCACAATATTTTGTCACGAAGGAATCAAGAATTAAGGTGAAGCCCCAAAGTGGGCAGAGTAGCTGGGGTGTCCGTTGGCTCTGCTGCCAGACTACATCTCCCAGGATCCAAAATCTCCAGCCAACCCACTGGGATCGACTCAAAGTCAGTCAGATCTACGGTCTTCTTGGGGCAGGAAATGGAGATATTGGGCAACACCAGGAGCACGTTGCCTCACTGAAGGCTGTACCCTGAGGGGAAGAATAAGAAATTCACGAGAACGTTGTGGTCGCTCAAAGTATTTTCTTTGCATCAACAAAGCTGGGTGCAACATTTTGATCAGGAATTGAGAAATTTGTTGTGCAAAATGCGTCTGGCACCATCACAAGAGACATGAGCTGCTACCTGGGCATGGCCTGAGCTGGGCTCCAGGGAGGGCAGACCAAGCACCGGTGTGTGCTGCTGGCAGAAATGTTAATGTATGTCTATTTGTTGAGTTTCCAAGATAAATAAGTAAGGGTGGATGAAAGAAAAAGGAGAGATTATAATTAAGCAGTAAGAGGAGACTGGATTCAATAAAGAGCCCATTTGGTTTCCACGCTGCGGAAGCCTGCACAAACCCAGACAAATTGATTTTTCTGTGGCTTTTGCGGACTCCTGTGGCAGGAAGCCGGATAGATTTTTTTATTTAATCCATCCTTGAGACACTCCAAACAATTCAGTAGTACTGACTAATGCATTCCTCATGTGCTGCTTGGCATGCGCTGCTCCCACTACATCAGAATATCCGTCATGCTGGGGAGCACAGCGCAATGCCTGCAAGCTGGATTCTGCTCCTGGCTTGTGTTTTCCATGATTCCCAAGCTCTCTTGGGTGGTTGCAGGAGCTGCTGGGAGCAAACTCCCAAACTGGAAAAACAAACCTCCCCGTGGGGGTAGGAGAGAGCTGGGATCAGATCTGGCTTTCGTCAGAAACTCAGTCTGTTGGTTCAAAGGGAGCTGGGGTTCTGGAATATTCACCATGGATCTGACAGCTGGGGTGGCACTGGCCTGGGCACAGCCAGCAGGTGCAGGGAGGGGACACGTCCCAGATGTGGGCACATCTGATCCTGCATCCTCCTTGGAGCTCCCACTGAAGGGAGGCTTCCGCAAACTGGAGCACAGCCACGTCTGTGCTCGGTGGCTAATTCCCGACTCGTAAAAGGAAGCAGGTAGGAAAAATTGCTGTTGCAGGGGGCCTCTGCCGTACAGACCTTCACATACCTGGAAAAGCCGGCGCCGCAGGAGGCACCTCTGCTCCCTCGGTGGGAATCCCCAGCGTCTGCAGGGTGTACTCCGCGGCGTAGGTTTTTGCTTCATCGATATAGGCGCTGAGCTTGGGAGGTGTGAAGGGGTGGCTGTGAACGCAACAACCCATTAGCTTGCTTATTTGTTTATTCATTTTTTTTTTTCTCTAGGCTTTTCTTGCAAGACTTTTTAATCCTACTGTAGTTGGCACGATCCCACACATCAAACAGAAACTTAGTTTTACTCTGCTGATGCATTAACACTACCACCCTCCTTGTAGCAGCCTGGTTTCTTCGCTGAGATTATCAGTCCTGCGTTGAGTTTAGTCACAACATCTTTTCAGAGCATGTTGTCTGTTTTCAGCTCGAAATAAAGCCTGCTGCAGTCCTTTCTTTTTCTCATTAAAATACGCCACAAGCAGTATTTCAGACCAAAAGTGTTTAAGATCATACCTGGTGCCTAATCAGCAGCATGTTCCCACCAGCTGTTTTCTTTTTCCCATGTGGACTATCATAAGTCTTATTTTCCTTCTAAAAACCCCAACTTTGCCTGCTACACTTCCTGGTTTCTGTAATTCTTTAACTGCCATGAAGAGCCCACTAAGCATGGCAGATATCACTGTTGGCCTTTTTTTCAGTTTACGGATTGTTTTCACCCTGATATCTCAGAAAAAAATAATCCCTGAAAATAGAGATTTGTGCCATTGTACTTTGCAGAGAGATGCAAAGTAAAATGCACATAAAAAAAAAAAATATTCCTAAAACCCAGAAATACTCAGATCGTTACGTACATGGTGGGGTTCTGGCTGGCAAGGGCAGGGATGGTGATTTTGTACAGGAAGAGCTGTCTTTGGTCTTGGCCAATTGCAGAGTGGAGCTGGTAAACAGGCTGTCCCCAGTTATTTTTCTGGCAGATTTCTTCCAAGATCTAGGAGGAAGAAGGGGTTTTCTCGGGTTATTATTTGCTGCGCATTGCCTTCTGCCCCTGCACTGCTCAGCCTCCTCCCCTCCAAAGGGTTTTCAGGGGTGCAGGGGCATCTTCCTCAAGTCTCATCATAATAACAAACTGCAGATAGGATATTGCAGCTCACCTTGAAATGTGAGGTTCACCTAAATATTTTACACTGTAAAAATGCCTTAATTCCTGAAGCTAATTATTACCCCACTAAATTGGATGACATTTGCTGATCAGCTGCTTCGCTCTGATGGTTCTGTTATCGGCCCGGTTTTCTCTGAATTCTCCCCAGAAGCTCCATCTATGCATGTCTTTTAACACCCTTAAAGCACTCTGGCTGCATTTATCTTCACATCTCCCTCCCTTGGTGGGATCCCGAAAGAAGAAAAGGCTGTGTTTGAATCCAATTAATTATTCAGGCTTCAGCAGGCGATTTCTGCTCCTGGTTTGAAAGAGAAGTGCTGAACCGCATTGCCCTTGGCCTTAGCACAGCTTATTCCACAGTAATTGGGAATCGCTCCCTCGAAATGCTCTTGCTTTTGCTTTGTGTTTCTGTTTTTAACCCGTGGGCTATGTGTCCTGGGTGGGTCTGATGCAGGGCGGTGCTCCCCACCAGCAACGCTTGGACCGCTTATTTTTGCAAATAACTCCACCAGGCTTGATGCTCAGCTGAGGAGTTTTTGGGACTTGGGGCTTTTCCTGCTGAGCAGCAGTCGGGGTCTCTCCAGTTGTTCCTTAGTGGCAGAGGAAGGCAACTTGGCATCCAAAAGTGAGAAAAAAAGGCAAAAAGTTCTGGTTCAATCAACACTGAAAACCCTGGCTCTGCAGGTTTCTGGGGGAGCAAAGGACATTTTCATAGACATTTGGCAAATGGGAAGCTGTGGCAGTTTAAATGTTACCAGACAGAGATGTCTTTCCACAGCCAGAGTTCAGTTAATTCCTAGCATTACCTTGGATGATTCAAACGGAGAGGAGCTGCCCTTGGAGAGGGGCCCTGTGAAACCTGGGGAGCTTGCTCTGGCTTTGTCCCGCTCCGCCCCCAGCGATCAGCCTGGATCCCACTCCCACACACACGTGCGTCCCGAGCTGCTGCATTCAGCTGGCTTTTTTCCCACAGCTGGTCTGAGGATGCACGTCTGTGGCCCAGGATTTTGGCTCCCAGCGCCAGCCAGCCCTGCTCCTCTGCTGCACCATGGGAGCCAGCACGTGCTGATGTGCACGGAGGTGACGTACCCCTTGCTTTTTGTCTTCTTCACACTGCATCGGAGCAAATGCATTGAGGCACCAAAGCTCAATGCAATGCCAGGGATGGTTTGGAAAACAGATTATTCTTTTTTTTTTTTTCCTGGCAAAGTTTCTATTGTTTTTCTATTTGTGTGAAATCATTCCTTGGTGAAGTCCCAAGTGATGCATCTTACTTACTGTGTCCATTCTGGGTGAGAATTTCTGTTCTCCACAGTGCTTTTAAGGAGGAATAGTCATGGCTGGATTTCATCGTGCACCCATGGCAGTTTATGAAAACTCTCCCTCAAAGGAGAGTGGATGCTGCTCTCCAGCAAGGCAAATGGGCACTGCAGAATGCAACCACTGCCATTTTCTTTTTTTTCAATATATTTCAAGATTTGTGAGTCGATGTATCTATTATCAGTCACCCCAGAAAACTCAAGCAGGGCCTGTTTTTCTGAAAGCATTGTGGGTGAAGGCACCCCCTGACCGTACCTCACGCACGTACCTGAGGAGCAAGTTTGATGCCTTGGGGCTTTAGCGCGACATGGTTCATCGGCGTGAGCTCCATGCCTGGCAAGAGGTCGTAGAGTTTATCCTCTCCCCTCTTTTCTCCTTTGAGCTGGTATCCGCGCCCCAGGCCCGTGTACGCCAGGTAGCCGCGACCTCCCAGTCCTCTAACTCCCGCAGCCCCTACAGGTACATTCATGTAAATTTCTAGGAATGTAAGAAGGCATTAAACTGAATCAAATCACCGGAAAAATTACCCTGATTGTCCCTGAAATGGAAAAGTTAGCCCCACTAACTTTTGAGTTGGGAAATTGGGGTTTAACAAGGAGGTGGGCAGGAGCCCCCCATAACGTGTTGCTATGGCTTGGCATCGTTTCTGTTCTTTTTCTGGGCTGGAATGTGTGGAGGTGTGAAGTGCTGGGGGGAACCCCTCTTCCTTCTGACCCAGCTCCATCTCCTCTGCCCTGTGCAGCCAAGGTTAGGGGTAACTTTCCTTCCAGCTCATGCACAAGTCAATTTTTGTTTTGTGACACTTTTCTAGCCAGATTTGTAATCGAAAGTTGGATATTACTTGCTACCCACCAGCATCGTCTTGCTTGCCTGAGGAACTCAGAGTTTATGCAGCCCCTCCCTTATAAGAAACAAAGTCCATTTTTCAAGCACCATTACACTTCATTTTAGTTCAAGGGGCCTTGCTTGGAAGTTTGGGAAGAACGCAAAGCAAGAGAGGACTGGCACCTTTCTCAGTGCAGCCTTCATGGAGCTGGTCTCACCCATGCAGGCAAAAATAGGGGAACAGCAAACCAAACTCCCGCTCCCCTCTCCCCTTTTCAGGAAAGAGTGAAAATTGGCTGGCACACTCTCACCAGCCCTACTGAGGTCCCAATGACCATAGGCTGGGGATATAAGGTGGCTGCCACCAGCATCATCTTTGGAAGGGAGACCAATGGGCATATTTGTTTATATTTTTGGGAGCCTCTGAACTTAATTCTGCGTGTACCAAAGGTTGCCTGCAGTGATATTTAATTGTGGGTACCTCAACGTATGGGATTTGATTTGGTCCCACGTGTGGTCACCTGGGGTCAAAGGCAGAACCTCAGCAACCTTCATAAACACTATTTGTATAGACTGCTTATTATCAAATAATTAATTAAAGATAAATTGTTATTAGATAAAAATTAGCAGATAATTCTAAGAAATAATTACTAAAAAAAAAAAAAAATCATTAAAAAATCAAATCTCCCAGAGCACAATATTAATGGCTTTCGTGCTTTCTGTTCTGTTTCCCCACCCTGCTTCACCACAACACGACCTCCCTGGGGAATGCTGTGGCTTTGGGTCAGAAAATACCAGGATTGGTAAAACTTTCCTTGTGGATTTCAAAGCAAAGGCGAACCACAGCAGAGGGCTGTGCCGGTGGCTGGTTGAGGGAGCCGGCTTTGAAGGGCAAGGAAAATTGTTTTATTTTGTCTTCCCTGCTGGGGCAAAACCAGGAGGATTCTTGGTTTATTTACCCTGGAAGAAGGAGGGCGATCTGGAAGCTGTTTCAAGCTTTCTCAGGGAAAATGGCTATTTTTTCATGCCCTGCTTATTCTGCCAGAATATCATTGTGGCTTTGGGAAGGACAGAGATTACAAACTCTTTTCTGCCCCTCTCTCAAGGGGTCCAGCACCCAGGGCAACGCCAAAGCCCCAGATCGAGCAAGGGAGCAGCCCCTCACATGTGGGAAGAGTTCATTTGCTACAGCTGAGTATCGGCAAGCCTGGAGTTACCTCGGATGGACGGGGGCCGGATGATGCTCCTGCTGCCGAGCCCCTTGGTGGCCGGGAAGTGGAGGTTGGGGATGGCCGCGTAGGCTTGGGGCGCGTAGAACACCGGGGCGCCCAGGTAGGCGGCAGCGGGGTCGTAGACGTGGCCGAAGGCATAGGTGTACTCCCCCTGCAGCACGGCTCCTCTGCCACCCGTGCCCCGGGTGTACCGGACGTAGCTGTCCTTGTCAACGGGTTTGGCTAGTGTCACCTCGATGGGGGACCCGTCCAGCACCTGTGTGCCGGGGGAAGCACAAGTGTGAGGCAGCCTCCAAAATGCACGGGGATTATCCTAAGAAGGCAGCTTCCCTGTGTGGATTACTAACAGGATGGGAATGCAGAGAAAACCATGTAAACCAGCCCAAATCTCCCTCCCGTGGGTGGAAGAAGGCACTGGGTGAGTGAAAGTTCAACCTGTAGAGAGCACCCAGGCCTGACACCAGCCAGCAGAGGCTAATTAACTGAATTAGCAGAGCTGTGAAGCCCTTTGAAAGGCTTCGCTTCCCTGCAAAGCGGCGTGTAAGTCAGCCAGATTATATGTTCTCTTTTGGGGCACAGAGCGGCACTAAAAATAGGAACAGGGTTAACACCTCTTTGGGAAAGCTCTTGCATTACAGCACCGTGAACTGCATGCAGCACAGGAAGTACTAAATACAGCAACCTCCTTGCAAGTCTGCCTCCGAATTTGGAGCAGATGTTTCGGGTTGACCTTGTTCGTCCCTGTTTGCCATTCACATGCTTCCCTTCCAGCGTTTCTGTTGGCAGAAGTGAAGCAAGCTTGAAAGCACAAGCCAGGGGAACCTGAAACCCCTCGTTTTCTAGACCTCATTTTGGCATAGCTCTGTCTTTTATTTTTCGGAGCAGAGAACTACAGTCTAATCTGGGCAAACATTGATCGTCAATGCAAAGGGAAAGAAGCCGAAATGAAGCCTGTGAGCACTAGGGTTGCTGAAAATTGAATTTGGGAGCCTATATCCAGCCTGTGAACTGAAAAAGGGCTCGCACCTTCAGGATGTTTTTGTAGCTAGTAAGCCAAGCATCTTTGTTTCAGCTGCATTAGATGCATTACTGTGCGTACAAACCTCACAAATTAGCATTTACAGCAGCTTTACCTTCCCGTTCAAGGCTTTCATAGCTTCAACCGCATCTTCTCTTTTATTAAAGTGCACAAAGGCGTAGTCTCTAATTTTCTTTACTCTCTCTACTGCACCTATGGAAAACATTGGAATCTTAGTTGGAAATAGGTATTAGTGGGAAAGTATGGATCATCATGAGCAGTTGTGTTGGGTTGTGAGCTCTTGGAGAGCACAAGCTGATCGGGAGGAAGAGAGAAGGTGGACGATGTCTTCATACCTCTAGAAATGTATATACTATGGGCAAATGAAGACAATGGCTGTATTATTTCAAGTAACTCTGGAAATACTTGAGTTCAGACACCATCAAGGTTCCCCTTAAACTGGGGTTGTTTGCTCCTGTCCAAAATACTGTCCGAGGCTGCCTTTGGTCTTGTGTCTCCCTTCTGTGACAGAGCTCCAGGACCTGGAGGGCTGAGCAGGGCACTCAGGACCTGGTTAGCTACAAGTAACATCACGCTGTGATCACCATCTCTGTGGTTTCATACACACATCATATGTGCGTATACCCCCAAACATATCCCTTGGAAACACAGCTAATGGATGCAGAATGACTCTTCTGTTGTTTTCTTTCCTTTTAAAGCTGAACAGGTGCACAGGGAAATATCCTATTGGCGCAAAAAAAAAAAAAAAAAAAGCACTTAAATAACTGCAGAAGAAAAAAATATTTCTTTGGAGTTTAGGGGGAAGCATTAGGAGCACCAGTGGGCTAAATGAAGCCTGTCCCAGCCCACAAGCCGAGCAGCCTGCACATCTTCAAAATGACACGGAGATGGTAAGCAGCCCTTCATGTCCTCCTGGGACTGGATGGTGATTTTCTAAGCCCAAAATTATGGGCCTTATATGCTGATGCCTTGTTTACAAGTCAGGGTTTTAATGAACTCTCTGGGTTTTGAAAATCCCTGTTCTCCCTCCTTGAGAGCGCTCTGAGTTATTGATCCCCACTTTTAGCATCACCCCACTTCAGCTGCAGTGGCTGGAGCCCATTTAACTAAACGGAAACTTTGCCAGGGATGAGGATTTTTGACAGGAGCTCTGCGGAGCCGGGACCAGGCTTTTCAGTGATGCCTATTTATACAGAAGCCAGCCGGCACTGAGTTTGGCATGGAGTTAAGGTGTGATGGTTGTATGGTCTTACAGTTTGGGATGGGTTATCAGCAGTCTTGGTGGTGTCTGTGGTGGTGCGGTAACTTCTCTGCAGTGGGGACCTGTGGATCATAACTTATCATTGGCCTACTTTTTTATTGGATGGCTTGTTACTGTCAAAACAGCTTCTGAATTCCAAGGATCAAACGTACGCTTCAGTCGCGTGGTATTGAAATGCGAGGCAGTGAACGTGGCAGATAACCAAAGGGAATCATAGCAGCCCCTTGCTCACTTGTTTGATCATAATCTCACTATAACTGCAACTGCATCTGTTCTCCTGAAAGCTCGGCTTTTGTTTCTCTTAGGCACATTTTTTTTTGAATGCTTGGCACAGCTTTAAAAAAGGCATTTGTGGTTTCATCCACAACAAGGAAAGCTGTCCTTCAAAATAAAGACAATTTTCAGCATGAGAAATGAAATGATAAAGTGACAAAAAGGCTAACTAAAGGTGATGCAAGTCTTCTGTTGTACTAGAAAACGTTTCTTAGGAGCAAAGGAGATGACTGTTACCAAAGTGTCAGATGGATATAAACGTGTTTCTGGGAAGTGCGAGGAGCAAAGCTGAATAAACAACAGAGGAAACAGTTAAGAGAGTGGGAAGATGTGTGTTTAACTCGGGGCTGAAATGGCATTTCAAACAGCTTGATTAAGGTATTAACTGGTAACAGCAGAGAGGCAGAAAAGACTCATACAGAAATCACATAAAGACATTTGCATTGCACTCTAGTAAAAAAAAAAAAAAAAAAAAAAAAAAAAAAGAAAGAAAGAAAGAAAGAAAGAAAGAAAAAGAAAGTATAGTGCAGAAATGAAAAGTTGGTGTAGAAAAAGCTCTGTAGTGTATCTTAAAAAATTAGTAGGAGGAAGTTAACAGGGATGAGATGAAAGGCGATTTCCCCTTGCCAAGCATGAGTTACTAATGCCTAATGGACTGTGTGGCTTGGAGAGCTGCAGAACTGGGTTATTTTTACTTTGCTGTTTTGGGGTGGAATTTTCTAAAGCTGGAGCAACTCAGAAGTAAAATCTCATTTGAAAGCCAGCAGGATTTTTATTCCCAACAAACCTACTTGCCTTTTGAAAGTCGCACCCTAAGAGCATGTAACACATGCCATGAAGGAATACCATCATACCCCACGCTGGATTATAAGCACTGGTTATTCACATGCTTATGGGAGAGTATTTCTGGTGCGAAATGACAGAATTCAGCATTTAGGTAGATTAGATAAAGAGCAGTTGTGTTAAATCACTCTATTTCTGTCATCGCCCCTTTCTGCAGAAGGAAGAGGAAACCACACAGCTGTTTTATCAACACTTTCAAACGAAGACGCAAGTGACTCAAAATCATTTTTATGACACAAGCACCCCCATGCAGCGTTTTGGATCTCTTCCAGTTGCCAGTCGTCATAAGAAGGCTAGCAGTGTCATTAGCTGGAAATTAAGCAGCCCTCAGTGGAACGACACGATGTGCGTGTTGGGTGGGAGCCTTCAGCCTAATGACAATTTTTGTGGCATTACGCATGAACTTTTTACAGTGGAAAAACTGTTATTTTTGTCTCTTCCTGTGGCATTTTATGAATGAAAAAATGTTTCCATTTGCAGTAGCAGTACTTAAGGGCTACTGTGCCAATGGGTTCCTACCTTGTTTGATGTTGTTGAACTCCTTCTCTATGGTCTCTTCAGTGGTCGAGAGCATGAGGTTCCTCACGTAGAGAATTTTTACCGATGACATCGTGTCTTCATCCACCTCCACCTCTGGTTCTGCCCAGTCAACAGCAATAGGGTGTCCCCAGAGCTGAATCCTTCCTTTAAAGGGATTGGCACCATCAGTGTCAGACCGGCTTTTGTTCCTCTCCCTTCTGCTCCCAAACTATTTCATATGCAGTACGAACTGTAGAACAGGCCAATTCTATAGATGGGACCGAAATAATCCTTTCTAGCTCAAAGTACTGCCTTTTAGTTAACTCATTTCCAAAAGCAGATGGTCACACTTTCAGCGTACTCCTGCTATGCTACGATGCCTGCAGACATGCAGCAGCCAGAATTTAAAAAGTGAAAATATGGCACAATTTGCTAACATCTGCATTCCCCGGAGTGCTCTTTAAAGGGAAATACTTTAATGAATGTGCTTCTCTCCTCAAGACCCCTTTTGGCTGCAAATGCTTCATTCCCTAGATAATTGGAAAGGGATCCAGAAGTCCCAGTGGATGAAGTGAAACAGTAAAAGTAAGGATCTCTCCATGTGCAAGCATTTGATGTTTCACGAGTGAGTCAATTGCGTGAGGCTGCAATGGAAACAGTAGAAAGAAGGGAAAACAAAAAACAGTGAGGATGTGGAGGAGAAGCGTGTGGGGCTTGTATACAGTGGGTGGAGATGCTGAGGGGCAGGAAATAAAAGGAGCAAATAGAGAGGTAGTTAAAAGTGATGCTGTTGCCATGTTATCACACCAAGGTCCTTGATCATTTGCACTGAGTTACCCAGACTAGTAATTGATTAGCCCATTAGTGATATTTAATACGTGATGAAAACTGAGGGCCACAGCCTTGCCTCTAAGCTGTGTGACTCGCTGAAATAAGCATTTCTTCCCACTCCTTTCTGCACATCCTTCAAGAAGACCTTCCTCCCACCTCTCTTCAAAAGTTGCTGAGATACAGCCACTCCCCAATATCCGGAGCCCTAAGTTTCACGTCCTCTGACTGTGGCCTATTTTTTTTTTCACCGACAATTTTGATTCCCCCAGCAGACAGTGGTTTGGACGCACTGAAGGGACCACTTTCTGACTTGGCAGCGTGGTCAGTGCTGGGTATTTCCTCCAAAATAACGCATCATCTACCTCTTCTGCAAATGTCCCTCAAATTGTAACCAGGTCTGCCCGTGCTTTTCTTTTTCTTCTCTGATCTTCATGACATGAATATTGGGTCTTCCAAGGCCTAAAAGAATGCTAAAACCTGGTGAAGCTCTGGGATGCCTAATTCTTGCAGAGGGAAAAAGAGACTCCTGCAAAAAAACATGTTATTCTTGAGCCTTTCTGCCTCTTCTACTGAGCCTCCTCAAGAAGCAGCAAGGTTCAGAGTCAAGGAAGAAACTTGATAATGATATTCAGTTTCACATGCCTCCAGTGCATCAGCTGGAGACGCATTCAGTCCTGGCTTGAAACCTTTTTCAAGTTCCCCCCGTATGTTTGCAACATCAGAAGACTCTGCCGCCTGCTCAGGTCCTTGAAATTCCCCAGGCTGTTTACCAAGATGTCCTCAACTGGAAATCACTAGCACATTGCACTGGGCTGTTCAGGGCTCCGTGCTCGTTCCCGTCTGTCTCGCTGTCTCTGCTCAGGGTTTTGAGCGCTTTGCTCCCTCAAGGCTGCCATCAGTGGAGGTGCCTGTGTCTGCTCCTTCCTTCTCGATATAGAAACCATGAAACAGTTCTGCTGAAGCACAGACTAACAGAAAGTGCTCCTTTAACTAGGGAGGTGCTAAACTGCTGCAGAAAATACAGCATAAAAAGAAAATTACTCCGTGTGAGATATCCCACAATAGCTAAGCATACTTAGATACATATTCACACCTGAAATCACGCTCGTTTTTGGGAATAAGAGAAAAGGACTTCAGTGACATGATTTGCCATGCGCTATCGCATAGAAAGAATGAGAGAAGATTGGTGGGTATGATGTAAGGAACGAGTCTCAAAGCAGAAGGTTTATTGAATTCTTTCATCAGCAAGTGAGCTGGCTATGACAAAGCAGTGCTGGGGCTGCTGAGCACCCAAAAGCATGAGAAAAAATAGTGAAATCAATTGCAAATGCAATTAGTATCAAGTATCTCTTTTGCTTATCCCCTATCAGTCTTCTCGCTGCTTCACAGTGACCCCAGCACTAAATTACACAGAGTTACTATCTGTATTATTTAAATGCTGAAGCAATTCCTCATTTGAGGTTTCCCTCCCAGATGGAAAATATCAGTTTTCAGGAACATCCTCAGTGCATTGTCAGGGCTGCTCCCCAAGAGGCCATGGATGAGGCTGTCTTTCATAGAACCCAAGGTAAACGCAGGGTAATACCTGTCCCACAACAGAGCTGTATGGACACACACAGCTAGATCCACCTAGCTTCGTTTTAATCCTCCCAAGCTTCTAAATTAAGCGCTCTAATAATGACCATGGTGGTAAATCAGGACCTGCAGAGAATCTCACCCACCCCACACCCCAGAGTCGGGGCATCTCCAGCAGCCAGCCTGCCATACCGAGGTCCCTCCTTTCTTAAAGGGAATCACGGGCAGCCAAGCTGAGACAACCCTGCAGCGTTTGCTTCCTTGGGTACATAGCTGGAGACTTCTCTGCTGCAAGGTGCGCACAGGCATCTGCTAAGCTGAAGCTGGCCCTGCCACCCTCACCATCCGTACTGACCTGGGAGCAATTTTCGCCTGGCCATGGCTGCTGCCCGGTGGTTTTCATATTCCACAAAAGCAAAACCTCGGTTTCTGGTTTTATCAGCCGCGCTAGGGTAGACAATGACATCCACGACACCATCTGTGACCTTCTTCATCTCTGCTAAGATTTCCTCTCTCTTCTTCGTTTTGGGGATCCCCCCCACAAACAGGCGGCAGTTGTCCACGCTGGCACAGACCCCGAGGAGACGCCCGTTCCTGCATATAAGCGGTACTGCTGGTTTGTCAGGAGCACTTAGAGAGAGGGGAAAAAATCTCCTCTTTGTCCCAAAATACAAGGTCAAATGCAAGGCCTCCCCTTCCTGCGTTCAGCTCTGAAGTTCAGGTGGTATTGCTCAAAGCAAGGGGCTAGATCCAAAGTGAAGGCTCTGCTAAATTTGACAGCAAAGTAAGGCAGCACTGCTGAAAGTGCGGGATTTGATATCAGGGAGAAACAAAAGCCAAACTGTCCTTTTGACCCCTGGGATCCTCCCTTTTGCTGCTCCCAAAAACAGCTGCTACCAGGCAGCTGCACTGACCCGCCAGGATACCACGGGGACTCTTGCATTGCCATCAGTGTGAGCCAGGATTTGTTGTGCCCGCCAGTGGCTTGCAGCTTCCCAGTCACCAGGGAGCCTCACAGCTGGGATTTTGGGGACAGAAAATCCCTTGTTATGGGGAGACACCATTTCAGGGTTTATTGATGCCAGCTGCAGTGCAGACTCCAAAGTAAAAATCTCCTTACGTGCCCTTTGCTGACTATTTTTTGGTCCAAGTACCTCTTGCAGGTCTTGAGAAGTTAAAATCTTTAAGTCCTTTAGAAGAGTCTTTGGGAAAAGGGGAGTAAGAGGAGCGGGTGGAGGTGTGCAAAGTCTGATGTTTAAGTCCCTCCATCCCCTTAGAAAAATCGTCTTTCCAAACTCCCTTTTGTCTCTTATGACCTGCTCATGATTAGGGTTGTTAGCAAAGCAATCCACAATCACCTTTTTCTTTTTTTTTTTTTTTCTTTTTTTTTAATGCCTTAAAATTGCCAGGATGGTTAATCTCGAAATGCTTCTAAGCAAAGACATCCACTCAACACGCTTTGAATTGAAAAAATAAAAATTAAAAAAATGGGGTTGAAATCAAAACAAAACATATTGATGGACCCATATGTTGTTGATTTCTGGGTGTTTTGTTCCCAATTTTTAGTCACAAACATGGGGGATTTTTTTGTTCCCACCTGTTAGGAAATGTCACTGTTTTGCCAATTGGTTTTTATCCTATTTCATCTTTTTTTTTTTTTTTTTTGTAATTACTTGTCTCCCGTGCAGTATAGTTCATGTGAGACATTGTGGATAGGAATACATCAACAAAAAACAGCCCAGCAGGGAACACAACAACAGTGGTTAGACATCAGTTAATTTGATCCAAAGCAAAATATTATTTCCAATGTTCTAATAGAAATTTTTTAATTTAGCTGTGAGGAAGAAATTTCCTGCAAAAGACTGTGACTCTGAGAGCTATGTACTGCCTTTGTACTACAGCATAAAGCCATGGCTGCACAGGCAGATAAGCAGCGACTTCCTACTGAAGTCTAAGTATCTAACGAAACTTCCTCTAGGCTGTAGGGAAAAATATCCTCCCCATAACAAAGTTAATCAATACAGAGTAATGCACGATGTGATTTAAAGCAGATGTGAAGGTGTTTGGCATGCTCACCTAATTTCATAATTATTGAGTTGCTTTATTGCATTCTTCGCCTCCTGTTTGTTCGAGAAGGTCACAAAGGCGTAGCCCCTGTTGTTGCCATTGAAGTCCATCATCATTCTCATTTCATAGATTTTGCCAATCTGCAAATAGGAAGAAAAGTCATTGCTGAAGAGGTGTTTGCCAGCATGGTGGGAGGTGTTTAAACAAGACTGGGTACTTCCTCGACTATACCACGCCAGAACTCTTTGGATATTTCCATCTACAGGATAATCATCCATTTAATGAGGGGTGATCAATATAATGAATAATAATTCCACTTTCATGCCATTTTCTGACTTATGGAAAAAGTCATAAACAAAGGCAGCAAGTGCTGAAGTGAGAAGGGTCATGATGGCACAAAGTTAGCAACTCAGTCTTACTTTTTCGCACAGGGGTATAAGTTCATCCTCGAAAAGATCTCGGGGCAGTTTCCCAATGAAGATCTCGCACCCCCTCTCTGGTGGAGGGCCGTCCCAGCCGGGGGGTGGGCCACCGTATTTCCTCTGCCCATTTTCCTGCCATGGAAAAAGAAAATGAAAGAATTGTTTAAATGCAGACTTTAGACATGGATACGATCAACCTCTCCATGAAGAATGAAACTTTAGACGCTCTGTTAGCGAAGTGCTGAAGGCAAACACTCTCCTTGCTTTCAAGGAGCAACATTTTATGGACGAGAGAGAGAGAGCACAGTGTGCACTGGCTGCCCCGCTGCCGAACCTGTGCCCAAAGTACCCAAGTCACTATGCTGGTGATATACTGGAGAGGGGCCTGGTTTGCACCTAGCTGAGTTCTGCTAAGGAACATGCATCAGAGCCTCGAGTGGGAGGCTGCTGCCACAACTCAGGTGTCAGCCAAACACCTCCTTGGAAAATGCTGAGGCGAAAGATGACGCCTGCCTAGGCAGGAGTTTCTTTATGCAGGGAGCAGCTCTGGGCACCAAACAGCACCCAAAGATGTGAGGACCAGCCAATATTTCCGCTTATGCCTGTGTTTGCCCTAGGCTAGCGTCTCTCTGTTGTTCTCTCCTATTTTAAACCAACTTTCCTGTATTTCTTCTTCTTCTCCTTTCCTTCATTCCTACGCATTCTTTCTCTTTCTTTTTGTCTCTTTTTCTCCATCTCTCTCTTTCTGGACTCTGCTCATTTTTCTGTTTTTGCCTCCTGACATTTCTGTAGTCGTTTCCACCCTGGATTATTCCAAGCAAGTGAATGCCTGAGCAGCTGACTTAGAAAGAAGGCATGAAGGACTTAAGCCTACAGCAAACAGGGATCCTCGTTGGAAAATAAGAATATACCACAAGCAACTTCAGTTTTGCTAAGCCTGTAACCAGCCCTGAACTTTCCGTGCTTATTCCTGTTCTGCAAATATTTTCAGCATAGTGATGGAGTTGTTTGAATTTACGAGTAAATTTTCATAACAAAACTAATCAGAAGATCATGATGTTTACGGCGATTTCCCTGACCTCCATTTGACTGAACAGAGCACAATGCTGGCATGGGATTTTCTGTCTCTCAAGCCATTTGTTACGTGAAGACAAGAAGTGATGGTTTTGTTACGGTCGTCTGCGCTCTTCACTGGTATGTGGGCTGGAAAAAGGCCTTGGTCACCTGGAGAAATGCTCATCTCATCAACAATGGTCTGAAAAGGGCTGGGGAATTTTAGCGTCCCACTTTAAGCCAAGTGAGAGGCAATCAGGCAGTCAATTTTTTTCATTTTGTCAACGTATGTGAGAGCTGGTGTGCTCAGAGACACAGTCAAAAAAAAAAAAAAAAAAAAAAAGTCTGCTCTCAGTATGCAGGGGCTTCATTTGTGGCTTGAAGGCAGCACCTTGCTAAACTCATCTTGACAAGGTCTGGGGAGGGAAGGAGAACTTCGTCATCCCCTTCGTGAAGACAAGGGACCCTGGGATGTATTGAGGAAGAAGGTGTTTGGCTCCAGAGACAGCTAGGCTGGAAAAAAATGCCCAAAGAGAAGAGGAAAAGGAATTGAGAAGGGTTAAAAAAAAAAAAAAATGTACTAAGCTAGAAAGAAAGGGAAGAGGTACGGAGACAGAAGGTTCTGGGTGGATGGTAGGCAGGAATCTGTGGTTTAGGAATGAGGTCTTGCCAGTTGTGACAGTACGAAAATCTGAAGATCAGGATAAAGAAAGCCACAGCAAATCTAATACAGAGAGCAGCAATTTGTCTTCTCCTGTACAGCAGAAAGGCTCCTCGGGTGCAACAATCCCAGCTGTTGGCCTGGTCTTGAGGCACACACAGGATGAGGGGCTATGGGAAAATGCTTTTTCCCAGGAGCCTCAGCTTTGCTTTGGGCTGTTGTGCCCTCTAGTGCTGTGCAAAGCAAGGTGACGTCCATGGCAACACCTGCCTAAAATTCACCATTCCGGTTACTTCTCCTTCCAAGATCAGTCAGTCATATTACTACCCAATGCTTTTGAAAAATGGGTTTGCTTTTGGTCATGCTGGCTAAGGAAGGTTTGGTTTCCTGAGATGCTTTTGAAGGACTTGTCCGTTCTCCACCTGCCCTGACCAGAGGAGACTTTGTGGTTGGGGACACTGAAGGCCAGACTGGGCGCAAACCTTTGGCTTTTGGGCAGGTAAGGCACTCATACTTTTATGCATGCAAATGTCTTTAAAAAAAGTAGATCTGGGGGTCACACGCTGGACTTTCCATGACCAAATCTGGGCCTACGCTCTTCTGAGACCTTGCTTAGTGAGTTTTCTTTGCTCCGCTAGCCCTGCAGCTGTGGCTTGCAGACCGCTATCCCCACCATTCCCAAAATACAGCTGTGCCCAGTTTTCTTTCACCCTTATCACAGCTTGGCAGGAGGAATCCCACGCTGCTTAGTAAAAGAGAGCCCCTACTGCACACAGCTGTGTGCAGCACATGTGTTAGAGAAAAACAGAGACAGAGGAGCAAGCAGGGAGCGCTTCACACGTGCAGATTCGCTGCACAAGCCCCTGGTGCAACGGGGCTGCAGGACGAAGTCAGACACTGTGCACAAAAGGAGGTGATGGTGGGTTCCTACCTGGATCAAATTATATCCCGTTCGCTGAATTAACGCACGGAGGGCGGCTTCTTTCTGTGTGCCGGTCAATCCGTCCCCGGATTTGTGATTTGATTCCATTGTGAGTGATTATCAGCAAAAAATCAGGTTAATTAGGGGTGCTCACTGCAATCAAATTTAAGATAAATTAAATAAATTAATATGACTAGGAGGAGAAAGTCCACTCTCCTGAGAAAGCTAACAGGATTGTTCTTCCTAAATCAGTCACTTTGAGATAAAAAAGTAAAAAATAATACCAACCACAGACTGTGGAAAAAGCAAAAATATCCCCCTCTTCCCTGTTGCATGAAAATAAGCAGCGCTGAAACCCACAGTCAGGTTTTGTCCAGTGCTCCAGAGAGACAGCATACATGTGCACGTATGTTAGGAGGGAAAAAAGTGCGGGATGCCCAACCTTACTGCAGTGAGACCTTCGTGCCACGGCTTCCCACTGGTGCTGTGAGGGGAACCTGGCACAAGCCCAGCACCCTGTAAGACTCGTGAGATGTAGGTCCGGATGCGGCCCGTTATTAAAACTCAAGAACATGGGAGAACTTCAGGTCTGTATCTGGAATTAGGGCTGGGACAGCCTTGGGTTCAGATGTTTGGTTTCAGAGCTGCAGTTTTAGATCATATCTAATTAAGATTTTTTTTTTTTAAGTTTATTTTTTGGGTTGTAAACACCATGAAGCTGAAATCTAGAACTGAACTGAGCCACACATGCTGGTCGAGGGGTATTTTTGAGAACTCGCTGCCTACAATTCCAAGGCTGCCCAGTTTTGCAGAGCAGTGAGCTTCGAGCCTGTGCATGTAGAAATGGGTCTGCAGGTGCAGTGCTGAGCAGGAGGACAGGGGTGTAGTGGCAGATTTTGGAGCTATTTGTTGCTCAGGTTTGTGGGATGCTTTGGATTTGTTTTTGTCATGTTCCCAGGCTCTCCGGTGTTTTAATTGCTACTGATGTTCGGGAGCTGAGATCTGGCCTAAGCCACGCAATAACTCACTCCCATTTGTAATTGCAAAATGAGTGTTTTCCAAAGCAACTGGAGCCTGATTATTGTTTTGCTTAATCTTTCATAGAATCAAGTCCAAATTTAAGCATGCCCTATATATTTTTTTTTTTTTACATCGTTTGGATCAGAAGGGTTTCTTTAATGCCTGGGAAAGCACAGAGTGAGCCAGCGGACCTGATGCACGACCCCACTGCACTTTTCCCTCCGCCGAGGGCAGCGCCAAACCCCACTGATGCTCACAGTCCCCATGCCCGCTGGCTCCTGCAGAGCTGAGCTTGGCATGGCACAGGGCAGGATTTCCTCAGGCACCGGGGACAGGCAGAGCAGCCGGCGCATCCATGCCGGGAACGTGGCTGGAGGGCAGCCAGCCGAGCCTCGGCGGGTTTCCATAGCAGCTGAGATTCCCGTCCCGAGCAGCGACCTAGATAGACAGGCAGCCTCCGAGCACTTCTCCCCTGCTCCCGACTGGCTCGGCTGGCTGCTCTGAATGCGTTGGCCTGCGGTGCCTTCGGTGCCACACATCTCCACAGCGCTCATCTGGGAAGCAGCATCACAAGCACCCCAAACCTAGGCATCATTTCCAGTAACATTTTAGTCCAGGGGATGGCTTCTTGCTGAGCAGAGAGAGCAAGCCGTGGGGATGGACGGGAATAATGCGTCTCCTGGCTGATGCATTTACAGCAGGAGCAATAGGCCTCTTGGGCTTCTGCCTGAGTTGATAAGATCAGATGAGCTCTGCTCGTAAAGCGTCCTGCAGATTTTTGCCTGTTTGAGACCAGCATGTCTAGACAGCTGCGTACTCCAGCAGAGAGGAACCGAGCAACCCTGATTTAGGTTTTGGGAAGAGTGTCGGGGCTGTGGCTGCACAATGCTGTGCCTCCGGGGCTCGGACCTGCCCACAGGTAATCCCATGCACCCTGCGCATCCTGTGTTGTAGTGGGACTTCAACACTTCTCCCTCATTGCAGGTGTCAGACCCACTCCTGGTGAGTGCGTGGGAGGAGAGCTGCTGTCAGGGGACCGGGGAAACATGGTTACTTTTCCTCCTTCTTTATTCCCTGAGCCATTAATCAATGAGCAAATCTGCCCTGGCAGGAGGAAAACTCCCCTTTCATGGCTGCTCCAAGGAAGTGTGAATGCCTGCGGTCTGCAGCAAATTAAGGCAGAGTTTTTCAGCATTGTTTAAAAAAAAAAAAAAAAAAAAAAAAAGCACTTCATTGCAATAATTGTTCTGGAATTCAGTCATTTCCATGGGCTTGACCCATAGATTGATTGCTGCTAATAATGGATATATAATGATAAAAAGTATTTTAGAAAGGGGGAGAGGGTGTTGCATTTTATTCAGAAGACGTTTATGTTGAAATTAGGATATCCGAGTATACAAACTGGCCAGATGCATCTCCTACTTCACGCTCATTTCTGACAACATTTTTAGCAATACTGCCTAGTTACCCTGGGCACATGACCCAGAAGCCTAGGTCATTAGGAACAGAAGGCAATAATCCTAAGTCAGAGCGTTGTTTCATTTGATTTTTCCTTCTCTGCAGCAAGCGCTATCATCTATTTTAGATTTCTATTAAAACTCTTAAACACCAAGACAACAAAAGGCACTTTTTTTGTGTATCAAACGCCCGACCTATGAGAAACAAACTCATTACAGCACTGCTTCACCTCCCTACGACAGATTCTGTGCATTGTTTCCTGGCCAGCCGAGGCATGCAGACCTCGTCCCTCTGTCCGTCTGTCCCCGCAGCGGAGCCAAGAGTCGGACCCTGCTCTTCCCAGCGCCCGCTCACAGCCCTTCGCAGAAACCTGGTTACTGTTTCCACAAAGGAGATAACAAGCCCCTGTTTGTCCTGTGTGGATCGATGCGCCTTCCTGTTTGTGTCAAGCCACTCGGACGCATCCAGCGAGGGCCGTTCTGCACTGGTTACCCCCATGCAGGTGAAGGATAGCAGCCTTTGGAAAGACGGAAGGAGCACCCTCACTCCTCACCCCTAGCCACCCAAGAGAGGACATTTTGCTTTAGGTGATCAGCTTGCGTTTTAAGAGTTAGGAGTTTTTGCTCCCTCATGGCTCCAAGCAATCTTTCTATATATATCTCCATGATATGAAGTATTCTTCACGTTCTTCCTCAAATCAAGTGCTTGAAGTTTTCTGAGCTGCTGTGAGACACACCAGCTCTCTGTCTGGGTAAGACACGCTGTGGGACAGAGTCCGATTGAGCAATGAGGGTGTAATCCCTTGGTTTTCCAGGGAGGAGGATTTTTCCAGGTCGTCTCACAGAAAGTGGGATTATTTAGGTATTTAAAGGCAAATGGTATAAATTCCCTAGGTGCAGTGTGCCTTGGAGGTATGGAAAAGCGCTGCCCACAGGCAGCGTTTGCAGTATGCAAGCCTTGGGAAAATGTTTTGCTTTTAATATTGCTTTGAAAATTGGCTGCTCTCCTGGAAAAAAAACGCTTTAACAAATGCATGTGGTGCACCCCAAAAAGCCCTTCAGAAGATGGGAGACAGCTGGTGCTGCGCCCTGCCTGCTTTGCCACCCCATGGATTCGTAACACCATGATGTGTCAGATGCTTTGAAGCCAGCCTCCCTCCCACACCCGCATCAGCCTCCCATTTCACCAAGGAAAACAGCGTGAGGAAAGCATCAAGCATTGGGCAGAAAGATAACTGTTTGGAAGAGATTAGGGAAAAATGAGATTTTTAGAAGTAGCAATTGCTTTTGAAAATGGGACTGACATTTTGCAAAGAGAATGAGAAATAAGAAGTCAGAGAGGCCGGGTGAAGCGGTTTCTAATGATTAGCCCTGGGAAGTTGCACTTTAACAAATCAAGACCAAATTGTCGCAGGGAAAATCCCTCCTCCCCCCAGCCTGGCCTGGCTTCATTTTTTAGCACCCACAGGCCATGGGGCATGAGGAAAGTGCTAGGAAGAAGCTGCCTGCTGGCGCTGCCTGGGCAGGGATAATGCGGGACACACTTATCTGCTTATTGAAGCATCAAGGTGAGCGCTGCGGGGTCAAGCATGGGGTGCACAGGGCACCCCAGTCCTGCCCTACCGGTGGCTTGCACACCATGGTGGGACCTCAGCAGGAAGAAGCATACAGTGGATCCTGCCCATCCCCGCCCCAGGTGTGGGGGGCCAGCCGAAAGCCCCCTTTCATGGGGAGCCCTCCGATCCCAGCCCCTGCACCCCAAAACCTTAGGGAGGAACGATCCCGAGGGCGGCAGCCTACCTGAGCAATTTGGGAGATCACCGCTCAGGAGTAGGTCTCCTTGATTATGGGGAGTTTGCGACGTGTCACTCCGGCTATTCCCCAATCGTCATATCAAACTCCAAAGGTTCAGCAGCCCCGGGCCAGTTTACAGTCCCCGCGGGTTAAACATTAACCCACTCTATCTCCCAGCTCCCCGCAGGCCTTTGACCAGATAGCTGGGTCACCGCCGCTCAGATGGCACCTACGCTGGCTGATTTTTGTAAATAAATACACAGGACCACGGCCACATCGCGGCTCGGGGGCAGGTGTGGAGACCAGGCCCCTGCTCCAATTTATGCTTTCCTTGCCAAACCATCTCCATCGCTGCTGCTCCCAGCAGAGATCTTCAGAGAAGGGACACGGCCCTGGCTCACCGGGGTGAAGTTGTCTCCCTGGAGGAAGGCCAGCTGCCTCATCGCGGGCCCACGCGTGAGCTGCAGGACGGCGGCACTCGTCGTGAGGGCCGCGGCTTCTTCTACCGACACCGAGGCTCTCTGAAACGGGCAGTTTGCAGGTGAGGCATCCTCTGCGTGTCCAAATAGCACGGTCCTCGGGGTGCTGTGAGGCATCAGCTGCTGAACTGAATGTTTGTCCCTGCTAGAGACCTTCTAGACCCTAATCATAATGGAACAGGTGCTGTGAAGTGCCTCCCTACGCTGGTGCTGAACTAGGTCCAAGACGGTCTTGGGCTCAGTTTTGAGGCACTTTAAACAAAGTGTTTACGACGCAGTGTTGCTGACGCATCAGGCTTGGAAACGTGCCATGTTGCTGTTTGTCCAGCTTAAAAGCATGAGGTATTTCTGTGTGGTGGGGAGACAGCAGGGCCCCGCTCAGCCCAACGGCACGCTTACCTCAGCCGCTGTCTCGGCGAGGCACTAGTGCGCTGACCCATTTCTGGGCTGCTCCGAAGAAAATGCCTGCCCTCTATTACCCAAAGTTTTTGCTGAATTCAGGGGGTCAAACACAGATTTTGGAGCTTATTTTATAAGGGAAAAAAAAAAAAAAAACATCAAATAGCAATCCAGTTGCTACCACTAGTACAGCATCCAGAGAGGGTTTGGGGTCTGCTGCTTCTCCTGGGCTCCTAGACAGAGCCTGGGAATAATGGACAGATATAACACCTTTTTTTCCCCACTTGTTAAGAGGATTTTTTTGTCTCTTTGGTGTGCCATCCTACCTCATCTGCCACAAGGAACCAGTCTGATTTGATCATCCATGACATCAAATTTCTGATGTGACACCAGCTTTCAGGCCAGCGTGCCACTGGCTGTGTTAGAACCTGCAGGATTTGAAGGGTTTGAAATAATTCAGTCACCAGACAAGTGCAAGTTGTGATACTGTGAGGAGAAGATTGGTTCCATGCAACTTCATGTGACCATTGATAAAACAAGGTCATTAAAATATCTCCCTGGGGGAGAGGGAGAGAGATAACAACACGAAATGCTGCCTGAGAGCAATGCAGGTGAGTCCAGTATTATGAGAGCTAGACTGGAAAATGTAATAAATGCAGTTGCAAGTTAGGAGACTGATGTCCAGCCAAGGCAATCAGCCATTTTACAGACTTGGGATCCTGCTGTGGGTGTTTCTCTCCATGTGTTTTCCCGATGATTGGGTTGCCCAAGGCAAGAAATCTCGTGCAGCCACACGTAGCTGCGACAGCATTGCTAGGGAGGAAAAGCCATCTGGTTGTTAGATGGAATGCAAACAACAAGTGGTGTTATATGTGAAAATAAATAGAAGAGTTGGGGATGAAAAGCTGGTCACCAAGCCTCATTTTGGGTAAAAACTGGCTGGGCTCCCACTGGTTTAACCCACAGGAGTGCAGGAAGTGTGACAACACGTGTGAGTGCAGGGAGATTACAAGAAGCCATTCACATGCCAAAGGAGGTGAGATTTGAGCTTGATTTTTGGGAAGAGCCTCAGGTTGCATGGGAAGGGCAGGTATGATGCTTTTCTCCTCTCTCTGAGGCAGACTTTGCTCAGAAGAGGAGATACGATCTGTTTATGCTTTCCTGAAAGACTCTCAAGAGGCATAGTTGAGAAGTCCCGAGAGGAGTCAGACAGAATTACTTCCTTTTGCATAATCACAGTGGGTCGCCTGTTTGAGAGTTTCCCTCAGCTTGCCAGGTGGAATTCTATAAAAGCACTTCCAGCTCAAGAAAAACGACACTGGAGTGAACATCACCCCTTGGTGTTAATTACTTGCTGCCATGAAAATCCTGGAGTGAGCCCTATCTTCCCCTGGAAGTGCTTCAAAAATTTCCTGGGATGCCCAGCAAGGGGCTAATGGCAAATCCCCACTGCTGAGTCCTGCTGGCTGTGGCTGGGATCCCAAGCTGTCCATTAGCATAGTAATGAAGCCATTAAAGACATCTCTGATTTCGGGAGGGGCAGGGTGCTCTGTCTGGAACCTCTCCAGGAGTCACTCCTCAGTCTCTGATCACTCAAGTTTTGTAGTTGGGAAGATTTTGATTTATCTTTGGGCTTTCCTAGAGCACTGTGAGGGAGGCTCAGGGAAGAAGTGGGTGGGAATTTAGGAAGACGTGGTTTTGGAAACTACTGATGCCCTGGATATTGTCCTTTGTCCATTAGAAATGCAAGGGCTTACCATGCCAGTTACTAGTTTGTAACTAGTACTAGTTTACTAGTTACTGGTTAGCTGAGACTTGGGAGCTTCATGGCTAAGCATTAAGCTGCTCACCACCCCCCCCCCCACTGCACACTAGCGGACAGTTTGCTGGCTGGTCATTGACCAGCTGGGGAGGGTTCACCCCATCCCTCCTGACAGGGAGACCTCAACGATGCTTTCAGCACCCTGATTTCCCCTTAGCTTTCCATACTGGAGTTTTTCCTCTGAGTGCTTGAGTTGTGAGTAGCCTCATCTCAACAATGTCCCTCCTTGTGTCTTCTGTAGCCCACGTGCCTTTCCCCTACACTTTTTGCAGGTGTTTGAAACAAGGCTATGCAGCAGGGCTGGATCTGCAGGAGGCCCTGTGTCCCGTGGAGGCGGGCCATAGGAGCTGAGCTACAGGTGAGAGCAGGGAAGTCATCGCTGGAGAGATGCCTGAAGCACATTTGAGAGAATTCGATGCCGAGTGGAGAGAAGATACAGGGCTGAAACCAGCCTAAGGGCACACCAGCTTTGGTATGGAAAGAGGGGCTTGTATGGAAGGGTGGTTCTTTGCCCTGTGACTGGTGGCTACAGTAGGGAGGAGAATAGAGGCTCTCCCAAGGTGAGAGAGAATGTTTTTTGGATTGGGGGGGATGGATACAGGTGTGTTTTCCATAAACTGTTCTGGTGTTAGGTGCTAGGGTGGTGAGGGAGCCTGGAGCAGGAGCCTCTGTGTGTTCCCATATTCAGCAGTGTGGTATGGTGCTGCAAGTAGCCCAGAAAGTCCTTCTTCCCTGCTGAGGGCTGGGCTTCAAGAAACATAAGACCCCATTTAACTTGCATTGTGTACTTTATTAGGGAGGGTTATATGAGTGTGCATGTGCTGAAAGCTGTGAGTTACAGGCTGTGTCAAACACCATTACCGCTCACTGGAGCTGTATAAACATCATTACGCTCCCTTTCCCCAGAATAAATCTGAACAGTGGAATGCCACTGGGGTCTGTAAGTACAAACAATTAAATGTAAGCCAAAATGGTTTCAGAAACAAATAAGATGTTTCAGCAGCCTGCAGCATACCCCACTGGAGTATTGTTTCTAGGCTGCAAAGGAGTTTATACTGGAAGTATGAATGTGTTGTATGTGTAACTTGGTCCCAATTCCAAAACTGACACCAGGTGAAAAAACAAGCGCTTATAAAACTGGCATGAGTGGGGTTTCTGCAGCCCTGTTCCTCTGGCTAGGGAGTCTCCATCTTCCCACACTGTTGCTTTTCCCTGGTTCTGGCTGAGGTGTTTCAGGCTGAATCGTGCCACAGGGATGCAGCAGTGACTTGCCAACCAGGAGCGCTTCGCATTGTGCTGGCTGTCGGATCGCACCGCTGCCAAAGAAAACCAAATAAATTGTAAAAGGCGTGTGCCTCTGTGGCTTCAAGATAAAGCTGTGGACATGAGTACGCTTTTGATTTATGATATTTTGATATGATCTGTGTTTGTGCAAGGCCTGTGTTTGGATATCGATGAAATACTGGCACCGTGCTGGTCCGTAAGAGTTCTCCTATTCCTCTGCTTGCACAGCCAGTGCCTCATAATGAGGTGCGTGAGCCTGCTGCCACTACAACTTCATTCCTATGGGTTTTGTGAGAGCGCTACCCATGGGGATCACAAGACAAAAGTATCAATAACACTGCCTAGCTCCACAGTGCAATACCAGTGTGAGTAATCGTAATGCAGGAGCAGAGCCCTATACGTGACTGCAGGTTAATGTAAGCTGCTGAGCAGGTGAAACACGCTCGTTCCTAATCTCCCTGCTCAGTATCAGTTTCTAAAATCTGTGTCAAAAAATAATAGCAAAAAAGAGTAATCTCTGAAACAGGAACTGATGGCAACATCAGTTATGAGGATGTTTTCATCTCTTCATTTTTAGAAGTGTGTTTTGATTCGGTACCTGTTGGTATGCCCTTCCTCCTGGCAAATAATGCTTCAAAAGATGTCACTAGACCCAAACTCCTGGCTAGTTAGTTGAAATTAACTTTCAGCTATTTTTCGTTGTACTGAAGATTTCCCAACCTGCTTCCTGACTTTTTTCCCTTCTGTTCCAGCAGTTTCTTGATACTATTAGTATGACTCATACTTGGTTTTGGGAAAAGATGGGTTTATCATACACCAAACAATAACATAAATTAATAAAAAGTAATGATTTTTCTATAAAATGTCATCCTTAACTTATGTAGGAAGATCTGAAAGCAAACCTTTAAAGGCATATGTTTTAAGGTTTATGTAATGTTAGGTTTTCAAAAAAAATCCTTTCTGCAAAATGCAACAGGTACATTGTCCTTCATACTAAAATAAAGAAATTGGCTGGTTCGTCATTCTTGATGGTAGCAACTCTCAGGAAATGGAAGAAAATATTTATTGGAAATAAAACTCCTCAATACATGCTTCACAGACAAAGTAGAAGAGCTCTGGCAGTGAAAACGAAGATCTGAGTGAGTGTCTGCATATCCTGGGGGAGTAGGTACAGTTAAACCTGACTCTCGGTTATTTTTCCCTGTTTCCCCTGGAGTAAGGTGATGACAAGATTATTTGATATGAAAATGGTTTTCTCTGAGCATTGATTTCTCAGCCAGCTCTTATTTCACCTCTAAGTTCATTCTGAAGTAGTAAGATGGTCCAATAGTAACTAAAGCATAGGTGAAACGCAGGAACTGGATTGGCTTTATCAGTTACCAACAGTGAGCAGCCTGGTGTTGTTGGGTCCTTAAGTGTTCCCTGTGCCGTAACAATTAAGGTTCAACGTTTACATTTCAGCCACTTAAACACATTTTAAACTCTCTGCTCATGAAATAATCAGACTTGAAAGCAAGTTACAGCTATTTTGCAGCACCTTCTTGCAGCTTGTGTGTTCAGAAGAAAGGTTTCTTTTTTGGTTTCGGGACGAGTAAGATGTGACATGGAAAGGACAAGATCTGCACGGTTATCTGGTTTGCATATTTGTTTTGGAAGGACATCTGCAAAAGGTTGTGTGAACTCCACATGGCAGAGCAGCATGTGCACCTGCAGCAGATAACCTACTTCTGACAGGGGAAAAGGACCTTTTGCAGTTCGGGAGAGATCATCCCGAAACATTCTGGCTGAAGTCTATCTGTCCAGCAGCACACCGACCCTGGTGCCTGGGCTCCGATACAGGCGTAACTTCAGCATCCTGGTAGCTTCCTCTGGACCTTGTCTCATGGTGAAGGTTCAGACGAGAGGAAACCAGTCCTGTGGTTTGAAACTGCCGTTGCCAGATGTCCTGTTTGTTGGAGCAGGAGATCTTGGTGACTAAATATTGCGGCTGCCTCCTGGTCCTCCCATGAGCCTGAGTGATGGAACATGTCCCCTTCGGCACAAAGCAGCAGGAATTAGCCAGATGCTGGGACACTGGCAATATGAACATCCATCCTAAATCCCCCCAAAAGGGAAGTTGGTGGTGAAAGGGGACTTCCCAAGTGGCTACGTGCAGACAGAGGAGAGATGGCAGTGGCACTGGGTTCCACCAGCCGGTGGAAACTGTCTATCTCTACTTCTTAGCTGCCAAATCTGGGCTCCTGATGAGTGGCTGTGGCCGGCCTTAGTGGGACAGACAGGACATTATTCCTTGCACAGCCATCCCGTTGCCACCTTTTTATCTTCAGTTGTGCACCTTTCTTGTGGCAAGGAAAAAAAAAATGAATTAAGGTTGAATCTGAATGTTCTTGGTTGACCAAAGGAGCCATGAGAGTAAATCGGGACCATGCGGTCCGTTGCTTGCTGTGTGTCAACAGCACTGTATACACTTGGGGGAAGGGTGTAGGAACAGCTGCAAAATGAAGTTTGAAAAAGGAAAAAGAAGTCTTGTGACCCAACAGGTAAAAGCCTAAAGTGAGGGCTGGATGTTACTGGTAGGAAAGCACAGAACTGTGTAATGGGAGTCCAATTTCTCAAACCCTATGTACAGGAAGAGTTATTTGCATAAATCAGAGAGATGCCAGTTCCTCCTTCTGGAGTATTTTATTAGCAATACTCTGACCCCATTGCCCCCCAAAATGCAGGCAGCTCTGTGGTAGAGACTTCGATACCCACCTGCACCTGGCTTCTGGGTGCTGGGAGCCAGAATTAGTGCTGGCCAAGAACTAAGGCTTTTCTTTAACATTTCTCTGCCTTATTCCCTTTCCATTTTCCTCACTCTCCTTTCCCCCAGTGGTTTATCAGCTGGTCTGTTACCCCGTCGGTTAGTTTTCGTCCTGGGCTTTCTCACTCCTGAAGCTGCACAGTGACACAGACTTTGCCCGCTGGCTCCTTTGAGCCCAGATCAGAAGCAGGACGGTTTGTTTCTTCCCTGGGAGGCATCAAAAAGCAGCTCAGGCCCAAGCTGTGAGTCCTGGACCTTCCACCTGGTCTAAATGTGACCTCCCTGGGGCGGGGGTGTGGGTTGCTGTGGCTGGTGGGCTGTGCCCAGTTCAGGTGGGTGGCTGGGGCGGTCCTCTGTGATGGGCCAAGTCTGAACAGAGCCGGGGCTGTGCTGCAAGGTGGTGGTGTTTATTTTTGGATGTGTGACTGCTAACCACTGACAGAGTCAATATTTAATAGAAAAGAATGGAAAAATATTCTAATCTGAGTAGTTTAGGCAAGTCTGTGTCATTTGAACATAAGGGTAAGGTGTTTTCTTTCTTTTTTTTTTTTTTCCCTTTGAAGCATTTATTTTACTTTTTCTTTAAATGAATCTTAAATGAATCTGAGCCCTTGTTAGCCTGAGGAGTGTCACAGTTTGCTTTGCTGTTTAAAACGAGCTCCACCAGCTGATGGTCTGCCAGCCCCCTCCCCAGAGCTGCCCTGCCTGGTGATGTATGGGAAATGTCTTCATTTTGAAGTGGTGTTTTCAAACAAACTCCTTTCAGCAGCGGCCAAGTTTAAATCTTCAGATGTTTCCTTGCCTAGAGAAATGGTGTTGCTTTTAAATAAATAAAAACTGACAACGCTGTTCCAGAATCTGTTCCTTCCAAGCCGTGACCAAGAAACAGCAACTGAAGCTAGCTGGGGCTCAGGTTAATGGGAAATGTAAGACGTCAGTTTGCTGGTAGGAGCTGCCTTGGGCGAGTGGGACACAGCCACGGGGATTCAAAGTGTTTTGGGTGTTTCTTTTTTTTTTTTTTCCTCGGGATGGTGAATTTAGTAAGGTCTAATAGGTGTGTGTGAATCCATAGCTCAGACTGTAATTGTTAACCCAAATCTTGGTCTCTCCCTAGCAGAGTTTGCCTTTTGAGCTCCGGTTTTCCTAAAACACTATTGTCCTGGCAACTGCCTGCTCTACCCGTAGGTGCATTCGCTTCTGGATGCTCTTGTTGTGAACAGAGACATCATCCTCGCCTTGAGGAGCGGTCTCCTCTAGAGCTTTGACCCTTGAGACAATTCCAGCTGTGGCAAATTGTCATTTTTCGGGTGGAATGGTGGCTGGTCAGGCAGCTCCAGGCTGGTTTTCCACGGGAGCTGTCACAGAAGGGACGTCCCCTCTCTGTAGCTGAAGTAGTGTGGAGGCGCTCATAGACGAGAGATGTTTTTCCCCCATTTGCAGCTCATTGAATTTCTTTTTTTCCAGCTCTTCTGCCCACTGCAACTGCAGTCAGTGTGCATCATGGTAGTTGAATACAAGCAGCCAGAAAGCAGATGTTACCCCCTAACCTTCATTTGCCCTCTGATTTCTGCTGCCAAAATACCCTTCCTGGCAAACGTGGCTAGCGACGCTCATGTAACGTGCTGCTTTTTTTGGTCCCTTTGAAAGCAGCTGAACTTGTCACAAAACTTTTCACAGCTGGAAATTGCTGAAGTCTTTCCAGCACTCAGTAACAAATTACAGTTCTGAGATAATACATAGCCGTGGGTTTTGCTTGGAAATGGCACATTCCAGATATTTTAATTACTAATTTGTGTGTCTGGGGACAAAAATGTTCAGCTACCATGCAACCAAGCAATGCATGTGAATTCTGAATCGTAAACAAATATTCTCCCTGGGACTATAAACTTCTGGCAGTTTACAAAAAAAAAAAGTTTAAGTGGGGATTCATTCAGCTGCTCTATAGAGTGATCAAAATAACTTGGATGTCGCAGGGGTGCCAGATTTAGCCGTGCTCCCTCCCCAGCAATCATCTATTATTGTTGCTTCTTGTTTGGTACAGCCCCTCGCTAAGCGAGGAGTAATGCAAAGTTCCCCATGCATGCTGAAACCCTATAAGAGGACTATTTGGGGTTTTTCCTTTATTCTGGGACAGCGGTAGCAGCAGAACGTGATTGGAGTGGTAGGCAAAGATTAGACGGGGAGGCTGGGCCACTGGTGGGGGTGGGGCAGCCCCAGCTTTCCCCCCAGGCTGGGCAGACCTCTTGTTGCAGGACAAGCCAAAGGGATCTCTGGAGATCTGTTGCCTGAAGTTAACTCAAGGTTTTCTCCCATTCGTGGTCTGTATGAGTCAATTTTGTGAAAAGCTCACATGTAGGTCAAAACCACGGGTTTGCAGGTGGTTTGGTTTCTTCTCTAACCTTGCCAGGGATTTCCAGCTGCTGCAGCGACATGCGTTGGAACACGGGTGCCGTGATTCTTGGGGAGGATGCAGGTGGTGGTGGCTGGCACTGTGTTACCTGCAGGACTGCTCAAGAACTGCTCTGAACAGATTGTGCACGGGTGTATAAAACATGTGTGGTGCTGCTCTGTTCATCAGCAATAATTATTTTTATTATCTGGAAATATCAGCGGTAACTGATGAACATTAGTTTGAATGCTAGGTGTACTTATTTGTAGTAAGAAGAAACTTTATGAAACTAAAGAAAAATAATGACTGGGGAAGAAAGAAGAATTTATTTCTAGAAGAGTGTAGACCAAGCCTTCAGCTCCCCAAGATACTCCATTACACAGGGAATAAGACAATGTCCTGTCCCTGATAGATGGGGGGAGAATAAGCCTTGGTTGCCTTACCTCTTTGCTGTAGGTTACACACTTAATTTCTCCTGCACAAATAATTAAGTGCTGGTTTTGATTGCTGAAAGAAATTGTGGAGTCTCAGTCACCGCCATGTGCCTTGGGCACCTCCCAAAGTCCAACAGGGCAGTCCAGGGACAAACAGCTCCCAGTTTCCAGTGTGACTGGGGCTCTCTCCAAGACCCTCCAAGGAGGAGGGGTCTGGACCCCCCCGGGAACGTGTGGACTTTGACAGTCTCACTCAGGGCTTTGACAAACAGGTGGAGCATGGCCTTTCCCAAGGCTCCGTGGAATAACTTTGCATTTAAAGCATGGTTGTGGCCAGCGCTGCTGACTTCACCCCGATGTGTGTTAGGATTTGCTGCAGCTCTGGGTGACGCACGCAGGTTTTTATAAGGTGTCAGTGCAGAGCCCAGGCAGCCAGCAGCTTGCTAGCCGCTCTTCTGCTTTACTCATCATCAGAGGAATCCAGCGCGGTTCCACACACAAAGCCTTGCCCTCGGGGCTACAGCTCGAGGATAGAGCTGGGTGGAAAACTCTGCTTTTTGGCTCAGCCAGCAAACTGAAAAATATGTGCTTTTGGTCAACCGGAATAATCATGTGCTTTCGTTAGTTTTTTTTTTTTTTTTTTAAACTCCCCTTGTGGAATGAAGAAACCTGAAATTCCTTTGGGCTGACTCGACTACTGGGACTATTTCAAGACGAAACATTGCATTTAGTCAATGCTGTTTGATTACATTTCCTCCATTTCTCCATCCCCATGTCCTTTTGGCTTGTCAGGAAGGTCTCCATGGCACGTAGCATTGACAAAATCTAAACTTTAATGGAGTGTCCCTGCACATCACATGATAAATCCTATTGTTGTTGGGATGTCAAAAACCAGGGATCACTAAAGATCTTGCTGCCCTGCAAGCACAGTGTCACCACTGCAGGAGGAACCATGGACTGGCCTCTGGTCTGGAAGCAGGTGATCAAACCTGAGCTGAAGATGGCTGTGAAGTCACGGCTCAAGTGCCGTGGTGCCATTTCAATCACGTTCTCAGAGATAAAGTGTGATTTCTGTCCTCAGGCATGTCGTTTTTTAACAGTTATACATTGACCTTGGAGTTATGTTTTCATGCATTGGGTTCGATCATTTATCTTATCTTTTAACATCACTGCTGCCTCTTGCAGGTGAGAAAAGTCACGAGTGACACCTTACAGGGGTAAATATCTTCTGCCTGTGCTCCCTGCAGTAGGTGGAAGGCCTGACCTGGATGCAGATCTGCATCTTCCTGTGCAACAACCTCTCCGCAGTATGGCTGAGCTTGTCTGGGCCCTGGAGCGCAGGGGCAGGCTGCACATTTTCCATCCATACAAGAACTGAAGACTTGCTCTGTAGAATAGGAACTGTGCTGTTTGTTTATCATTATATTTTCTACAGGCAGTACAGTACCGTCCTTTTAACTACCCCTCAATTCCTGAAACCTTCTGGAGAAAAGTGCTGGCATAAATATCTTACCACAATGCTCAAAATCACTGCTACTACAAAGTTGTATTTAATGTTTTCACCTGGTTGCAGGGAGGAAAATGAACACTTTCATTAATATAATAACAGTATCAACTTTAGGGAAGGGTAATACCATTTTCATATGATGTGCACCAATTTTTGGAGACCTTTCCAGCGTAAATGCAAGGGCAGTGAGTACAGTCATTGTGCTCTGCTCGGATCTGCGGTCACAAGTTCGGTTTTTAAGTACCACCAATCTCGGAAGGATTTAGTGAGGTCCCTGAGACGTGGCTTCCCTGCGAGTCCTGAAAGCCAGCCTGCTTGTCCAGGGCGCAGCACAGACAAAGGCTGCACCTCTGTTTTCCCCTCCCCAGGTTTATTTTCCTGAGGGCACCTGGGGTTTTGCAGAGCCAGCCTCCCTTGCACAGGGAATGTATTTCCCTTTGGGTCAGGCTCTCCGTTCCTCTCACTCCACAAACCCTTTTCCTTTTTTATTACCTTTTCTGGAATCAACAAGGAATTCTAGTCCAGAAATAGCACCATTTTTTATGCGTAAGCAGGCTCGTTCGGTTTATATCGGATGGAACTTTTATGCTGCGGACTATGAAGTGTATATATATAAAACAGAGCACAGAAAATAAATGTGTTTATCTAGAAATTGCAGAAGGTCCCCAGGGTTTCTAAAAGTGGCCCTGCAGGCATGTCCCAAATCATAAAACGGGGAAAATATTCAAGGTATTCAGTAACTTTACCTCCTATTTGTCAGTGCTGAAACTCTGTTTCAGTTTGACCGAATCGTCGGGCCATGCTGCTTTTATCACTAGGCTGCTCCTCTCCGCTCTTATCGCGATGCAACCAGACTTTAATCCCCAAAGAGCCACTACACTAATTATGGAAACAGGGAACGCGCAGGGCAAGGCATCACCAATTTGCCAATTGTGAGCACGGTAATGGGCTGCGCTAGGGAAAGCTACTGCTCCCTTTCTATTGAAATGACCCGCTCTGAGCTGCCTGTAAATCCACCAGACTTTGGCTGATGTTTTCCACTTAGCCGTAGGCTGAGTTATTTTTCTGGAAGGATTTAACTTGAGAGGGGAAAAGAAGCCAGAGAGCAGCGACCCTGTCCACTACCAGCTGTGCACGCTTCCATCCGGGCGCTGTGTGGTACCGGCAGGATTTGGTGTGGCTCAGCCACCAGGCATCCTGGGATGCTGTGACTTGACCCATTTCTTGTTGCCTGAGGTAGTCAGCAATTTGTAGATCATGCGCTCTTGTCCCCCCCTTTTTTTTTTTTCCTAAGGCTCCCACTAAACATGGGATGAAGATCCCATGCATCTTCAGCTGTAGGGTCACCTGGTTTATGTTTTTTTTTATGCTTCATCCTGATATGTGATAGAAATTGTTATGATGTAAACAAAAATATTAAAAATGAAAATAAAAAGTGTGGAGAGTCCTGTTGCAAGTAGGAAGGATACCTGCCAAAGCACTGGAGTCCATTTGGAGTCAGCTCTGTGGATCCAAGGCTGTTTGTGGGAGCGAAGCGTGCTTACCTGGCTGTTCTCAGGCTCTAAAATGGGAAACTGGTGACGCGTAAAATGCTCAAATGCAGCACTAATCCACCAGAGGGAAAAACATTAATTTACATTAAACACATCTGGTTTTGTTGATTTTGCTCACTGCACTGAGCTGCTCTATGCTGCGGATGCTCCCGTGGTGTTAGGTGCCTCTTGCTGAATTTGTCTTTCACCCTGAACAGAAAACTTGTGATAGTTTGCAGGCAGCTGGGGATCTTCCTTCTTCAGACAGTTTGGTCAGTATATTCTGAAAGCAAAGCAAGTAGAAGCTGAACATGTCGCTGTTCAGGATTTTAACGTCAAATATTCTGGGCATGGTAGCTGAAATTCATATGGTGTCCTAGAAAAGCAGCTGGAGTGCCAAGTAGTACAGGAATAATAACCAGCAGCGGCGTTAATGGCTGCATTGCCCCGAAGCTGGGCTGCAGCAGCAGCGTGGGGATGGGGAGGGCCAGTTTCTGGAGATGGCCTCATTGGTGAGGGGTCCCCTGGACCTAGCTTTGAAGGGCTGCTTTTGACGTCTCAAGTGAGATTCTTGCTGTTAGCTTGCGTTGCCATCTCTAGCACCGTGCTCAGTGGCAGCAGGATAGCAGACCTCAGGAGGGCAAAGGTAGATTACCCTTCCAAGCAGGTTCCCCCAAAAGCTCCCAGCCACAGTGCAGCCAGCTCTTGAAACTGATGGGATATAAAGTTGGAGTGTTCCTCGGGAAGAGCGGCCCTCTGCCCAGTGTCATCTTCCCAAGATAACCCTCAGCTGTCACGCTAAGCACACTGCTTTTATTTTGGCACTGGAGCACGATAGCAAGAAGCAGAAAGATTTTTAGATTTGTCACAGACAAGATGCTGGGCATTTTACAGAGACATTTTGGTCTCCAAATAGACTTTCAGCAGCTTAACGTATTTGTGGAGGCTGCCAGCAGCTGCGTGGCGTGGCTGGAAGTTGCCGCCGGACCCCGGCGTTGTTAGGCACAACGGGACGGGCCGAGCAGACGGGGTGAAGGAGGAAGCTTTGCTCTGTGACGGCTGGTGATCCCCAACCCACTGGGAAATGAGAAACCCGGACTTGGTGCTCTGGAAAATGAAGCTGTGCCATGTCTGCTTGGAGGAGGTGTCTCCTCCAGGAGTCAGGAGAGTGGGACCTGTCTCGTGTACGAGTAAATACGAGTCATTTTGTTCCTCCCACCCCTTCTGCCCTTCGCAAAAAATGGTTGCTCACCAGTTGTGGAGCAGACCCTTCATCAAGGGCTTCCCTCTCCCTAATACCATTCTTTCTGACTGAACTGTCGGGATGTTACTGCCGGACATCTTAACCGTGAGTCTGAAGTGTTGCCCCATTCCACAGCGCCAATGCCGTCAGTAATCATAACAGTAATGCCTTACTGCTCGCGCTGGGGAGATGTGTCTATCCTGTGCAGCAGCTCATCTGGGGGGAAGATCATTTGCTTCTCTGTCAAAAGTAAGTACAGAAATAGGTAATCAAAAAGGATTTTTCATACCTGAGGTTCTGCAAGAATGACAAAGTGCTCTGAGGGGCCTCGTGGTAGAGAAATGCATATTCTTGGGCTTGAAATCCTACAGATCCCAAAGTCGTTCCCCTTCACTCCCCACGTGGTAACTCCACGTGGGTGCTCTTGGAGGAACCGGGGAAAGTGTCAGAGCCATCTGCCACCAGCTCAGGTGAAGTTCACAGAGGAGCTGAGATGCTCTGCAGGATGTTTCCTTGCAAGGTGAAGAGATTTTTTTTTTTTTTTTAGTATTTGTAGGAAAGACGTAGAGTTCAGAAAAGCCTGTGCCTAATCTCATAGTAAAATCAAATGATGGAAGATAGGAAAAGATTTCTTCTGTGGCAATCTTCTCTTTAAAAGGTGGAGGGCAAAAGCCCACCAAAAGTGATTTTTGTTTGAATTTTTGATTTTAATTCATTAATGATTCAGTCAATTTTCTGCCCATCCAAAATTTTGCAAGTGTCAGCGTGCAGCACAGGAGTGACGATACAGCCTCGTGAGCCACAGCTTCAAGGAGCTGTACGGGAAAACCAGCAGGAGCTGAGGTGTAACTGCTCAGAGCGCCTGGATCTGGCTGAGGGTTTTCTGCAGAATGCAGCTCTGGGAGCAGATGAAATGCTGCAGCCCAGATGCCGGGTGCTGGTGACCTGAATGGCTGCCTCGGTGCCTGCAGCATGGTGTTGCTGCAAGTCTGATGGCCTGCCTTTAGCACCGAGGGGGATCAATGCAGCCCTAAGGCAAATTTGATGATATTGAGCAGCAAAACGGGCTGCGAAAGTGCGAGGTGCTCAGTAGCTTTGGCTGCTGGGGAACTGGGGGAGCGATAATTTTTAGTGCAGCCACCTTCTTGCATTTCCCCGTGCAAAGAAAACTGCTCGGGTGCTTTCTGCTTCCCACTTGGGGGGTTACTGGTAGTAAATCAGACGCTGAGGAGGTGACACAGTTTATTGAATTACCCAGAAAAACGGGGGTGAGATCCACACCGAGGCCCTGCTCTTCTGCCAGTGGCAGCAATACTGAGGATGGAAACAGGGAAAAATGAGTCCCTCCTTCTTTTAAACTCAAAATGCCCTCCTGTAGTGAGTTATCTTGTATTGGGTGATAAGGAAATTATTAAAAAGAAAAAAATTAAACAGAGGAAGGTAAATAATTCCTGGCCTCCATCCTAATGTAATAGGCACATCATGTGGTACTGCCTGGCTTTTGGCACAGCATCTATTTCCAAATAAAGCTGGAGGATAGTTGATGATAAGAGAAAAAAACCACCAGGAGTTTTGCCACTATGTAAATCCATCACAGACACTGACTTCTGTTTGGTTTATACCCATATGCCTATAGATTTCTTTTTGCACGGGGGACACGCACGGCTCTGTGCGCCCTCCAGCAGGGCTCGCAGAAGGGCATGTCAGAGAGAAGGCTGGTAGGCGTGTGGCGGCGATGACAGGGTCTCAGCCATTGCCTTAACACACAGGGATTACACTTAATTACACTTAATTAACAGCACGCTTGGCGTTTTCTCACTGCACTGCCAGCCCCCAGGGCTGCAAAAGGACCCAAACCCCCCAGATGTTGTTGCTGGGTTCAGAACATGGAATTGCACAATTAAAAAAAAAAAAAAAAAAAAAAAAAAAAAAAAAAAAAAAAAAAAGGGAGGTGGGGGGCTTGGCTGGTTTTTAAAATCCTGTTTGGGAGAGTTCCCTCCTTCTTCTGATGCATGAGGGCTGTCGCAGGGCAAACATGCAAAGCTGCTCTTGGGAACGGCTGCTGCCTGGGGGAGGTCTCTGCTGGCTTCGTCCCCCTCCAGCTCTTCTTCGAAAGCCCTGGGGTAAGAAGGGGACGGGGAACGGCGACCTGCACGTTCGCCCTCCTGAGCCACGGCCACTGGGATTTCTGCTTGTGTAACGTGTTCTGCTGCCTGCCTGTCTGTCTGTTCGTCTGTCTGTCCGCAGGTCCCTCTGCCCCGAGCTGCGCGGCGCTTTCCTACACGAGATGGCGCTCGCCGCCTTCCGATAAACCAAAGTGCACTTTATTTTTTATGCTTGTTTTCTTTTCCTCAGAGCTCGCCCCCTGCCCGCCCCGTCCCGGGGATGCTCCCGGGATGCGAACAGGACCTGGGAGCCGCCCTGGCCCTGGGGGGGCTCAAACCATGACTGAAGGACTGCGGGAACAAACCTAAAAGGGGAAAAGCACCCCGCCGCCTCCAGCTCGTTAACAGCGAGGCTGCTAATTGCCTGCCCCGCTAACCTCAGGCATTTTTCACACACAGCCTCGCCCTCCGCGCCCAGCTCAGGTGCTTTGCCCCAGGCCATAGGGCCGTGTCCCTGACGCTGCCCCATTGCCCCAGCTTATAGGGGCGGGGGTTCTGCCAGGCTCCCGCAGCCCCGCTCCTGCTCTGTTCCTCCTTGGAACCGGGGGGTCTGCGAGGGAAATGGGACACGGAAGCGCTGGTGCCCTTTGCCAGCCGGCGTTATAAATCCATGTGTGTGATGGGTTCTTCCAAATAAGTCCAAGAAGTGTGAATTCCTGCCCC
>VXAV01005869.1:30718-52373 GCA_013399715.1 Alectura lathami | reverse complement strand
CCCGCGCCGGGCGGCGGCAGCCCCCCGCAGCCCCCGTCTTCGGCGAAGGCACCCGAGGTGACGTCCCGTGCAGCCGGGTGCGCCCGGGTTGCGAGCGCACGCTTTTCTCCCTCGCACAAAGCGCACCTCGCCGCCGCCCGGCCCGAACTCCGGCTGCTCGCCAAAAAGTGGCGCAAATCGGTTCCCCTGCCTTCATAATTCTCCTCTCCAGATAAATGAGGAGCAGTTGGCTTTGTTTTTTCTTTTTTTTTTTTCTTTTTTTTTTTTTTTTTTTTTTTTTTTTTTTTTTCCTAACTGACTTAACAAAACAGAGAGCTCTGTGGCTACCAGAGCCCATTGGTTCATCCCTCCCCAGCTCAGCACATCCCTGCCCGAGGTGGGGACCCTGTACCGCAGCAGACAAGGAACTCCTTTTCCCCTTCCCTCTGCCTTTGCTCTTTCCGAGCCCCGACCCTTGCCCGCGGCAGCTCCTGGGGCTGGGAGCTGTGCGCGGCTGCCGCAGCCCCTGCCCTGCTGTGGGGCAGCTCCCCACGGTGTCCCCATGTCCACGCTCCCACACTTCGGCATCGCACAGGGCACCCATGGCAATGGTAACCCCGCTGCTTTGGCATTGCTCTAGGGTTAAAAATCAAAAATAAAAATGAAATTAATTACACTGAAGCTCCACTTCCAGGCTGCTGCGAAGCCAGCTGGGTGCTGTGGGTGCTGGGCCCTGCGCCCTGCCAAGGGGATGGTGATGTTTTTCCCGTTCCTGACGCTGACCCCAGGAGTAAAGGGGCCGGCCCAGTGCCAGGGCTCTAATGGCTCTGTGGATTTCTTCCACTTCGGAACTGCTGATGGCATTTTGGCTCATGTCTCTGCGGCAGGACTTGCCCTCCAGCAGCTGCTCATCCTTGGGTTTATGGGAGGTTCGAGAAGATACGATGCACCTCTCTCCTGAATCCCAGAGGCACCTTCCCTATCGTCACCCTGCTACAATACTTAGAGCCATCTCCTTTCTTTGGGCATTGATTTCAGACTGGTGCCAGCTGGAACCTTTTCACCCCTGGCCTGGCAACAGCCTCCAAAAGCTTTTTAATCCCTGAAAGATAAACACACATCGATCTGCAGTGCGATTAATTCTATTTATGGTGGCATACAGTGGTGTTTAAAACTCCCAAGGAGTTGAAACTAGTAAATGGGAGGCTAGAAACTCCAAAAAGTAGTGAAATCCCAGCTGGAAGCAGAAAATGGGGGTAATTTCTATCTGGCCATAGGCTGCGTGCCCATAACGTGTGGCAGGGCAAAGAGGGAAAGACGTGCACAGATCTGAGGAAGGACGGTGAGAACAGAAAGGCTCTGAAAGATGGGCTCCTTCTGTCTGTGTGTTTTCATGCTGTTATTCCTCCCGAGAACCAGGCTGTGTGGGTTTTAATGGAAGCAAGGAGATAGCTGCCCTTCTGCCGAGCAACTCCTGCGGTGCAAAAAGCAGGTGAGGCAGTGTGCTCAGGGCGCTTGGCTGGGCGAGCAAGCCCACGGCCGTGGGGATCTGCACAGCTGCCTGATCCCTGCAGCGAGGTGCTCCTGAGAACGCGAGAGCTGCTCGTCTGTGTGTCTCAGCATCTGAAGGTGCTTCGTGCAGCACGAATGATGGGCGTGAGCCGTAATCCCCGTCTTTTAAACCATCCTCTGGGTAAATTCCTCAAAATGCCTTCTGTAATTCGGAGACGCAGTGCCTAATTCTGGCTTAGTGCTGCTTGCTGCCGTTGACAAGCCCCGTGTGAGCCAAGGCTGCACCGCTCTGGGAGCTGCTCAGCGGCTGGAGGCAGCCGGTAAATCCCTGCGCGCAGGTGGGTGCGTGCCAGGGCTGCGGCTTCACCCTCAGCCTGGTGGTTCGGACAACCCTGTCTGTCCGTCCGTCCGTCCTTCTGCATCAGTCCGGAACCAGGCATTGCCAAAGGGAGCGGCTCCACTTTCCACCCTGTCCCTAACAATCTGTCCGCGCTTGCTGTGCCAGCAAACTTCACCCTCAACTTTCGGGCGCCTTTTCCCCCTCTCCTTCTGGGAACTATCTTCCTTGCGGGAAGCGTTTGCCACAAGATGGCAGTGGGGACCAGGCTTTCGCGCAAGGTGCTGGGACTGCCGTGCTCTCAGCCGAACAGCCCCGGCACAGACTTCGTGCCGATGTCTGTGCCGGGTGGGATCCCGGTGGGAATCTCTCATTCCCACCCCTTCTGCCTTTCCCATAGGTGTTGGGGAGGGTGCTGCTGTGAGCGTGCGTCCCCCCGCGATGCTCGACCCCCCTCGGATGCGGAGGGTCGGAGGAGAGGCTCTTGGCATGTGGTGAGCTGGAGCTTGGTGGTGGCCGCGGCAGGACCAGCCCGTTTTGTGGCTGGTAACGTCAAGGTCGCGCAGGGACTGACCACACAGCAGGGAAAAGCTGGGCGGTTCAGAGTTAGCATCGCTAGGGCTGGCCCGCACAGCAGCAGAGGTGAGGAACTGAGGGATGTGTTTGATCTTTAAACCTTTTCCCTTCTGTCCATCACGTATCTGCTCCCAGTTGGCGAGCTGTGGCAGCGCGTTCCTGGGATGTTTCAGCCCTGGGCGATTGGCAGGGAAGGATTTTATTTTGGTGAATGAGGCTCAATGATACCAGCACGTGCACAGCAAGCACTGATGCTCCGGGTACCCCAATTGCTTTCAGCGTCCTTAGCGCATTGCTGGCCCTTGGAGAGGAAAACCCACTGGGGGAAAGTTTGGCTGAGCGTTGTTTAACCTGCAAACAGGCAGAAAGCATCGCGAAGGACAGCAGGAGTCAGAGCCTGGTTTGGGGCCAGCCTTCTCTCTGACGGGGGCACAGAGCAGTGAGGATACCCAGTGGAGTCTGGTGGCACAAAATGAGGCATGGCACAGGTCTCCAGGTCCCTAGGGATGCATGAGGTCAGGGAGAGGGGCGGAGGGGTTTTAGAGGGAGAATGAGAAGCAAATGCTCACGGCTAATCAATCGAAACCATTTCCCGTTGTTTAATTTTTAATGGGCTCTGAGCTACTGCCTTGCTTCGGCAGAGGGAGAGGAGGGGTGGGGGTGGTTGAATTGAAAACCACGGAGCCCCATGTTTTGATTTTCTAGGTACTTTTTAATGAAACCACACTCGGGTGGGTTTTCTCGTTGATGAGACATGATCCTATAGTGCACCTTCCAGTGTTTTCCTGCAGTGGCCACAAGACCACCAAAATGGGGCTGCATATGAGTTGCAGAACCGGAGGTGCGCTCCCAGGTGCGGTTATTGTTGATGTGAGCTCACTCTGAAGATGCAAAAGGGCTGTGGCATTCTTCTGCGGTGTCTCGTGGCCATTGCTGGAGGTGACTCCAGATGTGGGGGAGAAAAGGGTCTGGGTCTCACTCACCACTGCACTTCTGCCATCAGCTCACAGCTGTGGGCGCAGACGGTACCACAAAGTGCTCGGCCAGAGCAGCTCTGTATTCAGCTTCTCTTGACTTGCAGCAGTGTCACTTTTTGTCAGAACTCGAGGCCGTGTTATGGAAAAGGTAATTCTCCAGCGAAAATCCCCAGGGCGGCGAAGTGCGTCAAAGTGAAATGAGATTGTGAGCGACTAAAATAACCCTGTGAGTCGTTCTTTGCAGCCTCACTAATGAGGAACTTGGGAAAAAACCTTCCCGAGATATGCACTCAGTTGCCCATGGAGCTGGTGGAGGTCCTGGAACACATCTAGCAGGGCTGGCAAGGGCTCCTTCAGGAGTTCACCCTGCACCGCGACCTCCCAGCTGGAAACGATGAGGACTGCTTCAGGCTTTTTTTCTTTTTTTTTTCTCCCAACTTTTTTTCCATTTTTTTTTTTTTTTTTCCTTTTTACTTATGGTTGTTCCTTGAGCATATTTGTCGCATGAGTAATACAACCCTGTATTCGTGGAGGAAACACAAAGGAAATGCTGGAACAGCTGGAAGGAGGGAGGCTGAGGTCAGCACGGCATGTTGTGTAGCGGCAGCTCGGGTGCACCAAGCCTGTCCACCAGAACTTGCCATCACAGACAGCGATGCTTATATTCTGGATCAAATCTCTACTTGGGGCAAAGCCCAAATATTGCACAAAATTGTGCCCTGGAGGCTAGGGAGCAACCTCTCCTCTAGCGCAGCCTCCAGGGCAGACCTCGGGTATCGAGCAGCGGGAAGAGCTTGCGGCTGTCACGTACTGGGGTGAGAAGGGACCCCGCCAACCTGCATCTTCCTGGGGTTTTTGGGCTGCCTGTGGCTCCCCGTCCCCACGTGGTGAGCTTCGAGGCCAAACCCACCAGGTCAGATCATACTCATAAGTTCTGCTTAGCTGTGGAAGGGCTTCCTCTCTTCACAGGGAGGTGTTTGAAGAAGTAGGAAAAAAGTTGTGTCCAGGGAAGATGTTCCTGAAGGTGCTTTAAATAGAGCAGTGCCGATCAAAAATGTCTGCCTGAGTCCATGGCTTCTCTCCCGTTGAGCCCAGGGTGGAGACGCGTTTCTGGGGCCTTTTGCAATGCAGTAGGCACGTTGCTGGTAGCACGTAGGGGTAGAGCAGCGGGTGAGCGTGGTATCAAAGCATTTGGGACACACAGTGGAGTAGAATTTGGGTTAGAGATGGTAGCAAAGTAAGAGCTAAACTTTATCACACGTTTTTTGACATATGGTTTGCAGGAATGGAGTACAAGGCTGTGACTGATTCTAGCCAGAGCAACAGGATGGCAATTTTGAGTTATATTCCTTTGCTTTTTGCTCTCTGCTGGAAATTCCTATAAAATCATCCAAGATGAAATCGCTGCCAGTATTTTAAACGACCAATAAATTTATAATTTCTATTTAAAAGAATCTGCTGAGTTGTTTGTAATAAGGGATCTGGTTCCGAATCTCGTAATTCTACTTTCCATTACATGATATTTATGCCTGTGATATTGTCACTGTTTAATTTCTTTGAACTCCTTAATGTTTCACACGCAGAGGATTGGCCCCAGATGAGCACTTGCTCATCCTTGCTCTGTGTTCTATATCCTGCCGTATATGAGGTTGGGAATTATAACGGGAGATAATTTCTTGAGCAGGTAATGTGCTGGGGTCCCACAGAAATGCAGCCAAATCCTCTGAATGACTCAACGTGCACGCTGAATGCTTGATGTCCTTGGCGCAGTTATTAAGCCAAAATGGAGCTTCATTAACTGGAGCAAGCAGGGCTGCTGGCTCTGTTGTACAGAGATGCTCTGCAGTTTTTAGGGGGCGGCTTTGTCCTGCATCTGTAGGAACATGCCCAGCACCTCGGGGCTGCGACTGCCTACATGGCAGAGCCATAAGAAAACCTTTTATTTCTGCAGGAAGCAGCTCCCAGCTGGGCTGGGGCTGTTACTGCTGCCACAATCAGAATTAAACAGAGGCAGCGGCACGACAGAGGGCATTTTTGGTAAAATAACTGGAAAGTTGGTCTGTTCTGGCTGCACTGCCAGTAACAAGGCTGTCTCCAAGGGAGGAATTTCTGCTTTTCATCTCCCAGCATTTATCACTGGAGGGCAGTGCTGTCTGAGAAGATGATTGGAGGAAGAAAACCACAGATAAGTAACATGGCATAGCTCCTGGAAGAGAAATACAACACATGCTCCAAACATTGAGCAGCGCATTGAGTGATGACAGCGAGGATTTTAAAGTTTACCTATGCCTGTTTAACAGAAGTATCCTCTGCCCAGTTTCATCTCTGCATGCAAAATCTGGGCTTCTCCACTGCAGCACAGGGACAGGATGCTGATCTGGGCAACAGGGCTGCGTGCATTCGGCACGGGTCATACCTGCGTGTCTCGTCTCCCTGGCATGCAGCAGGCACGGGGATGCTTGGCCTTGCCATGGGGACTTTGCACCTGGCAGCAAGCGTGAAGTACATTGAAGGGTGAGCTTGAGTTGGACATAGTTGGGCACAGACCCACCAGAGAGCATCCAAAGGAGGGCTGTGGAGATGGGGAAGGGTCTGGAGGGCAATGGGTGCGAGGAGCGGCTGAGGGCCCTTGGTTTGCTGGGCCCGGAGCAGAGGAGGCTGAGGGGAGGCCTCACGGCAGCCTGCAGCTCCCTCCCAGGGCAGCGGAGGGGCAGGCGCTGAGCTCTGCTCTCTGGGGACAGCGACAGGGCCCGAGGGCACGGCACGGAGCAGCCTCAGGGGAGGGTCAGGGGGTGTGAGGGAAAGGTTCTGCCCCAGGGGGTGCGGGGCATGGGACAGGGTCCCCAGGGCAGTGGGCACGGCCCTGAGCTGCCAGAGCTCAAGGAGCGTTTGGACACCGCTCTCAGACACAGGGTTTGGGGTTGGGGGTGCTGTGTGGGGCCAGGGGCTGGCCTCGGTGATCCTTGTGGGTCCCTACCAACTCAGGATACCCCATGATTCTATGATTTTAGGGTTCTGTGGGGTTAGCCCAGAAACCAAGGCCACGGATGCCTCCTTTCCACTCCATTCCTTTCGGTACATCTGTGGTGGGAGAAAGAAACAGACCGTGGAAATCCTTGCTGCACAGCTCTGGCCTGCTTTCTGCTGCCTCCTTCTGTGATGATTTGCCCCCTTCTTTCTGCAAATTCCTTTTGGTTCTGCTCACACAGAGATGGTCTCCAAAGAGCTGCGGGATCACAGAGCCTCTAAGTGAGGGGCAGCTGCACCAGTGCCATAGAATCACAGAAGCATGTTGTAGTGGGAGATCATGAAGGGGGAAGCAGGGCAGTATTTACATTCCCTTGCAGCACTCACCCTGCTCGATTTCACTGCAAGAAGTGTTTTTGTTCAGTCTCATTTTAGGCTGTGGACAACGCTTGATAAGCCTTGCTCTAGTGAAATCCATAGGAAGCTGGAAAACAACCAAATGGCAGTGTATTTTCTTTCTTTCTTTCTTCTTTTTTTTTTTTTTTTAATTTTCCTGTAGTCTTCTGTTTAGAAAGTAGCAGACATCTTGTAATTATTCAAACATTATTAGAATTTTTTCCTTAAAAAAAGGAGAATATTTTCCTATTCCTCAAATAGCACTTTGGAAGGACAAGAAAAAAATTTTGTACTTCAAAAAACAAACAAAGAAAATAAACACTAGACTTCTACTTTTCTTTTCCTGTAAAGATAATGTATGGCAAAGTTTAACTAGAGAAGCATATCTTGCACTTTGAGTTCATTTTGCGGAGGTCAGTAATGGCATGAGAGCTTTCCTTTGCTGACATGTATTGGTCTCTTTTATAATTTGATCACTGACAAAATGGAAATAAAGTTGTTTACAAGAGGATAATGGGATATTTATCTCCTCAGGATAACTATCTCCTGTTCTAAGTGTCTCACCTGGCTTTCAATATTAATCTGGAGGAAATGCACTGGTGGCATTCACCTAGCAGCAAGGAGCCACAGCTGTGCTCACAGCAGGAGAGCCTTTGTGTGCAGCGTGACATTTCATCCAGCTAATGTAACCTGCAATTAAGGAATTTTATTTCCAGGACTGCTCTGGAGCTCCCAAGAAAGGCCACAGGAACCACCAGCTCTCTGCTGATTTTAACCTGCCTCCTTACTCGACCTGTTGTCCTTTGTGCACGGCTCTTGCATTTTGAAATTCCGTTTTCCAGCAAGGGAGTTTCTCCATGCAGGCTGTGTATTTACCGACTAATTGTGGGCTTAGTAGCAGTTCTAATATTTGGTGTGAAACATGGGAACCTTGGTGGCAGTTTTGTCCCAGTGCAGACAAGGGACAAACCTTGAGCACCAGAAGAAATGTGAGGTCCAAGCATGGCAGACAGGAATGAACCAGATTTTGTTCTGGTGTACAAAAGAAGAAAGGATGAGTAATTAGGCTCAGGGAAAGTGGGGAAGAAAACATCCTTTATGACTCTGAGGTACATTATGTTTTCTTAACTAGATGTGATTTATGTGAGTGTTTCCGCTGCAGTAAGGAGTAGGATGGAGGATGTTACAGTCCTGGAGAAATTGCCCATAAAACTAGCGGTGGTTTCACATTCCTTTTGCTGCATCTGCTTTCAGACCATTAGAGTTAGCTTTGCTAACGGCAAAAACTCGGGCAAGTGCAATAGTCTTTTGAAGAAAATCCGCTGAAAAAGAAGTGTATTTTGCTTTTAAGATGATCATTTTTATGTGAGGTCCCATTACTTCAATGCATCAGTGTGATGTTCCTGTGATACATATGATGAGCCACAGAGCTCATGCAAATGGAAAGCACCAAGAGTGACCAGCTTTTACAGGGAAAATTTCCACAGTTCCCTATAGAAAAACACCCCAGGTGTTAGAGCACACTTTTATCACTACATTTGAAAGCATTTTCCTGTGAAGTGGGTCTCTTTGCAGCCATTTTGCAGATGGGAGTGTGAATACCCACGGTCAGCGCGTTGGCTGGTAGCAGGGTCAGCTTCTGAGCCTTGTGCTCGACCACTTTATGGACATGGCTCAGAACAGACCATTTTCCAAGACTGAGGAAACTGGATTTACACCAGCTGGCTGCTTTTTTGCATTTCCTTTGCCTGCTTCTGCTGGTGACCTTGTATAGAGTAGGATTGCACGGTAACATTAAAATCACCATCACACCTCTGCCTGACTTCAGCTGGCTCTGTAGCTCAGAAAAGCACTATTGAATACTTAAAAAAAAAAAATCAAAGCGGCATAAAAGGCTTCTTTTTTTCCCCCCTCACTCATTGATTTTTTTTTTCATGCTCCATTAAGGTGAAGAGAGAAATCTACGCGTTCCTTTCCATTGCATGCTGCGTGGCTGGGGCGTTAACACAGTGCATTGGCAGTCAGGTTCTCCCCGCCTTACTTTGATCTGCCGTTTGTCTTCTCGGGTGTCCAATTCTGGGAACAGTCAGGCTACCATTTGGAAACAAGGATCGGGGTAATTGGTCTCCCTTGCAGAACACCTGAGTTTTTCATCTGCTGGGCTCACTGTTCTGCATAACTCAGCCTTGGCAGAGCAGAGAGGGCTGAATCAAAACTGCAGTTTGTCACTCCCCTCCACAGCATTCAAATAATTATTTAAATTTCTATGCCAAAGTGGTTGTTCTGTCTTCTGGGAGGAGATTGCTTGTGGCAGCTCCAGCCAGCAGCGTGTTCCTCTGGGAGGAGAGGCTGGAAAAGGTGGCTCAGGCTGGCGTGGGCATCATGGATACAGAGCAAGGATTTCTGCTGGAACAGTTTCTTACTCCGTGATGCTATGTGCTTGGGGGCAGAAGAGGAAAAATGCGTGGGAGTGGTGTTGGGGTTAACTAAAGGACAGTCCTACAGAATTTCTTGTGCCTGATTAATCTATGCCTATGTGGTAAACTATATCCTGGTGAAGATAACCAGCTCCTCGCAGGGACTGTTTGCGTCCAGATGTTGAATCACTTGTGAGTTTCCTTGCCCAGCTCGTTATTAGCTCTTGAACCCCTCTAACTGGGGTGACCCATACATGCCATTGCTACTCCAAACCAAGGGCGTAGGTAAAACCCATTTCCACCCTGAACGTTAGGTTGGTTGACCTGCCTGCATGGGAATTTGGGGGTAAACACTTTTTCTCATACTGTTACTAAACACAAAGTTGATGGAAAACAACTCTTTCAGAGGGAGAAAAATCAAATGAATGTGCTGGTGAGTTGTCTGCTGAAATTACGCCATTAATCTGCCCCAGCCATGGTGCTGCAGTGGTCGTGCCCAGGCAGCATGAGAAACGGTCCATCCAGGCTGCTGCTTCCCCACCGCGAGTGTTCCTCTGACCCCATCCTGGGCCTGTGACTCACTGGGAACTGGAAGCAGGAGTTATTTGCGTGGGCGTTGAATTTACTCGTCGCGCAATCATTTTCTCATTGTGAGGCACAATACGGAGCTGATAGAGCCCATACATCTGCATTCGGTCTGGGCTTCCGGGCAGAGAAGCCTGCAGGATGTTGGACTCACAGCATTTGTAAATTCGGCGCGTAACTGTCATTTATAGAAAGAGGCTTTGCAATTGCAGTTAGATTTGCTTTTGAACTCCTTCACCGTGCCTGAAAGATGTCGAATGGCAGAATGAATGAAAATGACTTCATTTCTCTTAAGTGGTTCTGTCATAAGGCCAGCGAGGCTGGCTGGGATCATCTAGCCTGATTTGCAGGAGATGGGCCATTAGCCTTTTTGGAGGTTTTGTTCTCACTAGTGTATTTCTGCCTTAAAAAATAATAATAATAATCTTCAGAGTGTGGTTTAAAAGTCTGCTAGTGGCTGAGAAAGCACCACGATCCCTTGCAAACTGTTGGGAAGATGAATTGCCCTAACTGCTGTGCCTTAAACATTTGTTCCATGTCTCAAGCCTCGGTTCATCTGACCTCACGATGCTGCTAACTCCTGCTGCTGCTGCTTGCAGGACGAGCTGCCTGCTGTCATGCTTTTAACCTCCCTTCTGCTGGGATACAAAGCATGGGGAGCAAAGACATGCTCTCTGACTTCTTGATGTAAATTAAGCAGAATTTGTGCAACTCCAATGTTTATAAGCAGGCTGTGCTTAGGTGGGCAGGAGGCAATTCTCTCTGCCCCGTGCCAAAGCTCTGATTTGTGTCTCTAAGCTCCCCTTTCTCTCTCCTTTTATTTTCACCCCTTTCTCCTCCATCTGACACCTGGGGCTGTGAGCAGAGGCGGGCCCAATGCTCTGCTAATGAAACTACTGAGGTAATGAGTTTCCAGTGAGCAGGAAACATTTTCCAGGCATTACCTTGGTCTATCCTTCAGCCCCACACCACGATAATGGGATAATTACGACCCAATTTCACGTGCTTAGACACAGCTTTCATTGCGCCAGCTGTAAGAAGGAAATGCCATCCTATTGCCGGCTGATCTTTAAAACCTGTAGGGGGTCTCTCATTTTTGCCTTTGCAAATACAGTTTTCACTCGTACACACTCAGAGGTGTATTCAGCATAAAGTAATTACTGTGTTTATCAGCGTGATAAAGTAGGTCCTGGTGCACGAAAGTAAATGGTTGTTTGCTGATCTTTAACCAATACAGGGCATTAAAAGCAGATTTTCCTTTTTCAGTCTACTTCCCATTTAAGAGCACTGCATGAAAATGCAGGCTTGTAGTGAGACACGGTGCAGGTCAGTGTGGGACATGCGCTGCTGGAAGCTCTGAAGTCGGGGGAAGCTTTCTTCAAGCAGCAGGACAAGAAAATCAATGCTTCCTGGGGCAATGGGAAGCACCTCAAGTGGGGTATGAGCTCTGAAAACCCAAAAGATTTGGTGGAGCTGTGGGAGAACAGAGCAGGCGTGAGCGCGTGGGGTACAGCAACGTATGCGCTGGTACGTATGACGTGGTGGAAGTGGTAAAAAACGACCAAAAATATAATGCTTCAGCTGCCAGCGGGCGGAGGGAGGGAAAAGCTGGAGGGCTGCAGGGACCCCAAGCCTCCCCAGAATAAGAGTTGCTTTCAGCCCTGCGTCCCCACCCTCTGCTCTCGTAAAAGGACCCATAGAGCAGAGGCCTTTAAACAGCTGGTTTGCGTAAGGTAAAGTACACAGCGGGCAGTGCCCTCGGGTGCATGAGGGTAACCACACCGCCCTCGGGGAGCTCACGGATGCAGCCGGAGGTTGCCTGGCCTGGGGGGGCGGCAGCGGGGCTGAAGGGCTGCACTGTTTAGACATGGATATTTTTATCAGCCAAACCCCAGGGAAGGATTCCTGGGTAGGAGCTGCCAAGCCCCCGAAACAACCGCACGGAATATTTTCCTCGGTGGTGGCAGGAGGAGTGCGGCTGTAAACGGAGGAGGCGATGGGCGGCTGCGACGTCCCCGCAGTCCTAGGACATGGAGGAGGTTTTAGAGTGAGGTCGGGGTAGAAAAAGGGGATAAAGCTGTGGGTGGATCATATTAACGTTGCTCCCTTTTCTGGGTGCTCTGAAGACTGTGTCATGGCTGTGTGGCCCCCCCCGGTCTGAGTGCAAGGTTCTGATTTCTGGAAGAGAAAATGGTGACTCATTAGGGAGGAGGTGATGTCTGCTCTTCTGCAAGCTTGTCCCTTAAAATGCATTGTATTGACTAGGCAAAAGAAGAACTAAAATTAAAAATGCTTGGTGGGGAGTGCAGTTTTTCAGGGTTTTTTTGCATCACCTACAAATCAAGCACTGGATGTAGGCAGATCTAACACAGGGCTCTTTGGGTGGCTAAGTGCAACCTCCTGTTTCCCACCCGTGATCCCCAGGATGAGGCTGGCCGAGGTGGAGCTGGCTGAGCCTGATGGCTGGTGTGGGCTCCAGCAGCTCCTCTGAAAGGCTGTAAAGAATAAATAATTAATTCCTGATAAATTATTCAAGCTGGAAATACAGTGCATGAATTTAGCAAGCTGACCAAGATAAGAATGACTAATTATGTTAATTAACCCATAAAGCATGCAGCTAGCAGGAGCTGCAATTCATTCGTGTTTTAGGCTGCTTTACATTTTTAGGAACAGAAATGAGCCGTGTTGGAATAAACCACAGCTACAGTTAGAAAATATGGGTTAAATGATGTGATTTGGGTGGTCTGCAGGCAAAGTGCACTCGGATATCATCAGCTTTATGTTCAAACGGCAAGCTGACCCTTCTTCCTTTTAGGGTGGGAACAGGTACACTTGTTTTTTAAAGCTTCAGTCACTGCCCTCTGCAAGAACTCGCAGCCGATTCCAAATACTGGTAGCACAGTGCAAGAATTTGTCCCCTAATGGTCTGCCCCAGCCTCTGCACATTTCTAGTCATTCCTTCCTGTGTCACTGAATAGGTAGAAAGATGGGGGAAAAAAAATCAAAGTATTTCTTTAAGATCCATTAGCATCATGGAAGTCCTAATAACGATGTGCAAATGGAAGGTCTAGATCTGCATGCTGCTCAGTGGGCAGTAAAACCCAAATGTACAGTAAAAGGCTTTTCCAGTAAAAAGAAAACATCACTTAGTAGTTAAAAAGGAAAAGCACTGCATTAATTCGAGGCTTTGAGTTCAACAAATGAGTGTTAACTGGGATTTTAGAACTGGAAATGGTCATTACCCAAATGCTCAGCTCTGGCTGCATTACTCTCTCCGGTGGATGAATAATGCCCAACCTGCAGAAAACAGATTTTTTTTTTTTTAAACAAGCTTTGAAATAATTGTGTTCTAGACAGGTAGCTGATTTGTACACACATCCTCTATATAGGTCTGCATATGGAAATGTGCACTCCAGCTTTCTTGCTCAGGCGTACAAGCAGATATATAGAGATCTGGTCCTCTTGCGTGGATTTGGTTCTTCCTAAAGGCATCATGCTGAAAAATGTGCCTATCTCTCCCTACCTGCATGAGGAGGCACCTGCGATCCTGACTCCTGGAAGAGCATTTCCGTAAGTCTGTTTGGGTCTAAATGAAATTCCCTGAGGACTCCAGTTTTCTCCTGCTCCTGCTTTGTTAATCAGCGTTGCTTTTCTCTACGGACATAACTCTTAGTGAGTACTGATCTCAGATGGGCGTGCTTTGCTATGGAACTGGAAGAACGTTGCTAAAACAGGCCAATGAGAAAGAAATTCATGAAATTCTTCCTGTTTCCCAAGACAGCATGGAAAGGTTTGGCACCTACCTCTGCTCTGGGCTTTCCCCATATCAAGGAGTCATCCAGGTGAAGGGATTCACTGCTGAACATCTTAAAACCTGCTTTAGATCTACAGCCTTTGGTGCAGCTTCCCAATGGGACGCATCAATCTGCAGACACTATTTGCTTACCTGGGGTAACTGGACACTGCTCTCAGTCATAGGGTCTGGATTTTGGGGGTAAATTTATTTCCCTGAACCTCTTAATCTGTTTGGGCTTGATTTGCTTCCTAAAAACATGACCTACCCTATCTCCTAAGTGTCCCCTACAAAATACATATAAGCTTGAGGGGAAAAAACATCTCTTTAAATCTTCTGTTCCAGTTGGGCTCCTGTATTGATTCTTTCCCCATAATTCAGTCCTCTGTGCTCAGCATTTGCTGTTCTGCTGCCCAGTCAATGCCCAGTCAATACCAATTCCGTCTGGAAATTACATTAATGCGTTTAAACAAGAGTTTCCTTGCAAAATTTAGTTTTCTCTGTACGTCTGTGGAGTAAGGGAAGTTTGTTTGATGTGACATTAATAGCAACTGCAGGGATAGGTGTATGTGTATAGTGGTACTAGCATGAGTTAGCTGAGTTGAGTTGAGATTTCTGGATGTTTACTAGGAAATATTGTAAATTGAAGATTCAAGCTTCTGAAAATACTTTAAAAATACAAATATATAGATAAAAAATAGAAAATTGTTATATATATTGAAAAAAAGTCTTCCTTTTTCAAATTAGTCATGTTTAGCAATCACATTCTTCTGCTAATGCTAAGAGGTGCTCAGGGTCATACACGCTGAATTTTGTGCATGCGTTCAATTTTGTCACATGTTATCACAGCACTTACCGGGTTTTGAGCTGAGAGCTAGGGATCGGCGTGAATCAATCCTAAAGGCTCGTGTATGAGGCCTATTAGTAAATCAAATCATTGATTCAAACGTTCAGCAAATCCACCTTTTGCATCTCTTTAGGGGGACCGCATGTGGCAATAAATCAAACCCATCTAAAACGCGAGGGCTGAGCTGCAGGGCTCCCAGGCAGAGTTACTGTACCTCGGGAACAGCCACGGATCTGCCCATCAGGTAAACTGACTGATGAGGAGAGGAGAAGGCTGTGAGTTTGATCACTGCAGGGGGCATAGAGAGGCACTGTACTGTGGTTTACGTAAATGTCCTCTTTTGTAGCAACATGCCCCTCAAGATGCCATGCATTCACTCCTTGCGAGTTATAGTAGCGACCTCATTAAAAACTTCCAGTATTAATCCTATTCTCATGCTGAGGAAGCAATATATTAACATATTGGCGAGAACTGAAAGCTGAGTTTGATCAATACTTCTGCCCCCCTGCCTTTTTTCTTCTTTTAGTACGTGGATATTTTTGTTTCTGTGTTGCCTTTTGGCTAATCTCTTATTGGTGGTGATTCTCCAGTATTATTCCGTGTGAGCTTGCAGAGCAGCAGAGGGCGGCATTACTCCTCGTGTGCTGTGCTCCGAAAAGAAATGAGAATTACAAAGCGGGGGAAAAAAAGAAGAATGTGGAGAATGCTGTGCCTGCCAGAGCTGCAGGCCATGTAAGGGAACAGAGTGGGGCCAAGCACCCACCGAGCGGGGCGAGGGCACGCGGTGCTACGTCATGCCCAAATCACGGGCTGAAAACTGTTGTTGTACTGATAGTCATGGCTTTCAGGCCAAAAGAAATAAAAAAGGAAAGAGCAGGCTTAAAATAAAAGACGTTTGTCTGTAAAGGGGATTTTTGAAACTGGTTGTGAATTTGCATTCTTATTGCAGAGAGCAGAAGTATGAACTACGTCGGCTGTGCCGCAGCGCAGGTTTTTATGCTGCGTGCTGGTATCGATCCTTTCTATTCTAGCAAATGACAGACGTTCACAGCATGTGGGAGGGTTTGAAGATGAGTTTGCATACTGAGCGTTGTGTGGACAGATTGCATATGTAGGGGTATTTGGGTGAAGCCACGGGAGTAAAAGCATGGATGGATGATCAAGGTTCAACAGAAACCCCTTCTTACGGTGAAGGAGGCTGTAAGAGATCATGAGCACACCTGGAAATGCTTCTTTTAAGGCACAGAGAAGCAGCCCCCAAATGCATGTCGCCTTTGCAGCAGCACCATTTCAAAGGACTTTTCCTTCTGGTGCTGTTCTCCACCCGGATCACAGATCAAGATGCGGTGGAGAAGACTTCCAATAGGTGAAGCTTCCCAGTGTGTTTTATGGTGGAGGGGAGTTGCAAAGGTGAAGCTTCCCAGGGTATTTCAACACATTTTAGTACTGTGCAAGACAGAAGGTCAGGGTCAGAGTAAAACAAGACGGAGATGGAGTAAGAAGAGGGCTGGCAGCTCTGGGTTTTCACAGCCCAACTGCCCGTGGTGCATGGCAGTGGCCAAGGGGCTGAGCTGCTGATTTGCAGCAGGGATCACATGCGAGCAGAGAGAAAAGTGCTGCCCGTCCCTTGATGTACCCAATGCAGCAGGGCAGTCAGTCGGCAGATGTTGGCAATGCGTAGGAAGTCATGCGTTGGTGGCCTCTAATGCTTTGATGAGTAGAGCAATCAGTTCGAGCAAACTGTGACAGAGAGGAGACTGTGAGCATAAACATTTTTACACACTCAGAGAGCCCAGCCTGATGAAGTTTTCCCAAGCATGAATAAGAAATAGCTGTAGAAGTCAGTGGAGCGCTGCAAAACCTTTGTGAAACCCAGTGTGAGCCCCTGCTTGCAGATTCTGCCTGGATGATTCACCAATATTTCCTTGGTATCTTAACGAGCTGGGTCCTCTGTGGGATACAGCCATTTATCCAGAGCCGTAAATGACCATGGGCATCAACTTGGAGCAAAAGCCTTTTTGGAAATGTATTCTGCAAGAGAAGGTTTAGCATTGCTAAGAGCTGTGGACATAAACGCTTCTAGATATTTGAATAAAAGTCTGATAGTTTGGTAAAATATGCCTCATTGCTCAGAATGTGTTGGTGTCAGAGAAAGACTTCAGAATAAATTCTGGCTGAATCTATTTCTGAAAAGGCAGGCAACTTTGGGTGCAACTTATATCGAAGAAACAGCAGTCTGTCGAGTTGCATAAAATACAGATTGAAAATGTTTTGTGCTTATTGTTATGAATACCCGAAACATTGAACTGATATTTTATAATAAGCAGAAGAATTAATTTGATTCCATAAAGAGACAGTGCACTTGTTGACAGCGCACCCATCATAAAATAATGATAACGCGCTGGTTGCTGTCACACTGGTGGTAGCGCAGTCCGTGCTTATTTCTAGCCCATTTTGAGATACACACAAATTGTTTTGAAGGCTGGATAAATCAGCACAATGCTCTGAGGCAATTACGGCAGGTGACTGGCACGCTACTGGCGAGAGGAGATAAGAAAGGCTGCTGGGTCCGGAAGAGTGAGGAGAGGGAGCACCCGGGGCTGCCAGAGCTGTTATACCTGGGAAGCTAAGAAACAGCATCAGGCAGCCTCAAAATCACACTGTAGGAAGGAGCTGCTAAGGATTAAAATGATAATTTTGAGGAGGAAGAAAGTCTCTCGCTGTTTGTGCTTCCTTCTTGCTCTGCTTTTGACCCATGATGAAAAAATCAGCGAGAAGGTGATGGAGGTCTGAGGCAGCAGAGGATGTGGCAGGATGCTAAGAGCTGATGAGTCTGGCTGAGTTTTTGTGGGGTTTTATTAGCACAGCAAACACTGCCGGCTGACTTAAAGCGTCGCTTTTGATCAACTCTAGTTTTAACAAGCGTGCTGCTGAATACCGATGCAAAAAACACTGCTCCCAAATGTGCCGTGAGAAGTTGTTACTGCGAGCCAGAGCCCCGTGCAGCCCGTGCACAGAGAGAGTGAAGGTCTGACCCCGCACTGAAAAGGCTAGCAGGAGCAGGGGGTCGAGCGCAGAAGGATGGGACCTGACCCCAGGTGCCCCGCTGAGCACCTGACTGCTGGGATCACACAGCACGGCGTGGGCAGACCGTATTCTGCGTATGGGCCTTTCCAAAGCGACGTCCTGCAAACGTGTCACAGGGCGCACACTGGGCAGCTGTAGGGCTTCTGGCTGGGGGACAGCAATGATCAAATGGCCACGGGCTGTCCCAAAGCAGTGTAACCAGCTCTGACGCTCAATTCCCACCTCCCTGCAAAGGCTGCATCTTCCCCCAGCCTGACAGATGCCTGTGCGAGGAGCAGAGTGAATCTGCTTTGCCAGCTATGTTTTCGACAAACTTCGCCTGCTTTACATCCTGTATGGCAGGGCTCCAAGACTAGATCTTCTTCCTTACATTGAGTTTAATTGGTCCCTGGGTTCATTTGCTGGTAGCTTAAGGCTGAAAGCAGGAAAACTGCATTTCCAGGGCTCTCCCCGCCTAAATGCTGCTTTTGCTCTACATAGCTGCTGCACTGGGACTGCTGAGAAAAGCAGGGGCACAGTCAGTGTCTAATTGCAGCAAGTGCAAAACAGCACCAAGTATTTACTTCGGCGGTTTTCAGAACAAGTTGCTGCTTAACATGAGCCTAAGGAGACTTCTGAAGGCAGCTGAATCATTTTGAAGCTTAATCCAGCCCACAGGGAGAAGTGCCTTAGTTCTGCTCACATCTGGCCTCACGGGGCATCCAGCCCTTCCTGGCAGGTGGGGGCAAACCCGCTGGAGGTGGGCGGGGACCTGGGGGGTTGAAGTTGCCCCGCTGTGTTGCATGGGTAATTCTGCGCAGTTATACCCTCATCTGGGCGCATCAGTTTGCCTTGCATGACACCAGCATTCATTTTGGCGTTATTAAGTATGCCCCTAATGCGATATAAAAAGCTAAACGTATTACCAATTACAGTACAGCATGCTATTATTCCTTCTCGTCTCTGCAGCATGCATTTTTGTGTACCGTTAATAGAGCTTGGGGTATTTTTTCTCGTGCACTTTATCTGCTCCAAATGATCCTTATACTGGAAAGATTTCCTAGCGCAGGCTGGAGCGGTTGCACTCTCCTTACAAGAGCTGCTTCTGAGTGCTTCTTACTGATAATGGGGAAAAAAAAAATAATCTACATAATAAAGGAAAAACCTTGAGATAATCCAGCTGAGGTATTGATGTAACTTCCAGCACTTGGGGCTCAACAGAGTTTAAGAGGCAGCACTGGCTGCAGGGGTGCCCTGCTATGGTTATCTCATCTGTGGGGGGGAGGAGCAAGGGGGATCAGCGGTCATTTTGAAAGACTCCAGAAAGGACCAGGATGAGGAATGTCCAATGCTAGGAGAAAAACAGGGCTTATTTTAGAGGGAAATGGCGCTGGAGCTCTCTCCAAATATTGCTGATTCCAACTCCTTGATCCTGGTGAGGCAGCTTTGATGCAGTAGGTCCAGCCTCATCCACACCCTTGGAGGCTGAATTCGTTTCCAACCTTCCCCTGCAAGTATGTAGGGGGAAACTGCCCCAGAAGGAGCAGTACCCACTGCCCTTGGACTTGCCATCCCTCTCCTCACCCTCTGCTAAAGATGAGGGAGCTGATAACCCTGGCTGCCCACCATGAGCCTTATGCATGTGTTTTGCATGTGCCTGCTGCTGTCCTCTAGGTCTTCCTGTGTTTTCAGTCTTCTGCCACAGGCTGAGCTGCTCCCTGGATCCTTTGGAAAGGAAGAAAGGAAGGGAGTGAGTGGATTAGGCAGGAAAAACCAGAGATGCTTCTAGGAAGAGGAAGGTGTTTATATATGTGCTCAGTGATGCATCCCCAGCTTCTCCTCCCGCGCTGTCCTGGGCACCGTAGCGAGGTGATGCTCACCTTCCTGCCTGACCACCTGCTCCCTGAGCAGCCCTCCTGCAGTTTGCAGAGTTGGGAGCTTTCAGATACCTTTTTTTCCTTGGAAAATGGTAGCTGAGTGGGTTCACTTGGTAGCAGATGATCCTCAAAGGGTTTAGAAGTGAAAGCTGCTGAAACCCAGGAGCGACGCAGAGAGGAATTACTGAGCAGAGCTGAGCCGGTCTGGGGAGAGGCACAGATGGCACAGCCTTGTTTTACGGGGCAGTCTGTGATTCCCATCAACAAGCCCTACTGCGGTGTTTTGGGACAGACGGACTGCAGACGTCTATTTTTCAGCTTCTTCAGGCAAGGCAAGGCACAGCATTGCAGTGGCTGGGTAGAAACAGGCTTTGGGATGATGGCTGCTTCCTTAACAAACTGCACGAAGCCTCACGCTGTCCTGCAGCCGAGCCAGTCGGTGCATTCCTACCATTCTTCTCTGCAGAGCCGTTTCTTTCCATTCACGGCCTCAGGAAGACAAAGCAGCTGCTTGGAGAGCCTGAAATTTTTTGTTGGGAACACAGAGTTGAGAGCAGCAGGACAGGAGGGTTTATTTTTATTGGAGCGGGGTGGTGGCACCTATCTGACAGGTTCCTTGCCAAAAACAGGGAACTGGCAGCTTGAGAAGGCCTTTGGGATGCTTCAGCCTTGTCTGCCAACCAGGGAAGACCAGCCACAGGTTACAGCCACAGATCTAAAACCGAGCCACACAGTCTCTCCTGCAGGTGTTATGCAAACCTGCCTTCCACCTGTAAATAAATATTCCCTTTTGTATGTACTTAGATAAATTCCTTGCCAGTTTTATTTCCCACCATTTCTCATGTTTTTCTCTGGATCCTTTCTTATCTCTGTAACGTGGTCTCAGTCGCAGGCTGTGCACCTCCAGTAAGAACCGAGCAGCGTGGCTTTACTGCTTGTCATTGAGAAATTATGCGCGAGTTCCCCCAGTGCTGTTGTTCTCTGGCATCCTGGTGGGCTTCAGCCAACCGTATCGCATCATCCTCGTCCACGAGGCCGCATTGCTTCTCTGGGGAGGAAAACAATAAGAATTTAAGCATGTTGGCTTGATGCTATTACATTTTTCATCATTGATTTCTAGTTTGTAAGCAGCATGCATGCATCTATTTAACACCTGTCGTCTTTAAAATGGAAATGTTCAGAAGGTAGTTGGTACTTTTGTTTGCAGCGAGTTACAGAAGGTTGCAACGGAGGCTACACAAAAAGCACCGTCTGAACTTGAAGAGCAGTGGCTCCTATGAAAACAGACAGGGAACTTTGCTTTGTGCCTGGCACATGCACACCAAGGAGAAGCATTTTACATAAGCTTTATTTTATTTTATTTTTGCTCGTGCATCCTGCAAAATACAGGAGGCACAAGTATGTTGGCGAACCTGCAGAGCCTCACTGCAGGCTTATGAGCAGAGTCCAGGCCCTTTCAAACAGCAGTGCTGAACAGGGAATAGCTGTAATTCCTCTTCCATTCTTTTATTATTATTATTATTTTCATTTTATAAAGACCATCTGCAGGGTGAAAGCTGGAACTTCAGACACAGCCAAGTGCCAGCGTGTGACACTAAAAACAAACAAACAAACAAACAAAACAAGACCATAACCACTGTCTGGATCTCTTGCTGGCTGTTCACGCCCAGCTTGGAGCTCTGGACATACCAACACGCCACGAAGTCCATCCATAGCCACAATCCTCCCCACACCAACCTCCTGGGAAGGCAGCTGAGGCCTCAGTTGTGCTGCCCTAAAACACCCGAGCAGGCAGTGAGCTGGTAACCCAGCTGCGGGGATTTTACCCCCAGCTCCTCCAAACTGGACAGGTTTAGCAGAAAACCCCAAAGCAGTTTGCCCAGGGCTCCCTCTTTGCGGCCTGGGGTCCAGGAGCCATGCCGCCACGGTGGCCAGCCCCGTCCTCTCCATGCCGGAGGACAAACAGAGCCATTTGGCTCCGCCGTGGCTCATTGGTTTATTCTGTTATTTTTGTGCGCAGTCCTATAAGCCGCGTGGCGCGGGCAGAAGCAGCGCGCAGCGGTGCTTGGGCACACAGCGAATCCTCCTGCAACGGGGGCAAATCCTGCTGGGTTCGGGCTGGCATCACCTGGCTTCTGTGGAAGCAGGCGGGGCTACGCGGAGCCTAGTTCCCCAGCGCTAACTCATGCTAGTGTTCTGAGCCCCACACGCCCTGCCTACGGGCTGTGCCAGCGCAGGCACACTTGACCGACATTCCCATTGAAACCTGGCGTTTTGCTGAGGCTGAGCAGACAGCTCCAATTGCTCGTTTATTTAAAAAAAAAAA
>VXAV01005869.1:5399-25957 GCA_013399715.1 Alectura lathami | reverse complement strand
GAACAACAAAAAAAAAAAAAAAAAAAAAAAAACAGAAAAATTTGAAAAGCACTTCATATGTAGAGCATTTGCATAGAATTAGCTGCTGATGCTTGTAAGTGGTGTCTGTGCAGCGGTACCTAGGAGCCATCCGCTAACTACAGCTCAGAAACTAGTCCTAAAAAACCCTGCAGCCCCTGTTCTTAAAGCCCACCCGTTCCCATTTCTAAAATAATCCAGAGCTTGGCTGCAACATCATTTAACCACTCGAAGCAGAGATTGATGAGGGGCCTGCGATCGGGAAGGGATTGAGCCTCTCCGGAGTGATTGCCTCCTGCAGTGTAGGGCAGGAGCTGTGAAATCAGGCGAGGAGTGGTGGCCTCTTTGGTCGTGCTGCATCCAGGTTTTGCTGTTGTGCTGCAGAAGACAGCAAAAGCAGTCAGCAGCGATGGACGTGAGCAGGCAAGGGTGAAGCAACCTTTATTTTCTTCTGTTTCAAGCTGTAATTCCCTGCGACGCGTCCAGCAGCCAATTGAAATCCATTCATTATGGAGTAACTAACATCTGGGTTGCTTTTACATGCTGTGTGACACAACGCTGATTCCATCAGAACATAGTTTAACACTGTTCTGAGGAAGGATCTGTGTTCCTGGAGAGTTCTGCTTAATTCTCCCTTACACTCTGACATCTGTCAGCGTGCTGCTGGATCCAGGTACGTGGGGCTCATTGCCCACCCAGCAGCCCAGTCCTAAATGTCTCCTGCCTGCAGGCTGGGCCCAGGCAGCCTTGCAGAGCTGTCTCTTCTCTTGGCTCCCCTGGCATCCTGCTTGCTCCTCTCCTCCTCCCGCCGGAGGTCTGAGAGCCTCATGCTTTGCAGGGATGACTTCTCACTGTGGAGGATTATATGCTTCCTGACAGCGGTTTTACATGCAGTGTGTCAAGGGCAATGGAGAATGCGCGTCAGCCGGGTGCTGCTCTGCTCTGCTCCGTTCTGACAGGTGTGGTTTGGCAGCAGTGAGGTAGGGGGGAGCGGCTGGACGGGGGGCTTTCCCCTGCACAGGAGCACGCGGGTGACTCACGACTCTGGGTGCCTTGTGGAGCACCGCTGTGAGGTTGCCGATAGGCTCGCTGCTGTGATTCAGCCTCCCCAGGCTTTGATTGCTCGGTGGTAAGGAATGAGCACGTTGCTGTTAGTTGTTGGGCAGAGGACAGAGATTTCTCTCTGTGGGCAGGAGGCGTCTGGGGCATCTCTGAGGTACGCTGGTTTAGGCAGGTGGTTCTTGCGCGGAATGTAAACTAAGGGCCAGAGATGTTTTAGCTGAGTGAAATGTCAAAAACAATTTGCTGGACAAAAGTATTAAAACCATCCATTAGTTTTGTTTGACTAGTGTTGATTTAACTGGTGGTGGCAAGATTAAACTTCGCTGCCACTTCAATTATTTTTAGTTTTGCTTAGTAGCTACAAGCAACACGCTTCTCTGAATTTTTGGATATTAATCTTAGCAGCGTAGTGTAATACACTAAGTGTTTAAGCAAAATTACTTCTGGTCAGAAACTGGTTTGAAATTTTTATGGCAACTTTGTGCAAAACAGAAGTATGCAGCAAGTACAGGAGTTCTAACCAAGCCAATAGCTCTTAACAAAAGGCTGTCATTAACACAGATGCTGTTTTGTAATTGTAATTTATATCCACACACTCACTTTCTAGATAATTAGCATTTTTGCTTCTCTGGATTATTGGATGAATGCTGTTGATGGATAGTTTTAAAGTACCTCAGCAGGAAATAAGGTCCCAGGCTTGCTGTGAAAGTCGTCCTGAGCTTTCGCATCCGGTGTTCCTAAACACAGCGTGCACCCTGCGCGTCAGGGCCGAATCAAGGAAACTCACAGGCTGGTGTGCTGATCGAGAGCAGAAATATAGGGAGCAGCACAGAGCTTCAGACTCCTTTGTGGAGTTTAAAACACAAACAAACCAAAACAAAACAAAAAAATCCAACAAAACAAACCACAGTGGCTTGACTGATGGAAGGGTTTCTTTGCTTCCTCTGCTTGAAATCTGTTCTGTGGGATGCTGAGATTTCAGAGGTCATGGGATGTGAGCCTTATCTAGAGGGAAGGGCTCCTGGGAAACTGCTGTGATTTGCTGTCTTAGATGACAATCCTTGCTGCCTGTGCTGCTGGTATTCCTTGTCTTCTGGCTTTTCGTGCTGCCAAAATGTTTGCATTTGTAGCTGGGTAAGGAATAAATATCAGCATAGATGTTTTTCAGTTGCTGCTTTGACATTTCCAGGGGGTATGTGCAGGCAGAGCAGTCCACGTCACTCGCGTTTCGTGCTGCTTGCTTTTGTTTTGATGGCGTAATAGAGCAGGAACAAACAAACGTGTGTGCTACACTGGAGCCTAAACCAACTCCTTTATCAAATAATTCCTGTCTCCTCTTCTGAACATCCATAGAAAGGGGTTTGGCTGCAGGTATGAACGTTGCTTCGGTATGTGCTGCATATCCTGACATCCCCAAGCCTGAAATTGCATTAAGGTCTCTGAGAAGCATCTACCTGGGAGGGTTTGTGTCACGGAGATAGCTACAGCATACTTGTGAAACAGCGAGCGCAGGACTTGCATTTTGCAATGTTCATGCAGGCACCGGTTTCCAAGGAAACCAGTGCCTGAGCACATATAGCCCAACTTGAACACTGGTGCATGGTCTCGGAGCAGAAAATGGGCTCCCAGACTTTAACGTTGCAAAGAGGAGTCAGGATGATCTGGGCTGTACTTAGCGCATGTTTGTTAGCAGCAGTCTTGGAGCAGGGTATCATTTCCCCTTCTCCTGCTGCAGCGTCTTTACTGTCTGGAGCTGTGTTTCGTTCTGCAGACTCCCCTTTGTGACTTGGTCCGTGAGCGTATTTGTCGGAGGTGCTTCCCGGTCACCATGCAAACTGTGTCAGGGAAGCCACGGAGCAGCTCTGCGACGTAGGCTGCAAGTGGAGCTGCAACTCTCCAGGCAGGCCAGCTTGTTTTGTTCACTTACTGATGGTGGAACAAATAGGAGAAATTGGGGCTGTAGTCCTGCAAATGCGCACGCACTTTGCTAAAGGTTCTCATCTTAGTTCGAGTGAACTGTGTGTAATTGTGAGTGTGCATACAGGTGTTCATCCGTGTGTACAGGAGCATTGCATGAGCATAAATACACTGTGAGACGAACTTTTATGAGGCCATGAAACAATGAAATCTTAGTATTGGTGGAATTTTTTCCAGTATTGGCAGCGCTCTGGAAATGTTGAAATGCTGTTGGCTTCTGTAGCGTAACAGCCATAGAGTGTAATTTGGATTCAGGAGCAACGGTAAATAACTGGTGACAGGGAGCAGTGGTGTTAGATTGTCATCACATCCCTGTCCCCTGTGGAAGCTGGTCCCTGGGATCTGTCAGTGCTTATTGCTACTGAACCTGCCTGTTTGATGTGAACTTTGTGCAAAGATCACTGGCTGAGGGGAGTTCCTGAGTGTTGTGACAGTACTAAACCTGGCCACATGCAGGACGTGCATTTTTGGCATCTACGTTTTGTAGTTTGGTTTTTAGTTTTGAATGAATGAAACAGATAAATGGTTTTGCCCCATGGTAAATGACACGGTTGTTCATCTCTGCAGATGTGTTCCTGGTGACAGCCGTGGTTACGGCTCACTTCTGTTGTCTTTGCCTGGGCAGCTGGATCCCTGTTGGGGAGGCTGCAGGGGGGCGTGGAGCAAGCAGCAGCAAGGGCTTGCTGAAACAAGGCAGCAGGGCTGCTTCTCTCTTTCTCCCATCAGAAGTGAGGATGGGAAACCTGAGCCTTCAGGTGAAGGGGGTCTGCGGAGGGCAAAGCTTTCTGCACTGACCTGCAGCTGGCTGGGACTGTCAGTTGTGACCTGTGGGCTGAAGTTGTTGCGTCTGTTTTTGTATCTGTTTCCGTGTTCCCCCAGAGGTCCCTACGTGTGCTGGGGTCTTCTGTGTCCCCCCTGCAGCACGTACTCTGCCTCTGTGTTTGCAGAGCCCTTTGTCCCTTCTGCCCACCGTGGCAGGGCACTGTGCTTCACGGGGAGCCTCTTCTCCCTCCTTAGCCCTCAGTTTCTTCCCTGGACCTCTTGTTCGTTCCTGCTCCCCCTCCTTTTCCCCAAGGTTTTTCTCTCTTCCCGTGGATGTCTGCCCATCTTTTCCCTCAGCCCCAAAGCTCTTCATTCTGCAAAGCTGTTCCATCTGTTAAGGTCAAGACTTTACATCTCCCTAAGAAACTTCCCTTGTTTCCTCTGTACATCAGTGGCTGCAGCATAAGATAGCACGGGAGGCCTGGTTTTCCTGACAATCCAGCTTCTCTGGTATGTCAGAGAAGGTAAAACACGGACTAACCCTCAGTTAGGGTCAGGCTGTGGCTGCTGGGTGCCCGAGCACAGCTTACTGCTGAGTGCTAGGTGCGAAGAGCTGGTTGAGTTGCGGAGTGTGTATGTGTACACATAGGTATTTTTCTGCATACACGTCTCTGCGCTTTTAAATCCTGTTAGCAGAGCAATTGCACGAAGGGGAGGAAAAGTCTCCTGCTCATCAGGCACTTGATTGCTTTCTGTTTTCCCAGTCGGAGCGCGGATCTGCGAGGGACACGTGTGAAACGAAGCGTGGAGAGATGACGGCTTTTGTCTATTAGCAGCATACCCAAACACAGATGTACTCCGATACTGTGCTAATGAGTACGTTGGGAGAGCTTAAAGAAGGCAGAGCTCTGTTCTTACTGGAAGTTACCTTGGTTCAGAGCCCTGCTTGCATTGCTACAGGAAGACGCAGCCACTGAGTTGCCGCTTGAAGTTAGACTTGTTGCTGCAGGAAGGTAATTGAACTTCCATAGTGCTTCTGCTTGGAGAAGGGACACAGGTGGTGCAGCTCTCTTGTTTTGTTGCTTAACTGGCTCTGACAGGGCGTCTCGGAGCTGCAGCTCGCCTTGGCAGGAGCGTCTCACGCCGCACGCTTTTGGCGGCAGCGCAGGGATCTGCCTTGGGATGGATATTGTGTTGCGACCCAGCAGTCTTTCATTAGAGTAGTCCCAGGGGAATGCTAACTGTCCGTCTCATTTCCCTCCATTCATTAGCTAGATTTATTAACATGCCTGCAGGAGGGCACGCACCATCCGTAGTGCTTTCTGCAGGCACAGCGAGCCTCAGCGCTGGAGCGCGTGAGCCCGGGCTGTGGGTGCGGGGATGTTAACGTGCCTCTGCTGCCGGTTAGGTGTGAGGCGCTGGGAGAGGGGCCCTTGGCTCTGTGTGGCTGCAGAGCTGTCCCGGGCTCCTGTCGTGCATAAAGCAGCTGCTCTGCCTTCTGCTTTGCAGGTGTTGTTTCCTCATCAGCCATTGTGGCAGGTACTCCACTTGTCCATGACTAGGGGCAGGTTATCGCTTCCCTCTTAAATCCCCAGCTGGTTTTCCCTCAGAGGTTGTACAAGGATGACTGTTACCGTTATTTAGGTAGGTAAAACAGGTCCAAAATAGACAGCATCAAACAGATCATACCTTTTTGTTTTCATGCTGTTGCTCTTAGGCAGGTAGAGCAGGCAGTTTTTTCTGGAAAGCCAAAAAGAGCTCAGACAGGCAGCCGCTACCCTGATGGAGCCTCGCTTGGGATGTGTAACCTGGGCTGAGGCGTTATCCCAGCGTTTGCAGCTGCAAATGGAACAGCTTCCACAGAGCATGGGGCTGTCCCAACAGCACAGTGAGGACTTGGCTGAAACTGGTCAGAGCCAGGCGCACGAGGCCATGCCACTTTCAAGTGGGGATTTAACCTCTGGAGCGTGGCGGCTCTTTTTCTCTCCTTGGTTTTGATCAGTGGTTCCATCCATGCGCTATAGAGGACTCTTTATTTGCGGATTTAACCAAAACTAACCTGTTTCTGCTTTTGTTTTAAACTTTATCCACTGTAAAAAAATTCTTGATGCAGTCTGTGATGGACGGGTGCTATAAGTGGGAGTCACGTTACCTGGTTAAACCTGCTGGACTTAATGGCTGCAAAAATTTGGTCTGTGAGGCCAGTACTGAGACATACAGCCAAATAATCTTCCAGAGCACTATGGCAACATTGTTAAATGAGTGGAGACTTATGAGTGTGTAACAAAATGCAAAGCCTGGTGAACTGGTACCCTGTTTGTGTAGGGTTTGACTTCCCAGTACAGAAGGTGAGGGCTGGGGGGGTTCATCACACTCCTGGTCACAGATGTCTGCAGCCTAGCGTGAAGTCCCTCAGGCCACCACCAGCCAGAGCTCAAGGCTCCTGCTCCTGAGCACGGCACCTGGGTATCACCCGCTGGTCCCTCGGCTCGGCCGCAGGGCGATGAGCAGTGCGGCATCTGTCCTGCTCGCGCTGCTGTGCAGGTTTTCTTCCTTCCACCATCATCGCCAGGTGCTTGTTTTCAGGCACTTTGTGTGTTTTTGGAAGACCTGTTTTTTTGGAAGTCTGGTTTTTGTCTGCTCGTGTTGGGATTGCTCAGCCACAGCCATTGAATGCCTTGATACCATTTTCTCTGGATTGCTTTGTGGACTCGAGTGCACTTTTCTGCGCTACATATATTGAGAATAAAGGGCAGTTGCTTCAGCAAATTAGTGTGAGAGCATTGGAGAAGAAGTGTAGAGTATGGTTTTCTTTTGGAGTAAAAAGCCACCCTTTGTTGCCTGTGCTTTTCAAAAAGTATCAGTGAGGGTTTCTGATAGGTGAAATGGGTCGTGTTTGTGCCTTTGGTACTCATCGAAAGGGGTAAATCGGATGCTGCATTGACAGAGATTTGTCTGTATGATAGACCTTCAGCAGGCAACATTTGCTTTAAGTGATTACGGGAAAAAAGTCATTCTACATAGCCCTAACCTCAAAGGGTGGTATTTTTCATTGTAAAAAAAAAAAAAAAGAAACAAGTTTTCCTCTACATCCTACAGGTGCACAGCCCTATTTAAAGAAAAAAATCAGGAGGGGTATAATGCTTTTTAAACAGGAATCTCACAACACTGAAACCTGTTGTTGTTTACTCTTGGTCGCTTGTGGCAGAGATTTGTTCTGGGGGACAAAAGCAAGTTCCCCATCTGAGAATGTAATAAAATGGTGATGCTACAGCTGGTTCCTTGCAGCCTCTAAGTATAGACGAAATAGCACGTAGTAGAGAAAAAATGTTTGCTGAGTTAACTGGGCTATATTTAGGTGCCAAACAACCAGATTTCTGCTTTTGACCCTCCCCCTCACACCCCCAAAACCGCTTTTTATACTGTCTGCAAATGTCTTGGCTGTTCATGGCTTCTGTTCTCTGCGAAAAGAATAATTGAGTGGTAGGGGAAGGACATCTGTTACAGCTGAAAGTAAAANAAAAAAAAAAAAAAGGCAAGCTCTTAGGCGTGCTGCCCCTGTGTCCGCACTTTCCTCAGTCTTTTGTAAGCACTACGCGCGTAGACTCTTCTAGTAACAACACATTTAATGCTTTGAAACAAATGAAAAAAAAAGCACCACCACCCCTGAACTCTGCTCTGTGACCACAACCTCATTCATCCATAATATTTTTTTAAGCTGACAGCGGTTAGGCATCTTCACTTACACTTGGTGCATTTGGTGCCGCTTGTCAGCCTTTCTGCTGCAGCGGGCTCGTTTCCTGGCACTGCTGTGGGCTTGGCCCTCTGTTCCTGTATGCAGAGGTGTTAGTTTTTAGGGGAAGCAAATAGTCAGGTCTTCTTGCCAGGACAGGAGGGGAAGCCTTCGGGTTTTCAGCTGGTGCTGCTGTGTTGGAAGAGGAGAGTTTCGGATGCTTGCACGAAATGCTTCTTACAACCTCAGAGGAGTGCAGTACAGATTTGCCATTTTCCTTTTCAGAGCTACTTGTTGTGTTCATGGGTTTTGGCCTCCTGATTTATCCAGGATTAAGGATGAAGCACCAGGTGTCGTACGTGAGAAGGTGGCCTGCGTGAGCTCTTGCCTGCCCACAGCTGTGCATGCTTTGTTCTGTCCAGCTTTCCACGCTCATTAACAGGCCTTTGTAAATTCTAAATTTTTATATCCCAGAGAATGTGTTAACTCTAGTTCCTTCATAAGCTTGGTGATTAGAAGTTAGGTTTAATAGCTGATTGAATAGCAAACTACAGGGCAGAGCCTTTAACAAAAACAGGTCACTTCAGATGCCAGTGCTCTCGTTTAACGAGCGTTGATTTTCACAGGAGGAGAAACTTTCCCAAGTTTCCACCTAAATATTAAAACTTAATGCAGATATAGGTTAGTGACTGATTTATTTTGGGTTTTCTTTTCCTGTTAACCTCAGAATAAGTTGCACAACGATCTTTAAAATATGGCTTATTGCTGTTGGAGATATCCCAGACATGCAAACACCTGGCAGTTTTGAGTAGTTAAAATTCAGGCTAGCCTCTTTGGTCTGTAGGTTTTTTTTTGTTTTTTTTTTTTTTTTTTTTCCCCCTAGTCTAAAAGCTACCTGGAGCCCAGCTTAATTCTTGGAAGGTGCAGCTGGTCACCTGGGATTTCTGCTGCTCAGCTTGCAGCTGGGTGTGCTGGGCATATCTGTTGGAAAGTGAAATGAGAGCACCTGCAAGTCCTAATTCTGTCTGGCACTTCTTTGTTCTGCTTGACCTCTCTCCTGACTCCACAGGCGTCTCTGCACTGCTTGGGGGAGAAATATGACAGCCGTAAAACTGAAACTCAGGGAGATATCAGGGAGATACCAGCCATGTTTTGGTTGCACTTCTGTTCTTTGGTGTTGGCTCAGAAGCACAGGGCAGCCCTCAGTGTTCACCGGACCTCAGAGGCCGTGGTAGGAGAGTATTGAAGATGAGATGTCACCAGAAATTCAGTTTCCTAACCAGGGTCAGGTGAGGAATTCCTCTGGTATTATTAGGGTTTACAGCATTTAACTGTCCATGCTGTTACTGAGCTGGCTTTAGGTAGGATTTCCTTCTTTCCTCATTCATTTGCTGCCTTTCCTGGGGTCCTGCGAGGGCTTTTTGCAGCACTGCCATCTCCGTGGGTGCTGGTAGCTGTGTAATCAAAGTGGTCTTGTGCACAGGTCTCTGCATTTTGCTGTGGCATAATCCTCAATGTGCCTGTCAAAACTGTTTACCTTGAAACTGTGATTCAAAGATCACAAAAACCTCTAGCTGCTTTTAACAAAACCGAGGAAGATCTGAGGAGAACAGCACGGCTTCACGTGTTGTTGGATCACTGTGCGACGTCCTCAGTGGTCCGTGTGGCAGTGTTGGTGGCTGGAAGATGGCTGAAGGCAGCTCTTTAGTCCCGGGGACCCATGCTAAGCATAGCAAGCACTGCTTAACCCCTTCCTTGCCCCCTGTCCCCTCCTTCGGCTGTCTCAGCAGTTTATTTTCTTGCCCGCACGTTAATACAAAGCTTTTTCCTTGCTTGACAGCTGAGCAGGATTTATAGCTGTGGCTTATCCAAACAACCTGTTAAAATGTTATGGAGTGTTTCAAAAATAACAGTTGTCATAATTCAAAGGAAGAACAAATAAACTTTCATTGTCATGTTCTACTCAGTGTACACAAAAAAAAACATGCACACGTCAGCCGAGATTGGAGGGACAAATATTATTCAGAGATTCCTTTCTCTCTGAAAGGGCTGTCTAAATATTCCCTTTTAATCATACGAAGACACTGGAGCTCCAGACTGCACACAATTTACTTGACCTTTGTAAGTAGAACAGCATTGTATCCCTCTTGCAGTAAAGCCCCAGAAAGCAGCATGCAGATTTATTATTCACCATATGTAGGAATTGTTAGGTTTTATTCCTTGACCCAAAAGGCAGATTGTGCAAGTAGGATTTGGACGGAGTAGCACGGCGTATACCAGCTCTCTGAGATCACTGCCAAAATACTGCGGATATGTGTACATGAAACTGACAGGTGAAAGCTGGCTGGTGTGTTCCCAAGGTCTCTTGCCTTTGATTTTAGCAAACTCACAGGAGTTCCAGTATGGAACTTACACCTTGTAATGTCAGTGCCGCCGACTGGTAACATCACCCGCTGTAGAGGAAGTGGGGGAAGCTGCACGTTAGTGACGTGTTCAGCCTCAGGTTGGGAGCGTTGTACCTAGTATTTTAGAGAGCTTTTTTCTTAAGAGACACCAGGCTGAAAGGTGAGTAACTGACTGTTAGTTTGATTATGGTAATTGAGGGTGAGAGTAGGCAGAACTGCGTAGTTACTTCGGTTGTGAGAGGTGGGTATTGTTCTCGGTGTTTCATCATGGAGAAACTTCAAGGATTTTCATTTCTGGAGTGAATCTGCCTCACAGGGACACAGGTGAAATCAAAGTACATTTCCAAAGAACTGTCTGTGTACCATAGATGGTTTAAAAAAAAAAAAAAAAAAAAAAAAACCAGAAGTTCTGTTTGATGAGCAGGGGACTTTCATTTAGAATGGGTGAATCCTGCACGGCCCCGTGGTGACCTGCGTACTGCATGGGTTAGGACAAGCAAGCTGAAGTCCATCAAAACTAAAGAACGGTTAGAACTTGCTCCAAAGGCAAGCATAACAGTGCAGCTCTGTAGACAAGCAGACAGTGGGGTGTGTGGAGATCGGCTGCTGGTTTTGGCATTGTCATGAAGCAGTCTTTACCTCTGGCTGCTGTTGCTGTTTGCTAGCAGAGAGGAGGTAATAGGCTGCATTGGCCTGGGGAACAACCCAACAGCCGAAAGTTCTGCCGTTTGCTCACTCACTTCAAAGATCTGTGTATTTTTGTTCTGTAAACTCCCTGCAGGGCAGGTTTTTTCCAGGAGCTCGTGTCAGTCGCTTTCTTGGCTTGGTTTAACACGCGCCTGGGCCGATCTTGCTGCTATGTGGTGCACTAACATGCATGCCAAGGGCTTGCAACTGCGTTTGACTTGGAGGCACAGACCTGTCTGAATGTCTTCAAAATGCAGTTAAATGTCTTCTAAGTCATGCTCTTTCGGTCCGTCAGGGTTAAATGGAATTTTGGGTTGCTTCAGCTCACTCCAGCAGTTCCTGTTTCCTACACCAAAATAACTCCTTGGCATGCAGATTCTCTCCATCTCTCCTTAGCTCTCTCTGTGTATTCCTTCGTGTAAATATTTCCAAAACGCAGCCTGCGGACTGTGGAACAAACTCGAAATGTGGCAGAACTGCAGCGATGCTTTGCAAGGAGCGAACAGAGCTGCGTTCCTAATCCTGTAAAATGTTTGGGACAGAGGAAGCTATCTGTTTTCCTGGAGAGCCGCACGCGGGAGGCCCGCTGTTTCCGTCTTGTTGTGGCACACCGATTTACTGGTCCACTTCTGCGTGTGTGTTTCCCCCTCTCCCTTTTCTCACCAAATCTAACGTGAGTTCCCACCTACTCCCCCCTAGCTCTTGCACACGAAACCCTCAGGGGTGTTCTGTCTCGCTGAGCTCTGTCTACAAGCTGGCCCTGTCTTCCTTCAGACCTTTGCCTCCTGGCCCAAGGCTCAGCTGCTTGCTCGTCTCCCGTTGCAGGCTGCAGTTTCCTCAAGCCTGGTGGAGGAGCTGAGTGGTGGAAGAGAGAAGGAGGCAATGGTGTGATGCACAAGGAGTGCCGAGTAAGGTACTCAAAGGAGAAGGGATGATCTGAAGTTGTTGTGTCTGGAGCAGGCATTTCTGGTTTTGAAGGTGGTGTGGGAAGGTGATAAGACAGAAGGGTGTTGGGAAAGTGGAGAGTAAATACAGGATAGTAGCGCAGGGGAAACAAAATAGACACGATGCACGTTAGGCATATGAGCAAACTTACTTTTCTGTTTGCATGGTGCGGAGAAGCGTAACTCAGTCCTGTGCTGTCCCCTGGCTTACCTTTTCTGTCTCTGTCTCCAGCCTCGAGAGCTGTTTCTCCCCCACGAGGCCCTGCTCTGGATGGTTTGCTCTTAAGGGCCTGGGCAGCAGACAGGCAGCAAATCATTATAAATCATGGGCAGCAGAGCTGCTGCCCGCATCTGTAACAGACGTTGCAGTGGGTGCTCCTAAATCGCTGCCCAATGACCCCATCTGTCTGCTGTGGGCCATACATCCTAAGCATTCTGGGAGAAGCAATAAGGACTGAGTCACTGTTAGCACTCGTGGAGCAGCGCTGAAGAATAAGATACCGATGGCCAAGTGGCGTCTTCCTGTGGATGTCACGTGACAGAACAAATCCTAGGTCTAGGACATCGTGTGTAGTGGTGGGTTGGTTTTTCAGGCTCTGCCACTTGAGGGTTAAAGAGATGATCCTTCATATGGCTTTTGAAACTGTCCTGCAGCCCTCTTAGTGGGATTCAGGTAAGCTCAAGGTATTTCCGCTAGCGTGGTGCTTTGTACTTTCATATCGTCGTGGCTCTTTGTTTACCTGCCAACACATCGGTATGCGTCCGTCCTTTTTCCCATCGTGCTGGCATTGCCAGCATCCCTCCCCATGCTCGCCCACTCTTTGCGTCTGCAGTGCTGGAAGGGGGATTCCTTGTCCCCTGCTGCGATAGCTGCAGCTGCGTTTCATGCACCCGGCCTTTGAGAGCAGAGCCTTGTTTGCTGCCTGCAGAGCTCGTCCTGCGATGGCAAGCGTGCGTCTGCCATCACCCACGTTGCAGTAGAATGCTGAGTGCTTTTGTCTCACTGAAGGAATGGCTTTCTTGGCTTGCTGGAGAAGGTGGGGGAGCAATCTGCTAAATGCACATTGTAGGCTTGTACACCAGAAACAAGCAGTGGTCCTGCTTGCAGAGCGGAGCTTTCCCCTGGGAGCAGCTCAGCCTTTCTCACTCTGGGATGATGGCTTGCTTTCCTGCCTGTACTGTCCTAACACTGTCAGGTTACGGTCACTTGTAGGGGTGGGTTGCCCTACACGAGTGATGCCATAAAACATGAAGTTATTAGTGTGCTGCTTATGCAAAAATATCCTCCCGTTTGCGAGAAATAGGATGCTTCCCCTCACAGCATACTTTCAAGCTGAAGTTCCTGGAAACATTCATATCCTCTGGAGGGCTGTTACTCTGATCAAAGAAGGGCCGTTTCCTAGAGTCCTTGAAATCACTTCATCTTCTCCTTGCCTTCTGTTTGGATGTGGTGCCCTTCTGATGCCAGTTACTCTTCAGAACAATTATTGGAAGCTCTTTCTGACTTGCGTTTATGCTCGGCTGGATGTGGCGGAACAGACTGCAAGTATCCCTTGAGTTTCCCTGAATAGTCTGCATGGGAATTCGGGAGATTTCTCTGGATTTCTAGGTTCTCTGCTCTCCTGATTATCTGTTGGTTATCCTTTATGAGGTAGGCAGAGACTCTGTGGATGCTGCACCAAAGGCAGCATCACAGGCACTTTTGGTAGACTCCCTGAAAGGAGGCCGACAAAAGCACGTTGCTGTGGGGATGTTCTTCAAAGCCCAGTCAGAGGACGGTCAATGCTCATGCAGTGAAAATACAAATTAGAAGGTAATGCTGCGAATGGGACCGTTTCTCCCTGATCTGACTTTGAACAGAGACTGTCAGTGGTTCCTTCCTGCGACGAGCCCCAGCCTCGCCGCCTTTCCGTGGGCACCGTTTGAGTTTCCTGCTGCTGTTCTTTCTCCATTTAAATGTTATAAACTTGCTTCCTCAGAGTTCATATCGGCTGCCAAAAGGTGCTTGTCCGGCTGTAATCTGGTTTATTAGCAGACTAGACAGAGCCTGCACGATGGTGCTCCCCCAGCGCTGCGCTGCCGCATCCCGACGCGACCTTTCTGCAAGCAGAGCCAGCGGCAGCGCTCACCTTTCAGTCCCCACAGCCTGCTCCTCGGATCCCGGGCAGAGGATGTTGTTTAGGTAATCCCATCCGTCCTTCCAATATTTATATTTCAAAGCATGGCTGCTAACGTCAGTTCTTTTACTGACCCTCGACAAAGGAATAAATACTTCTCCTTAAAACCCCCGAGAATATTTATTGCAGGACTAAGGCTCCAAGTGCCTGTCTGCACGCTGCTCCTGAACACCTACAGCATTTAAAGCAGAACTTGTGCCACGCAGCAGAAAAGCAGAAGAGCTGAAGCAACTTTTGTAGTGACAGTGCCATCCGTCAAAATTGTTAGGTGAATCAGGAGGTGACGTGAAATCTCTGTCCCTTTTTTCATAAGTCACGATTTCTGTGAAACCTGCAGCTATACGTTCATGCTGTTGTGATAGCTTTCCCTGCTGATACTCTCCTGTCGAGGAGGAGCAAAGTGCTTCTGCAGAGCACATCCATTTTGCCTGGACAACAGCACATTTAGAAAAGCTTGCAACGTGTTTGTAGCCTCTAATCCAAGAGACGAGAGCGAGCTGTCTCTGCTCAGAGGATCTCTAATTGGATTTCTGCATCTATTTAAATTGGGTTATCATCCACTTGGCAGATTTCCTGCTTATTCCACCAGGGTGAAGTCCATCTCTGCAGCAGCTATCACTGACTTTCTTCTCCAGGGCATCTGAATGCCGCTCTCTGTCTACGTGTTCATTTGTCACTGCGAAGCCATGCAGACCTCAGAATATGCTAATAAACTTTGGGGGACTGCTTTATTTGCCATTTAGCTGCACCGCTCGTACCTGCCTCCAGTCAGCTTGCTGCTTGGGGCTGCCGGGAGTGGAAGAGCACCTGGAGAATTGTCTGATTGATGGGGCAGCTCTCGCCCTTGCAGCGGGCGGTTCTTCTCAAGGCGCACTGTTGTGAGCTTCAGCAGGCGTTGCCTGCGTCTCCACAGCTCAGCCTTGTGAACCAAAGCCTTGTGAAACCTGAAGGAGGCTGGGCGTTGCTGCGTCCCTTGGCGATGCGACGTGTGGGTACATATGTTTTCTCTGCTATTTCTGTTGGTGTGAAAAGTCTCTAGTGCAGTCGGGCGGGATGTGAGCACCAAACTGAGAGATGCAGGAGCATGACACCCCTCGGAAGACCGCTTTTTTGGGCCAAGCATGTAGCTCGTCTGAGAGACGTCTCGCTCCTCCTTCAGCATGCCCTTGCTACGTGTTTTCACCTCTGATGAGCTGCCCAAAGGTTACACTGCTTCCTTCCTCTAAACGAGTAGCTGGCCGCTCCTGTTTGGAGGCATTGGTGGTGGCTTCTCAAAATGAAATTCATGTGGGAGTTCCTCAGAGGTGTCAGGCTTTTCAGGAGGAGGCAAATTGTGTTGGGAAGAGGCGATTTTCTTAGTGACAGTGCCAAAGTTTCCAGTATCTAAAGCTGGGTTTTTGTAGGATGCAAAATGCTAGCCTAGAATAGGGTGGTGAATTAAGATCTGTGGGGTGAGGCGTGTTGAAGTACAGGAGTTAACTAAAAAAATCCCCCCAAAACCTTATCACTTGCCTGCAGTATTTTTATCCCAGCACAAATTGTCGATGCAGGTGAAAGGAGAGTTGAACATTCTTTTCCTTAAACGATTTTGCTTCTTAAATGTTGAATGCCAAAATACGATATAATGAGCAACAGTGCAAATGAACTGCATGTTTTACTGGTATATTTAGAAATCCGAAGTGGAGCTCTCTGACACATCCTCTGCAAAGCTCCTCTGTTCTGCAGCTACCGGTTGTATTTAAATACAAGCACAACGAGAAGGTGAGGTTTATTTTCCTTTTGTTAAAGGTTCAGATCAGGGCACGGTTACTTTCCCCATTGCTCGTCTCTTCAAGCAAGATGTCAGTTTAAATTTTTTTGGTGTACTCTCCCGAAGAATACGTTCTTCCGTCCAGCTATGCAGTGACGGCCTTGGCTGAAGGTGGTTCAGGTGCTGCTCAGAAATTTTCTCCTGTGACTTGGAGCCGCGCTGGAGGCTGCGTGTGGTGGGAAAGGCAAGCGCTGTGAGGAAAATCAGCAGGCCCAGCAAAGGCTCTCTGTGTTACTCCATCCTGGCCTTGAGTCCTACTCTGCTTCCAGTTAATGGGACAAGAATAGCTCTCCTGAGTTATATTTAAATTTCCCTCTAAGAAGCATTTAGAGTGGTCTTTATCCACAGCCAGAACAAACCAGCTATTAGCGGTGTTACGAGCAAGACCAGGATTTTACCAAAAGGTTTTGTCTGTCCTGCCCTGCTGCTGTGCAGTGTGTGAGCCCTAGAAGAGGACCACTGATCCATTTACAGGCTTCCTTTCTGAAGGCATTACCCGTTGTTGTGCACTGCAGAAAGCCATGTTCCTGTGGCACTGCTGGCACGCAGTGCTGCCAGCCTGTGATGCAGGATCTCCCGGGGCCGTCGCAGGGGAAACCCCTGCCTTTCTCTTGCAGCTTAGAGCAGATACCCCGTAGGAAATGGAGGCTTGTCCAGGTGTAAGTCGGGTAAAATTCTACAGAATTTGTCTTCAACAGTCTTTGCAGTGCATTTGTATCCTCCTGAATAGTTTCTGGAAAGCTGGAGCAGGCCTAATACTTGGCTGTGAGCTCTTTTTTGGAAATAAGTGTTTTTTCCATAGCCACGTTTTGTAGAAGTAAACACTTGCAAACATTTCGCGGTGTGGATTTTAAACAGGCGATTGTGGCGCGGCTGTTGTAGCTGGTTCGATGTACGTCTTCGCAGCGGGGAGGGTCAGACCGAGCGGTGCTGTGGAGCGCAGCGGTGCTGGGCCAGGTTTGCCTCTCAGTGGCTGCCAGGCCCTCGTCTCGCGGGGAGCTGCCCTGGCACCGCTCTGAGGTTCAGCCCTGGCAGCAGGCGCTGTCTCTGGTCAAAGAAGACAGGCGTTCCCCTCAGAGACCTAGAATTCCTCCTTTCCTTAACTCAGCAAGCAGTTTTCTGCTGTTGAAATAAGACCTTTTGGGACGAAGATTAACTGCTTCTTCTAATATTGATTGTACGTGCCCGAAGGTACAAACGTAGCACGGAGTATGTGGAGTTTCGCTGTGAGTTAAGAGACTGAGATGGCTATTAATTTTGCTCTTTGTAAAATGTAAATTACCGACAGAGCAACGGCAGGCTGCGTTCGGTGTATGACTGCGTGCGTTGCCAGCCGCGGCAGCGTTAGCTTTGTTTCTTATCTAGGGCTGCGTAACATTTCGGATGGGTTTGCTGCATCTGCCACAAAGCGAAATTTGTATCTCCTGCCTTCACGTTAGAGCCGTGTTGCTGGCAGATGTTAGCAGCAGGACTTTGAGGACGGTGCTAGGCCAGATTCTGCGTTTTATGACCGCTGGAATAAAGCAAACCTTTAACACGAGCCTTCTGCTGCACGGCCAAGGCCTGGCCTCAGCGCAGAGCCCCCGCGTGCCGGCGCAGAAAACAGGGATGCGTTTTTACAGGCATTTTGCTGCTAGGTTGGGGAGCTGATGGCTGGCCCTGGAGGACTGGAGCAGCCCCCGCGTGGGGCTGGGTGTTGTGAAGCCGTGCTCTGCTGCGTGCTGTTCTGTTGTTCTGAGGGGCGCTCCCAGCCAGGCACGCGTGTTTTCATGTAGTAAGAGTATTTTTAGCCCACTTCTTAAGGTGCTCTTTGCATGACTTCTGCGGATTAGGAAGCAATTAGCTTGTTCCTACTGATGCCTTATTAGTTACCATGATGGACTTAAACTCATTTGGGAAAGGATGTATCGCGGAGGATTATGCCCTTTTTATTTTTTAATTTTCCATTGCTTTTGGTCATTATTTTTTCAGAAAAATAGCACTGGATTCCTGCCTGTGGAGAGTAAAGATGACAGATTCCTCTTGCAGCAGGAGCCATTCAATTCAGCCCTCAGTAAATATTCCTGACAGTGCCCCGTTCTTAAAACAGGGGCATTTACAGAAGGTCTGTTCCTTTACAAATACTCTAGGTTTATTTGGTTTGCGGATTGTTTCTATTGGAAACTTGAATCTGAAAATGCGGACTAAATACTACTCAGAAACACGAGGCGCTGAGGCAGCTGCATCTTGTTTCCCGAGTGCATTTTTGAACATTTTGAATAGTTTTTTGTAGGCTTGTGCATTGACACCTCTGCAGTAGGTGCAGTTTGCAGGTACTAGTGGTGATGATTAAGGAACTTTGTGGTTCAGAAAAGCACTAGTTACGGGTTAATTGGGATCTATGAGCTAATTTATATGCTTGGAGTTTCGCTCCCTACAGAAATAAATACAAAAGGAGAAAAATCTGTTTACCTGGAACTCCATCTGTGAATTACATTGGGAGAAAACTGTATAATAAAGCAGTGTGGGAGCTGCTGAAGGCCCTGCCTGCGCAACTATGCGGGATAATCTATGTTCCATGAAGAATTTTTAAATTATTACACTGACAAAAGCTCCCTTACAGGGAACAACAGAGTAAATCTTATTGTAGCTATGACAATGTATTTTTAGCACCAACTAATTTCCAAATATGTCAAGCTAAGCTTTGCTGTTTTTTTTATTTTTAATTTTTTGTTGAGGTGGATGGAATGGTTCCAGATGGAAAGGTGTTTTAAGATGCTTCTTAGATGTGGCAGGGATGAAACTGCCGCTGAAGTCCCGTCCTTTCCGCTCTGGTGCGTGTGCGCTCCTGGTGTTGAAAGCTTTGCATGACTCAGTGGGCCGCTGAGCTTCAGTTTCTCCAGAATTTCCGTGTGAGGCCTTTGGTGTTGTGATGTTTTTGGTTCGGAGCCACTCCTCAGCTGCAGTCAGAATACTGCTGAGCTCCCAGATTCCCAAAGTTTGTTCGCCTTGTGTACGTTTTGCTGCTTCTCCCCAAAGTGGACTTGCAGTGGATCCTCCTAGCCCCTCTGGTGCCCCTTTGCTGTCGCTTAGACCAAGTTTCCCAGATGCTTTGCTGTCCTTGGCTCCTACAAGAACTTGGCTTCCTCTCTGTGGGCCCCCAGGTTAATGGGGGAAGTCTGACCTTACCCATGCATCTCGCGGGGATTCTTCCAAACACCCTGCTCGTGGTGCCTCCTCTCCTGCGTGTCTCTGGTCTTTGGTTAATACTCAGGGAACTGCTGCAGTGTCACACACTTTAGTGTTCTCCGGTTTGTGTTGTTTAGTAGGGGTATAATAAACCACCCGGTAGATCCCTGAACTTCTTGTTTGTGTTTGCTTTCAGATTTGTAGGTGGATGGTATTTTGGGTTGCTCTGTTACTCTGTGGAGTTGTTATAAATGTACCTAAAAGGGGATCTTGCAACCGCATGAGATCTATTTTCATTTCAAAACTGCATCTAAAATTATTTACAGAAAGAGTTACAAGTTAATTTTTCTTTCAACTTCTCTAATTACATCAGATTTTTGGGGAAAAAATCTGGACTTTCCCAAGGAAATAGTCAGTGGGGCACTGTGTGGCTGTGCTAAACTTCACGAGCTGTTACAGAGCTCAGTGTATGGACACGTGGCTAAACCTTGCCTTGTTTTTTTTTCCCTTCAGGTCCAAGGAGCTAATAAAGGAAGCAATCCTTGACAATGACTTCATGAAGAACCTGGAACTGTCTCAGATCCAGGAGATTGTGGATTGTATGTATCCCGTGGAGTATGGCAAAGACAGCTGCATCATCAAGGAGGGAGATGTGGGTTCCCTGGTGTATGTCATGGAAGGTATGGTTTAACAAGCTAACACTTTTTTTTTTTTTTTTTCTGTTTTCAACATCCATGGAGATGAAAACTTTATTTCATGGGAAAAACAGTTTTGAAGAAAAAGGCTAAAGACATTGCCTAAATATGGTTGTTGAAGAATTGTGTGGACTACTTTTGCCTGGAAAATTCCATGCTAGAATTGTGTGCCTCCCTATATAAAGAAAGAGGGTTAAAGCTCTTAACCCAGCACTGCGATCCGTTGGAATAAGCCTCCACTAAATATAGTTCTTTGGCTTCGAGGCAGCACCAATGCTGTGCTGTATAAATGATGGGCATAACAGAAAGGGTGGTGTTATGGGAATGGGAAATGACTGTCAAACGAGGAGAATCTGGTACCAGCTCCCTACCTTGTAGGGTGCTGTGAGAATGAGCTTGTAAATGTTGATGAAGCACACGGGCACCTCTGCATAAGCAATGTGTTTCCTGCTAGGAAATGTTGTTTTTCTGCCCTGTGCACAAAGTTAAGTGCAGCACCTGCAGCTGAGCACGTCTGATTGGTCACAGGAGGTGCTGTGGCAGGGTTTGATCTTCCTGGAGACAGGAGCGCGGCGGTGACGTTCTGTTGTTCTGGGGAGCTGTCAGGCTTCTGGAATTGGTGTGGCTGGATGGGTGTTGTCAGCACTTAGCTTTTCCAAAGGGTCAGCTGTTTGCAGACTATGTATAACTTGCAAGTTTCTGTGGGCTTGGACATGCACAAATTAATTTCTCCAATTGTTGTTTAAAACAAAAATATTTTCAGGACAGTAAGCCATCCTTTAAACATGGTTTCCTGCCAAACTCTTAATGTTGTGTAGTTGCAAATGCTCTTCACTGGTTTCCCAAAACAGCTTTAAGGTTCTGCCCTTTTAAGGTGAAATCCTTTCTCGGGGCACAGCTTTAATTCCTCCAGCTTTTAGTATTTACGTATTTTCCACCTTCAAATGGTATTTTACATTATGAAGTAATGGGAGGCTCCAGATCAAATACATGCCTACCCCAGCATTACCCGGAGAGGTGTAGGTTTTTCAGTCCTCCCTTTGAACACAGCAGTCATTTGCTGAGGTGCAGGAGCTATCTTAGCACTAGTAACAAACTGATTTAAAACAATGTTTTTTTT
>VXAV01005856.1:176978-187663 GCA_013399715.1 Alectura lathami | reverse complement strand
TTTTTAGAGAAGCAGTTCTCAGGAGAACTGTAATTTCTTTGATGAATTGTGTAACAATTGTGGAGACCCCTGAGGTCATACACCGTCTTTCAAAACTCCTGTACGTTCAGACTGCTGCTCCTGAAAGAAGCATAACTGTGGACAAAAAGCACACATGTGGGCATTCTTTTGCAAGTAAATGTATAAAGTTAAAGTTAATAAATTATATGAACTCCTTCATAATATCCATAGAAACAAGCATGTGGTATTCACCTCAAAAAAACATGGAACAAACCACACAAATCCTTTACCATTTGGTATGCATATGTCTGCTTATGTTTGCATAGCATGCTGTCGTATTATTCTTTAAAAGAATGGCTCGAGCCAGAACTATACAGTGACCGAATTACTTAAAACATAAACAAACAAACAAAAAACCCTTAGCTATTCAGAAATTCTCTAAATGAAACAGAATTCTGACTCCTCTTGTTTTGGTAATGATCACCTTGCTGAAGATTTAGAGACAGAAAACAGCATGGAAATTATTAAACAGCAAAAAAATTGCACTGCTTTGCCTTTCACAATAATTATAACTGAAGTGCCATAAAAGTAACCAGAATTATGCCTTCTATAAATCAAGATATTCTGTAGGAATTAATGACAAAATATCAAGGATTCTTTGTGCTGAAAAACCCCTTTACTCAAGAATGTAGAATATGAAATGCATAGATATAGCCCAGAAAGATTAATATGTGAGAGCAAATTCAAACCTAAAAAAAGAAACATCAATGAGATAAAACCATATGCAAATGAATTGTTGTCACACTAATCTAAAATGGAAAAAGACAGTGGTGACTTCTACAATGTATTTCTTTGAAACAACACAGCTCCCTGTAGCCATGGGAAGATGGATGCAGGTGCCTTTTTTTCCCAATGGATCTTTCAGTAAAGAAGCTGGTTTATCCCATGTCTACTTTCCAGAAACAGTATTAAATGCAACAGATGGAAAAGGGAAAGGTAGTATACTCAAATAGGAAGGTAACGTTGATCTCATCATGCATTTGGATCCCTAATGGCTTCATTACCTGAACGTATATAATAACAAGAGATGAAGAGGATGAAGAGTCATTATAAAGCTGAATTGAGACATTCACCCGAAAATACAGAGGTGGGCAACAGGTAACTGGCTGGCATCATGTAAAAAAGCATTCACACCAGCAGCTCAGTTGAAGTTAGATATCTGAGTTTTGAGATCTTTTTCTGCAATAATATATTAACTGCTTGGAATATACAATAATTCTTTTGGCAGTACTCAGGAAGAAAATAAGCAAAGAAGAAAGAGGAAAATACACCCATAAGAGGAATATTAAGATTAGGAAGCTAAAACAGCGACCACCAGTCCAAATCTGGACAACCTAAAGTACCCAAGGAAGTACTAATGAGGTGCACCAAAAACTAGGAAAATGCTGTTAAAAGTAAGATCAGATCCAATTATATCTGATCAGCCTTGAAACTGTACAAAGATATTGATATTCAAATAACTTAAAGTGCTTCCATTTAGAAACTAAAAGAACACACACAAACTTGTACAAGGGGTACTTAGTGATTTACAGATCACACACATTCACTGTGAGCTATTCGTACAAATGTGTTTGCAAAGCACATAGTAGAAAAGAGACTGTAGAAACTAAGATTTTAAATCTAAGTTTAAAAATATGTTTATTGTGATTCAAAGCTAATGTTATTCATTACTCAGCCAACATATTAGTGTAGACAATATTCTTTCACATCCTCTGGGGCTTCTTTAATCTTATCTGGGTTTATTTTGTGTGTATTTCTGAGTAATCAAAAGTTGTAGGCTTGATATCTTTTGAGTTAAAAACATCCCTAGTGTTCCTGCTGGTTTGGTTTTTTTGTGTATATTCTTTTCTTTTAGTGAGTCTCTAAAACAAGGATTAAAAAAAAAAAAAAAAAAAAAAAAAAAAAAAAAAAAAAAACAACAAAGGTTTTTAAATAAAAAAAAAAAAAAAAAAAAAAAAAAAAAAAAAAAAAAGAACAACCAGTAAGGTTATTAGATTAAAAAAAAAAAAAAGAATCTGAATTTTTCCGATGTCTTGAGTAAATATTCCTGTCAAGACAGTGATTGATCTAAGTTGGTGTTAATAAGGGTAGCTGAAAATTTGATGTTAGGCATTTCTCCAGCCGATGCATATATTTAGGACTGAGACAATGAAGCAGAAGTTGAAATCACTTAATTCATCTTTCCTTTCAATAAGTAAAGTTATTCAATAAAACTTTCATTTAAATCATATACCAAGAGAAATCTAAATTGACTCACAAGACATTCATAAATCGAACTGTTGAGGAATTTTCTGACTAAATTGAAAATAACAATTTGGCAAAGTTGAAAGGTTCTGCAGAAATGTCACTGATTCAACAAACTTTCAACAGTGCACTGGCAGAGTACCCACCAGGGCTTGCCTGGTCCTGGCCAGGACCCAGGCCCCCGCAGCTCCTGCCAACATGGGGTTTTCTAAGAGCCAGAAGACTGAAAACCTTGGAGCCTTGGGTCACAAGAGTGCTCCTACAGAAAAGTGCTAAAGCCTGGAACTAGAGCTAAACTGAAGCTCTCAGTGTCTCCAGACTCACTGTTGTGGAGTCAGGAGCCTGGACAGGAGGACGCACCAGCCTCAAAACCACCACAGCTCTTACACCTCTAGCAATGCACAATGTGGCCCTGAGAACCTCAGCTGAAATCTGCTGTCAGAGCTTTCGGATTTCATGCGGAAATTCCGCATGAAATTCCGCAAGAAAATTCATTCCGGAGTCAGAAGCCTTGGCTCCCAGGGCATGCTTATAGCCCAGGCTGCGCAGAAACAGAAGTTCATTGGGAAACTTCTTCATGACCAGCAGACCTTTTTGTGAGGTCTGTTTAACACAAGTCGTGTCTGCAAATATGTCACGAGCCTGTAGCATAGTCTGTTTGAGCTAGGTTTAAACTACATGCCTGAGGAACTGCTAACAACACAGCCATGGTTCCACTGGCTGACCTTCTGCAGTAACTATCATCTTCCTGGATGAGATTTACAATCTGCTGCAAAATTGTGAAATACCAACAGAAATTTGACCAACCAACTGATAAGAAAACCACAAACTGCTTCATCTTGAGTGGAATTGCATCTCTTGCCGATTAACTCAGGATGACTAAACCATGAACACACCACACTTCCCACTGAAGACAAAATCTAGAAGCGTAAAGGTAAGGCTATTTTTTTTCTAGCCATAACAAAATGCACGTGGAAAAGCATAGAATTTACAGGCAGGTGTGAGGGGAAATGAATGGTAGCTGCATTATTCAGTGCAGAGAAAATATATATGATGTGTCAACACATGGTAAAGTGTGAAGAATGCATGCCTGTATGTATAAAAGAATATATGTATATATATTTACAGTGCTAAGCAATTTGCAGTTTAGGGATTGGCTATCACAGTATCTGTTGAATCCATATGGAAATCCCTGATTGCTGTAAGGTTTGATTAAATTTAACTTCAAATTACTCTGTAAAGATTCTCCTACTCTACCAAATTATTTATGGTAAAGAAGAGAGATGACAGCCTTATGATTACATTCTGTGGGACCCATGTTAACTGGTATCTGAGTAGAGCAATTCACAGGTTTTTCTCAGGAATTCAACTCAGTTTTTATTGGTGAGACAGAGGGTAGGGACACGAAATTCCTGAAAGTTTCCATTAACTCACCTTCAGAAAAAAGATGCTGTTGAATAAATATCAGATGGAACTTCCTAACTGTCCCATGCTACTTCTATACATCTTCCCAAAATCATATATTTGAATTTTTATCACTGTCTTATAGAAATAGAAAACTTCACGTCTCATTCAGATTGGAAATGTGGAAACACTATATTGCTATCTGGGATTTAAATTTATCTTATTATTTTAGGCAGGCAAGGTTCAGGGTTTGGTTTTGTTTCATTAAGTTGTTTTGTTTGTTCTTCCTCTTTATTATTTCCAGGGACCTGAAAAGACTGACTGCTTGACAAAGACACTTGGTTCTGGGCACTTGCATTCCCTCATTATCTCTGAAGAGGAAAAAAATACCTCTTTTGCTCCCCTTACTGCTTCACTAACTTATCCAAATATTCATTTCTCTTTTAAGACAAAAAGACAACTGAAATCATGCAGAAACTATGCCTTATATATTAAAAAAAAACATTATCATTCAGGCAAAGTGCTAAGCACTCAGATAATAAAACAGAATAATTCTATTTCTAGGGTTTTCCATTTCATATTTTTTCATTCTGAGCTTAACTTGAGCAATTTAAGACAGACTTTGTGTGATATAAAAGAAACATTTTCTGCACCAAAGTTTGGGATTATATTACAAATAATTTATCTGCATTCAGTCATGACATTTTTATACAACATCATTAGCAAAAAATAAAATAAATGGTGACACCTCAGATGGTGTAAACTGGCAAAGCTCTTCTGACTCCAGTGGAGTTCTGCCAATTTCCACATCGGCTGAGACTTTCAACCTTAAGCTTTTATTATAAAATTAAAAAGAAATAAATTGCAAATTCTCTCTCCCTGAATAATGCAGCCTCAAAGAGAACAAAAGTCTTCTATCCAAATAAATTTTAAAACATATGACAAAGTATACTTATTTAACAGTAACTGCACCTGAGGTGCATTACAGGCAAGGTATCTGTGTCAGAGGTGAAAAATTTGGATTGTAATAAAGGCTATAGAGCTTTTAAGTTTTAGAAAGACTTTTGAGAAACATGATTATATGATTAATTTTTCCTTCCTTTATGTCCATAATGAAGTGAAAATCTACACTCCCATGAAACACACATAATTGTTTTCTTTTTTCATCCATGTCCATATGGTACAACAAGCTTGGATCCAAAACATTTTCTCATGAGTGAAGGTAAATGCCTGATCATTACTTTGAGCATATGGTAACACTTGATATCATTCTCCTATTTATAAATACCTTATTATCACTGATTAAATGATATAGAACATATATTCAGCCTGGTACGTTTATATAGCAGGCAGGCATTCTCTATACCCCACTTCAGCAAAATGCACAGGTATAACAGTCATCAGAGTAATTCACAGCAACTACATCTGTGAATTGTAAACAAAAAAATAATAATAATTAAAAAAAAATTGCATTATACAATCTTAATTCCTTATTAAATTTTATAACTGACAATACAGTAATTCTGATTTCTGGTTCTAAAATACCCCAACATAAGCAAACTCTGTCTTCAATGCACGATGTTTACAGGAGCTCTCCACAAGCTCCTCCCTGCACTGCTTTCACACTTTCAGAGCTCAGCACTCCTCACAGTACAGGGCCTGCCCCAGGAATTATGAGCCTTGGTGTGGCAAATATCTGAGTAGAAAACCAGTACCAAATCAACATGCCAAAGCCTACAATACACTGCAAAAATAACATCATAAACCAGCAAGTCCAAGTTATTTTTTGTTAAAAGGTGGACCAGGACTGTTCTTTCAGGGTTGTTTAATCAAACCTAAAGAATTCCAAAGAGCTTTGAGGCTTCATTTGAGGGCTCTGAGAAGATTCAGTATAAACCCTCAAATCAAGTGGAATTTGTTAAACACCTGTGACAGAAGCATCATACCATAAACCAGAATGGTGGCAGAGCCACTGCACACGACTAATGATCAGTCATCTGCTTCAGCCAACAGGACGCCACGGCTTCTGCGCAGTCAACGCAAAGACACTGGTGGGCTCCTCGGGAGCAACCTATGGCTCTCAGCATGGTAAAGGACGCCTAGGGCACATACCTGCAGAGGGGAACTAGCTTAATTAGGTGGCTCACATTGGGCTGTGTGAATTTCTCCTCTATACGCAAATATGTTTAGAATTTGACTTAAAGAAGCCTTGCCTGTTTTTTTTAGAGATCATGAGGAAAGCAAGAAAAATGGTTAATGGTCTGGGAAAAGTGATTTTGACACCACAGGTAAAATTGTCAGCTCTTCTAAATCAACGTACCACTTACCTCTTCACAGAGCTCCGCAGACTGGTGAAACCTAGGATTCTGGCCATATTGACAGCTAGGAAAAGCTTTAACATTCCCAGCTGTATCTGGGAAAGTAGCTAGCTGGAGGAATAAGTGCCTGTACAGAAGGCACATCCGTTGCAGACAAATCCTAAATTGTTCATCTTTAAGATTAAACTCAACATTTTCAGTACTGAGGGCTAGACAGAGGTTTGGAAACTGCCATTGCATGTGACTTTTTTACATATGTACAGTTTGCAGGTTCATCCACAAGAAGGGCATTTGGCTATTGGACCTCACATGCTGCCATTATGCATCCACTCCTAAACAAAAAAGTCTGCAAAAGAAAACTTCCTTACACCCTCAATCCCACCCACACTAAAGCATCAGAAGCAGAAAATAGTAATGCATCTGTATCTTTACTTTTGCAGACCTTGTGTAAGTAGTGTACCTAACATTGCAATGACACAAAGTTCCTCTACAGGATGTCCAAACCCCATTGGAGCAGACAAATCTCAGTAAGTAAAATATATTAGTCAGGTATTGTTAGTTAATACAATGGAACTGCTCCCCCTCTCCCCAAAACCTTACCCACACACAGAATAAAGTAATGGCATAGGATCAATCTAAATAATCCAGAGGTTATTTCCCATCTGTAACAACTTTCATTTTTTTTAGTTAAACTCTTACTTTTTAGAAGAATTTTTTCATTCCTGATTTCTGGAGGTATATTACAGATAAGCAATAGAAATATTGGCAATCATCTCTAACCAGAAGGAAAAAAAAAATATTTGTTTTTAAATAGTATTTCAAACAGCTAAATAAAACAAAGCCAGTTAATTTTTTCCAAAGGCCCACTGCAATTTCAGGGCAGTTGCTGTCAAAAAGAGTCAGACAGGCTGTCAGAAAGTAAATGTACCTTCTGGCTGTGAAGAATGTTTGTCCCTAAGGAAGCCATGTTTCCAAAATTATTTAAATCTAAAATAGAAGTTCTTTTTTATTGTGTTGTGTTTAATTTTTTTTTATTATTATTTTTTAATCTTTCATTAGAACAGCAGTGTATCATCACAACATAACTGTGTAAGTCCTTAGTGGTATTAACTCATATTACTGAACATCAGAAGCAAAAATCTCCAGGTATCAAGGCTAGTTTTGTAGGGTGGATTTCTCAAGGGCTTAGTTCACTGGCTTGATATCTGCAAGCCAAAGCTATTTAGGTTCACACTCAATGTCTGACATGTTGAAGATTTTATTGCATTCAGAAACTGGCAGAGCACATACTGAGAAAAATGTGTAAGAGGCAAGAGGAAAGTGTGTTGTCAGATTCTTAGTTCATTTAAGGTTACCAGAACACTACTTAGACATCTCAGTCAAGTATGTAGAATTCTTAACTCTCAGTTCAGGTTAGCATTACTAATGTTCAGGCTAGTGATAATGCAGACAAAATGGAAAAGGTTTATAAAACTATTTTTTTTTCTTTTCAAACGTAGATTTTTTTCATTCTACCTTATTTTAAAACATTTTTTTTTTCATTATAGTTTGCTTCAGTGACTTACATAAATCCTAAATATATACATTGATGTTGCTATTATATCTAGGTAATTATGTTAACAGCTGGCATGGGAAAGAAAAGGAAATTGTTGTAAACAATTTTCTTAAATTATAAACAATCACTGTTATTATCAAATTCAAAAATCAAACCTTTTGATTTTTGCCAAAACCATCCAGCATTCCAATAAGGACAAGTTCCCCTTGAGTTCTGAGGGAATTTTTTTTTTGTTATAAGCATGCTAAAATATACTATAGAAGTATTGCCCCTTTCTGGTACAGAATTCCAGCAACACATAGATCACTTCTTGGCCAGAAACTGGAAATGTACAAGAGCATGAAAATGAAAAGTAATGAGGGTGGAGAGGAAGGAAACATTCCAAACTTGTCAAGCCTCAAGAAAAGTTGAGTTTGGGTCCAGTTCAAGTTTTGGGTGAAGATTTAACTCATTTTTTATTTTCTTCAAAATGCCTCTGTGCCCTCAGGGAGTATTCCCTTCCTAGAGAGCTCTTAGAAAAGCATATTTTTTCACTGACTAAAGGATCAGCAAATGGACCCCGATGCCAAAAGTTTGAAGTTAAACCAGTAACTGTGACAAGTCCCAATTGCATGTTTGTTCCTTAAAAAGGATTTTTCCTTAGAAAGGATTTTAAGAGATTATGGAGAACTTGTGTATTTAGTGATTCTTCATATTTCCAAATGAGACAGAAAGAGTTGTCTATTATACGTACATGCTATGAAGCAAAAATGACTGCTTTATGCTTTAGTTTCAAAGTCTCTTACAGACTGAAGTTGTTCCTTTAAGACATATTTTCTAAAGACATTTACAGCTAGAAATGTGCTGCTGATCCAAAACATCAAGAAAAGGAACAGAGGAAGAGGGAGGATCTCTGAATAATTTAAAGCAGCCTCCTCATTCAAAAGTCATTCTCTTTTTAATCTCTTACGCTTTGTAGCCAGAGACTTTATGCTGGGCTCTGGCAGAAAGTCAGGAAACAATATATCTGCAGCTTTAGAGCAGGATGAAAAGAAACAACAAAATGTGCAGGAGACTCACTACAAATTCTACTTGTACACCAAGTTTGTTTATCAAGTATTTGTCTGCTTCCACAGCTTGAGGACAGTATATCTGCCCATCACCTGCCCTCTACCTACCCAAGACATGAGCATGCACACACGTGTGCATGAGTACACATATCTGTTCCAGCAGAACAAGTTGTCTTTGATTATCCATTGATATTTACGTTACTTTTGATAATTACTTGTTTAGATAATCAGAAATTTGAATGAAAAAGATTTAGCTATATAGCTAACAAAGAAAACAATAAACAATTGAGGCAGGCCAAGTTCCTCTATCTACTGTTTATGAAAAAAAGACTTTAAGAAATTGTAATACTTACTTTTTTGTAATAATAAATTTTCAAAAGACAAAACAAGCCTTTTTAAAGGTTCTCTTAGTATTTGGATAAGTGAATAGGGGACATCAGTCTTGAACGAATACTTTGCAAAGATACAAAGACTATAAAGAAGTGCTGCCTGTCTTGAAGGAGCACATCACAATGATACAATTCTTTACAAAACCAGACAAGTTAGAGAAGAAAGGCTTTCTACACCTCATCTACGCAGAAGCTGGCTCCATCTAAAATTAGAAGAGCTCTAAATTATGAACTTTTCCAACCCCTAACATAGCTTTTTGGTCAGACATGTGTCCCATTTAGCACTTGCAAATAACTTCAACACTTGGCTAATTGTTGAGTTCTGTGCATACAGGTCACCTCTGACTACCATTGTTCATGCCTACAACTAAGGGAATTTGCACAGAAGGACATATCACAGAAGTTTTCTTAGATTATACCAATGCTAATGCAAAATGGGGACTGGATTTTACATTTGTCCACGTGTTACTTGGATGAAAACCAGGGAGTTAAAAATATAAAGCAAACAATTATATTTAAAAATATAAAGCAAAAAATTATATAAAAATATAAAGAAAGTACCATGGGAAGATATTTAGACAAAAAGAAAGGGAAGCAAATAAAATCAATTCACAGGTATGCATGAATTGTTGCAAAGCAAATATCTTAAAGCTAAACACTTCAGTATTAAAAGGGACCACATCAGAAAAGCAAACTTTGCAACTTTCAAGCCTTCTTATAACAGAAAGTCATTCAGATTGTGTGTTAGAAACAATTCAATAGCAAAGTTGTACACCCACAGTATCCTACGTTTTAGCCTCAAGATTCATGAAAAATAAATCTCTATAGGTCAATACAGAAAAGCTCATTACAGTCAGACCACATGGTCTCCTGAAGTCATGATAGGATCTAATCCACACGAGAACAAACAGTAGCACAATCTAACCACACTCTTTCAGAGGAACTTCATTCATTCACTGCCCAACATGGCAGCCCTACAGACGGCATAGAGAAGGGCACAAAACAAACAGTTTTATTCCCCAGTGCCAACATGACTTTTGGGTTTAGATGCAAAAGCCACTTTGCAGTCATGCTTTTGTTCTTAATCCAGAACCAGAGCAGAGCAAGGCTGAACATTCTCTTTTGCCAAATGTGAGCAGAAACAACCACATGCACTCACAGGTCCCCACGTGCAGTTCAGGTAAAACCAAAGCAGCCTACAGAAATCATAAAGAACAGGAGGTGTCTTTACCCACAGCAAATTCACTACAGCAACAGTAACAGTGACTTGAACAGCAGCCACTATGCACATTCCCTGTAAAAGCAGGATTCCCTGGAACCTTGTAATGTCATTAGGATTCACTTGAGTGTGGAGAAAGACCTGTTTTCAGCTTTACAGGGAAATCATTTGCAATTGATTTCCAGAAAGAGAGCCTCTGACGTACCATCTGAAAACACGATCAAATATTTCATCTGATTCTAACATTACCATCGAACAAGTCTTTACATTAAATGTTTATCTTTCAAAGAATTTTTTCTTGCCATTATATATTAAAATCATTAAATATCTTTTTTCTTCTTACCTCTACTTTAACCTGAACTAATTAGAGATTCCTAACAAAACTGTACAGGGTGGAGTGTGAATTTTCCTTTTCCTTTTTCATTAGGTTGAAAACCCTTTTTTTTT
>VXAV01005856.1:160261-172587 GCA_013399715.1 Alectura lathami | reverse complement strand
CTTTTTTTTTTTTTTTTTTTTTACCAACTGCAAAATGCACCGGGTGGTTGAATCGCTGCAAATTTTGTCTTAGAGGACTACATCAGCAAATGATACAGACATCTCCAGAGGATTACCCTGCTGTCATATATATAATTGCAATTTGTTAGTCCTTTTGCCATCCTGTATTTCATTAGCAGTTACAGTATCAAAATGCAGATTTGGTCAGTTATTCCACCACTGTCAGAAAGTCCAAATAATGCATCTAAATACATACTAACATGTTTTGGCTAGCTTTGTCTTAGGAAAGTCATATGAAATTAGTAAAATTGGAGATAAAGCACTGGGAGGCTGTGAACTCATTTTTGACTCTTAATTACCAGGTGAGGAACAAAACCATCTATTGTTTTTCTGGTTCTGTGCTCAGTCATATTAATAAAATTGTTTAATTTCAGAGTCTGTGGAGCATTTCTTTCAGTATCTGGTATACATTGCTCATTTTGACAGTGTATTTGTTTCATATTTTCTTCTGAGCACATAATAATCACAACCTTCTCTAAGTTCTGCTTTTATAAAAATAAGCAGGAAAAGATGTTTTGCTTGACTGAAACAAAATTTCTCTTCAGTAAAGTTCTTTCAGCACTTAAGTGAAAATGTTTCTCTATATGGCCTGAGTTTCTGTTATATGCAGATTATTCATTTATCTAAAATTAATATTTGAAATAAAATATGCAACCAATAAACCTGTAATAATTTAATCATAAAATTCCTTTTTAGGGTTATTAGGGTAGAATTAAAAGAAAAGTTGGGGGATATCAATCCTCCCTAGTACTTCTGTCACTATAATTCTTATGTCTGATTTAAATAAAGAGCAAATAATGAGGTACAGGAATTCACAAAATTTAGGCTTATGCTCAATGTATGTTAACACAAAATTAATATATTGTTCAATAGATAGAAATAGTGCACATCACTTCACATAAGTCAATCTACGTGTGGACTCCCGGTGGGCCAATTAGCCATCCCTGCATTTTCCTGCCTCTTTGCTTGTGTAAGTCCCACTGCACATGGCCATGACATCAGTGAAATCTGCTGAAAAAGAATTTCCTTTCTTTTTTGAACAATTATTTCTCTGGTGGATCAATGGGTTTTGATCTAGTCCACTCAGCAATTACACAACCAGCAGCAAAATCAAGAGAGAAGCAACAACACAACCAGCAGCAAATTCAGGAGAGAAGAAACAGCATGTAGCTCGGAAAATGAGGGATCGCCTCTTGGCAGTGTGGTCTCAGGTCAATGAACAAGCTACAGCTTACTGAGACATTGCATTTAAATATATATATATATATATATTAAAATGATCTATTTTGTAAGAGGAATAGCAAAGCTATCTCTTGCATAACAAAAATGCAGATGAGTTTCAAGAAGAAAGATTAATTTTCTTTAAACCCTCTAGCGGACTCCCAATGAAAGAGGCTATAAAAACTAATATGTTCCACCACAAAGAATTTCCTCCAAGCAGCGCACTCCAGAAGATAAGAAAGGCACACTCACTTTACAAACTAAACTTAATCCAACTTCAAACAACACTGACCCTGTCTCCACAGACACCATCCTGCACAGTGTCATCCAACATGACAGCCAGCCTGAAGTACCTACAAGAACAAAGCCACTGCTGCCTTCTAACCCAATGCATTACCAAAGTCATACACCTCATCTTCATCCAAAGCATCACCTTTAGCTGCCTATCTTTCCTCTAAACCTCTATAAACAAGTCTAAGCACCAAAAATTCCATTATACTCATGACTGTTTTCATCTCAACCCCCAAGTTTTCTCACTTTTGCCTTTCTGATTCTCTTCCCCAAATCCAGACAGGGCTTGGGGAAGTGAGTGAGTGGCTGTGTTGCCCTTGCTGCCTGCCAAGGTTAAATCACAACAAAAGGACATAATGTTATCATAGAATCATCGAATGGNCATCAAACTGCCCAGGAACCCATCCAGCCTGGCCTTGAACACAGCCAGGGATGGGGCAGCCACAGCTTCTCTGGGCAGCCTGTGCCAGCGCCTCACCACTCTCTCAGGGAAGAATTTCTTCCTGATGTCCAACCTAAACCTCCCCTCTTTCAGTTTTAGCCCATTCCCGCTTGTCCTACCATTATCCACCTGTGTAAAAAGTCGGTCCCCCTCCTGCCTGTAAGCTCCTTTCAAGTTTTGGGAGGCCGCAGCGAGGTCTCCCCGGAGCCTTCTCTTTTCCAAGCTGAACAATCCCAACTCCCTCAACCTTTCCTCACAGGAGAGGTGCTCCAGCCCTCTGATCATTTTGGTGGCCCTCCTCTGGACCCGCTCCAACAGCTCCACATCCCCTCTGTCCTGGGGGCCCCAGGCCTGGACACAGCACTCCAGGTGAGGCCTCACAAGGGCAGAGTAGAGGGGGACGATCACCTCCCTCTCCCTGCTGGCCACCCCTCTCTTGATGCAGCCCAGGATGCCATTGGCCTTCCTGGCTGCAAAAGCGCACTGCCGGCTCATGTACAACTTTTCGTCAATAACAATACGCATGTCCTTCTCCGCAGGGCTGCTCTCAATGTGTTCTTCTCCCAGAAACCACATTCACCTAATGTATACAAAATCACAGCCTAATTTACTCATACGAAGGGAGTAAATATATATTTTCTTCTGGAACAGGTTGCTCAGAGAGGTGGTGGATGCCTCACCCCTGGAGACCTTCAAGGTCAGGCTGGACAGGTCTCTGGGCGCCCTGATCCAGCTGTAGATGTCCCTGTGCACTGCATGGGATTGGACTGGATGGCCTTTAAAGGTCCCTTCCAACTCGGATGATTGTGTGATTCAAAGAACCCCACAATACATAAGCAAGTACTCAGAGAATACATCTTCACTGAACAAAATACCATTCCCATTGCCTTCACCAGCCCAAAGGTGACATGCGCACTTTCTATGCTTAACCAATCCTGACTGATCAAAACACCTGACTATCACAAAATACACTGAAATTTGGACAGAAAATCATGAAACATGCAAAAAACTGCATAAGGATCGCCTGAACATTAACTAGTTTAATTTCTTTGAGCAAAAAATCATTTATTGTCATATTTAATGCTAACAGTGGAAGTAAGAATTACGTTAACAAATGGTGACCAAATTGGTGCCAAGAAAGGCCAGCTTATGCATTCCAGATATTGCTTTAACAGTCCTAACTTGGAAAAGCATCATGAAACTGTCTCTGATGCAACCAAAAATTTTCAGGCAATCTTGTCACATTGTCAGCATGCACAAACCATATCTAGTTCAAGTTTACTCAGCTAATTTTCTTTATATATATATATTTGTAGGCATGCAGAAGCCTACAGTTCTTGCACAGTATGAGTCTAAAATGTCACAAAAGGTAACTTGTTTTTGATCCTTGTGTTTCTTATGTCATTACAAAGACAAACAGTTCTAAGATGATAGAAATGTATAAAATATCTACATATTTTTAACAAGCTATGTTATTAACTACAGCAGGCTGGATCAGCATTAAAATAAATCAACATGGCTAACCTGTGACACAGTACAGTTGATCAATCACCTCTAAGATATCAAAAGTTAATCATTTCTGAACATTTCTTGAAGTGAAGAATTCAGTAAAACATGTTTTTCCTCATTATAATGTTCACCTATATCCAAGTACAAACTTCTATCAATAGAGTTTTGGCTCTCAGTGTGTCAGCTGTCTTCATCAATTTACTTATGTTCTATCAAACATCTCATTCAGATGTTTTAAAGGACTGCAGGAAAACACTGCTGAAAAAATGAGAATATTATAGTTAATTTCTGGAAGTCACTGAATATGAAAGTCATCATTTATCAATATCATATAGCATGAAATAATACTCAGGAGACAGTACTGCAATATTATTTACAAAAATATTCTTGATAAATTCAAGTCAGATATTGACCATTTCATTGTTATTTGGTTATTCAAGTACAACTACAAAGAACGTAGTGACAGTCTTACTGGCCTTGCTGACATGGGAATTGAAAACAGCTAAGAATGGCTACAGTGTGGCAATTTACAAATAAGTCATCAGTTTCAAAATTATTTAAATTATCAATGAACTAAAAAAAAAAAAAAAGCAGAAAAGAAAACGCAAATATTTCACAAAAATTTTCAAAAAGATTTGTACAGAGCATAACAGCTCAAATATGGTCTTGTGATACTTCTGGCATGTGAGTATCTTCTTCAAGAGCAGTAGGTTATGTTTACAGGTTTGTATGGCATGTAGTAAGTTCAGGTGTAAATTTGCCCAAACTACCATCAGATAAAGAGATTTTTTTCCTTTGTAAAACATCATCAGATATATACTGCCCAAAAGAGCATTATTATTCATTACTTAGTCTGAGAGACCATCAGAAGATGCACATCCTATAAGATTCACATTACAGAGGCCATGTAGATCAGTTCAAAAGCAGACCCTTTCATGGCTCTATAAGTCAATTATTTATTTAAAAATACTGTTAAGATGTATAAGTACTTAGAAATAACTTCCCTTTTATATGCAAGAATTGCAAACATCTGATAGATATTTTAAAATAATAAAAACAATATTTTAAGGGCAAAAGAAAACATTTCTTCAACTTTGTCCCTAAGATGCACCCTCTACACACTGTTAAGAGACCACGGCTTTTTCAATTCGTAGGAAGACAAAATACAGATCATGTTATGATTATAGTACACTCTTGGATGAAAACATATTTAGAATTCAGTTATGACTCTGAGAGGTCTTTCATCTCTACACAAGACATCTGAATAACTTTCACCATTTTTGAATGACAATCATCTCAAAAAAGAACAAATTTGTCATAGAAAATACAGTAAGCGGCATTTTATTTAGATGTTACTTAGCAGAAAGTTATGTTGATTTATTATACGCAGTTTACAAAAAAAAATCTAGTTATTGATGTCCAAATCAATATGTAGTGGTACTCCCAAATCAGAATGGCCATTAGGAGCCATCTTACACAGGCAACCTCTCCAGAAGCTGTAGCCTATAAAGCTTCTAAATCCTCATACAAAGCCAAAAGATGTACATTGGAACATACTGTTAGATCAGAGTGCCTACAGCATTCCTACATTAGTTACTCCCAGACAGCCCCAGCCTCCTTGGACAGCTTCAAGTGAAAATTGGTATGTAAGTGAAAAGAATCATTATCATTGAACATAAAATCCAATCACTGACACAACTTAAATGAACATACTTGCCCTGAATTACATATAGGTACATGAACTGAAAGAAAATTCAAAGTAACCTGCATATAATTGCAGCATTTTATTGAAATTCGTATCATCTGGAATCCATATGGGTCACACTGTCTTAATAAACAATAACACATTTTATTTTGGTTTACTGAAAATTAACAGGGCATTTGGGAAAATACTAGTATTGTAAAAGCCTGTTTCACATTTGTTTGGCAATACTAGAACTATATAAGTGGAAAATAAGATAAACTTTTTTTTCTCTCTTTTGTTGATATTAGGAGAAAACAATGCAGCTGGTAACATTAATGATATCCCATATCCTCAACAAAGATGAAAGAGGTCGAGCAAAGTTGTAATGGGCTAAACCATATGAAACAGCCATACTGGATTGATTACCTTAGTATCCAGACACAGTAACTGCCTCCCTTGCTTTTTTTTTTTCCCCAAACAATATTCCATGCTGCAGTCTAGTAGCTCTGCAATGTCTCAAGGCTCTGTATAAGACAGCTTTCTTAATACAGTGAGCCCTACAGCAAAATGCAATGAAGGGCCATTTCTGTCTTGGCCACTCTTGGGGGGAAACAGAGGGCGGGAAGAGCAGGCTGAATCATACAGCATCAATCACAGTTCCACGCTGGCTACTCTGCTGTGAGAGCACTGATAGCAACCTTAGAGTACAGCCCTGCTTTCAGAAGTTTATAATTAAAACTCCATTATAAATGTCATCTTGGCAAAAATGTAGCAAACAAGCTCACTCCAAAGGGGATTTATATTTTAATTAGAGAAAAATCAGTTCAGCTGTCTTCTTGGAGAGTCAGAGGGTTTGGCTAAGGAGGACAAACAAAAACATATTTTTTGGTGGTTTCTGTAGCTCTTTTGTTCTTCTTCAGGAATCAGTACCATGCCAATGTAATAACCATAGTGTAATAAGATCCTTACTACAAAATGAGGATTTCATTTGACAACTGATCAACACTGCCTTTAAACATAGTTACAATTATTCCTATGTAACCCTGTAATCCAGAACCCTGACTGCAATTGTTTGCATTTAACAAGAACAATAATCAAAATCAGACATCCTGGAGCTTGCATTTTCAGTTCTCTTGACCATTCTAAGACTCTTTTGACCTCCCTGTTCTCATTACCGCTCTGGTCATCACTTACTACTGCAGCAGCTAAAGGCATGAAAATGCAGTTAAACTTTCCTTTAAAAACACAGGATTCCTTAGGACTGGGACACTACAGTGCAGCTGATTACCCAACAGACCAACCAACAATTTTTATGCCATTTTACCATGATTCATCCTATGTCTATAGAATAATTTGTGGAGTATATCTGTCTACATTCCTGTTCATCTAGAGACCTTCTTGTGAGGCTACTAAGAATAAAATGAATGCATCTAAGAAACATAGTGGTATTAACTGGCCAGTGCAAATGGGCTCCACAACCCCTTCAAATGGCCCGGTGGTCAGAAAGGAACATCTTCTTCCAGGGCACCCTGAGAAAAACAGGGTTTTCCAATGGAAACTTTTCAATGGCTATGAATTTCCACCACTCTTGCTTTAAATACTTCTTTAATGCCCTTCTGTACTAGATCACTTTGGTCTGGCAAATAATTAACTTTTGTTCCAGGTAATGTAACACACTCTAGAAATAAAGGCATTGAGAGTAAGGATGTTTTCCTCCCTCACAGAAGAAAAATGAGCAACAAAACATGTAATAAACAAACAGAAGATAGCACATCTACTGGCATTAAATAAATAACAAAATGCAGCATCTCAGAAATTAAAGCACCAGTGACCTTGGATTCTATGCCCATTGTTCAGGATTTAAGAAAAAAAATGGGGGGTGTTAATCCTCTATAACATAGAGGCAAGGGAAAAACAAGACTAGAAAACAAACAAACAAAAAAAAAAATCTTTTAGCAGAGTGCTTAGGAAAAGCTTCATCTTCTCTTCCCTTTATTTAGAAAATCTCTAAATATTTTCATAGGAAAAGCTGAAAAATTAAAAGTGAAACTTTAAAAAATGAATGTTCTTTAAAAGTTTTAAGCTGGAATTTTTCTGATAATCCTTTTGTCATTTGTGCAATATGTGATCAAAGACATTTCCCTTTCCCATTTCCAAAGATTAAGTGAATATGTGGGCTTAAAACAGAAATTCATGTAATTCATAGCAGGAAAGAAAGTACTACTTGCTACATCACATAATTAAGGCTAAAGTATTAGAGGTGGTATGGAGGGATACAGAGTCTGCTTTTCTAAACAAAGAGATGACATTTTTCCAAAGACTTGAAAAAATTCCCCAAACCATTCCTCTCTGTGCCATCCATATGCGCCAACTTCTCATCTCATTTACTAATTTTATTGGCCAGTATGTCTCCCATCTCCTTAAGAATAAGCAGAGGGGAATAAATTAATCCATTTGCTCTACTCAGGTGCTGTTCTTCCCGAAGTCCACCTGAGCAGTGATGCTAGGACATTTCCGCTTTCAGCAGGAACTGAGGAGAATCCATCCTCATGCGCTGACAGCTCCTGTGCCTCTCTTTTCAGCCCTCATGGCACCCAGGACCAGAGCAGCGCAGGGCAGGTCCTGCCTGTGAGGAGTCCTGCATTCTGCCCATCCCAAAGCTACAGCCCTGCAGTAACGATTGGCCTGAACAGGAGCCAGTATGAATTAGCACAATTTTGAACCCTCCCTTTCACACAAACCTGAGAGAAACAGCAGCTTTTTCTTGGTGTTTTCCTTGATCAGTAAAGAAAAAGTTAAGGAAAGCTGAGAGAACTGTCCTTGGAGCAGCGCACCTAGCCTCAGAGAGCTCTTCCTGGTTGTGTACCTACTTGGGGGAGCTCCTCTGTGGGAAGATGAATGGGATTTACCTCAGCTGAACACAGTCCACAGCCAAATGTGCAGATGTCTCTCTCTGAACATCAGCTCAGAGGCAAGACAAAAGCTATTTGAAATAATGAGGCACCAGAAAAAGTAATCTACTCCCTTTTTACAATAATTATTTCACTTTTATGTTACAGGAGTCCTTGTGCTCTAGCCAGACTCCCATTCTGCTTTGCCCATGCCAACAACCTGTAACAGGTAATGCTTCTGAAAACTCGCACTACATACAAGACCAAAGTCAGCAGAAGAAGCTGAAAAACAGAGCTGGTAGACCATGTTAATGTGCAGATCAGGAATATGGTATTAAGTCTAAAAGTTATTGATGTCCAAATGACAGATCAGAGTCACAAGGTCTGGAAGAAAATAGAAAGAGTGATGTACTAAGGCAGAATTTAGTGAGTAACTCCATACGTACATCACAGCGGATTCTAAGACTTCCCATTCTGCATTTGATCTAAAATTTCAATTGTCAAAGTACTGTAAACATACCTAATGCAAATTCCATGGATTTGGAGAAGAGAAACTCCCGCTTACAGCTACACCAAAGGAGAGGCCAGGGAGGAGAGTGTATGAAAGAAAACACAATACAAGATTTTAAGATGAATGACTCTAAATGTCATAAGATCAAAGTGAGAGTAAAAGCCCTGAGGTTCCACTGGGAAAGGTCATTTCTGATTTTAGCAGAAGCAATTTCAGTCAAACAAAAGGGCTGAACACCAGGCTAGAGGTGACTTGGGATGGATCCTGGTTGGATTACAAGAGGAGGTTGAGGCAATAGCTCTGAACATCAATCACAAAAGAGAAACAACAGTGATAACTGGGATGATAGAACAGTTTTTCATTTTAAGAATGCAGAAGAGCAGGCTGTGCCTACTTACTACAGGAAATAATCCTAAAGAAAGCAAGGGCTCTGGAGGAAGAAGGCTGAGCAAGACTGAAGTAAGAGAGATTAGAAGGTAAGCATGAATGGAATGTATGGGTGGAAGAGGAACTACAAATGAATGAATAAATAAATTTAAAACAGAGAATCTCAAAATTAATGCTAAGGTGGTAGAAAAAAGCACTGCAGAAAAGTTTTGCATCCGTCTTCAACAAAATTATACAGACTAGGCAGAATATTTTTTAAAAATATACACTGCATCAAATATAATTGAATGGCAGTGAAGTTACAAGTAGGAAAAAGGATAGTAAATCTGAAATGCCAAAAATGGAGAAGACAAAATTTCTTTTTAATTGAAATGGATTCACAATGTCACCAAATAACTTGCTCTTTAAAATTTACCAGCCATGTAATAATAAGCTGCAAGAATATCAATATGTCTCTACTGTGCTTCTAGTCTTTACTCATCCTGCTCATAATTACAACCTGGAAGAGATCTTGAAACAGATCATTATAGTTGAAATATTTCACCACTGTTTTCTCTCAGCCCTCCCTTTTTCACTTTAAAAAGTATTTTTCCCCTAAACTGTAACACAGTCAGAATGTCTGCAACATGTGTGTATTCTCCTTGCTTCTGAACAGAGCTGAATGTTTTCTCACTTTCAGCTTGTACAGATTTGTACTTAGGTCTTATTTTCTCCCTGGAGTGACATTAGCATTGTCGGCATTCACCAGCCAGCCAAATCCCAAATTCTCAGCACCGCCTTCTTAGGCAACGGCTGACACCATGCCTTTTTCAGCACCACAGAATTAACCTGGTTTTGCTCCTTGGCAAAAGAAACACTGGAGTTCTCTAGAGAGTGCTAGTTCAGAAGTTTGCTCTGTGAGCAACTTCCTGAGGTTCCTAATTATTTATGTTGGAGAAGCCACTGAAAGTCTGGACCTGTAAGGCTCAGTTTTATATAGTTTAGCTTGCTGAGTTGAGACTGGCGATTTTCATAGTTCTCTACCAGTATTTTAAAAGCTATCACAGACAGACACCGGGAATGACGGTATATGCTCCACATCACATAAAATAATAATATAAAAAAAAGACAAAACAGAAACATGACTCACAATTGTCAACATTTCTCCTACTTGCATTTTTTCCTCAATAAAAGGAGCAAGAAAGTATATGAAACGTCAAAGATTCAGGATTGGTAACAAAATGGCACAAAAGGTTATAATAAGGAGAAACTTTTGAAGTAGGCAGGCTAAAATGCAGCCAATTCTGTCAGAGAAATACTGCAATGGCAGTTAATCCACTGAAAAAGTCTCTTCCCCTGAGACTAACGAAAATTGCAAAACTGGGCCATTTATTGCAAGATTTACTATGAAAAGCAGCCATGGCAGGTGAATGCTGAAGTTATTCCTCCAGATCCCTTTTTTTCACATCATCACTAAGGAAGCCACAGGATTTCCCTATGCCTGCTAGCACAGAAACTTTGTAGCCCTGCAGTTCACTCCATTTTTCTCTGTAAACAGAGCAGGGTTTTATATTCTCAGACACATTGGTAGTGATCTTATTTCGCTCTACAAGAACCTGGTAGGCCAAAGACAAAGCTTCTAAATTGTTCTTGAATGAACTGCATTTCTTAGATGCTGCTAATGCTTTCTGAACCTCTGATTAATCTTCTTTGAGCAAAACTGCAGTCAGCACTTGTACCTCAAGGGCAGCAAATTCTGTTAATGCACTCTTTCAAGAGACCTATTATCAACTGGAAATCTCAAATGGCAGACCCTCTCCCTTAGTAGCTTACATTACTTTTGGCCTTTCAGTCTCTAAAGGTGTGGTTTGATGATCAATTTGAATTGATCTGGCTGTGGACCACTGCCAAATAGACAATCCTACATCTATGCCTAACAAACTATGCCATGAGTTAGTATAACTGAGTATCTAATTTGCTGGAATAGTTTTTAGTCAGATCATTTACCAGACCAACTCACAGCATGACAACAAACAGAATGGCACCAGAGAAGAGGTAGAAGCAGACAATAAGGCCAGCACATGCAGACCAGACTTGGACCTGCTTGAACTTAGCATCAAACAGCACCTTAAACTGGACATCTGGTAGGATTACTAATGTGATATGGAACAAAACATATTATAAACAGTAAAATCTGTGTGCCTCCATCCCCAAGGGATCCTTAACAATTTCATTGCAGCTTTGAGCAAAACGGTAGTATTGAGAGCTGATAGTGCAGAACTGGCTTTCGTTATACGCTTCTTAGGTCACTATGCAAAATGTTTTAAGAATCTCTCTTCCACGACAACCCTAGAGAGAGCCTCTGCCCGCAACAAGCAATCACACCACAAATCACAACAAATGGTACTCAAAAAGTCTGCTGTTTAGAATCTGTCCTATGGGTTTCTTTATTCATTGGGACATGCCGTCTCCTTTTTGCCTCATATCATTTTTTTTCCTGTTTTTACCATAAAACAAAGTCAATTCTGTAAAAAACCTTCATTCCATTTGCTACTTGGGATCCAGTCAGATAATGTAAAAGTTTTTGTATTAGCTCTTCTACCAGCTGTTATGTTTATAAAAATTTTTTACATAATCTATTTTTAAGGAAATTAGAATAGGGTTATGTGTGCTTCATTCAGTAACAAGATTCCAGTTCTGTACCTGTTATTTAAATGAAAGTGAAATCTATCAATATTTTATATTACTCATTTAGGATATTACAAGGATTTTTCCACTAATGCAACCAAAAATATGATACCATCTTTGCATATGGAGTTAGCACATTGCCTGACTAGTCATCAAACAGAAACAAGTAATAAAGCTCCAAATATTTAGTTAAATTTAATTTACAACTAAGCAAAACTGTGTTTATTGGAACAAAAAAGGTCATTAGTGTCTTACCAGGAAGCAATTAAAATAACAGATCAAACCTATTCATCAAATCACAAAACAGATGCTAAGCTTTACTGTAAGAAATCTAGAAGTAATGGTGTATATAAGTATATGTCTACAAACCATGTTGCACCTTCTGTGACCACAGAGAAGCTGCTGAAAAACAAGGTTTATCACATAGTGGATTTAACCCTGATTCTCCAGCTCCAAATGTGCTCGTCTTACTCGTGTGGAGACTCAAAGTGAAAGCATTGAAACAGCTGATGGCTTGGTTTCTCATTTTAACATGAAAATTACTATAATCCAAAGAAAATATTTATCACGGTCTTGGTGAACCCTGGTAAACTCAAATTTCCATGAGTTCTGCTCCAAGAATATAACAGAAATCTCTACTTTCACTAGAAAATGACTGAATAG
>VXAV01005856.1:135478-149371 GCA_013399715.1 Alectura lathami | reverse complement strand
CTGAAAAAGATTTTTTTCAAATAAAGACTGATGCAATTTAAAGTCGGAGCCACCTGCAGCAATGAATTACAAAGCAAGCAGCAAGCACCACTGAAGCAGATCATTCAAACAATAAATACAACTAAAATTATCTGAATACTTTTCAAAGACACTGAATAAGCAGCAATTCTGTTGACACAGAACAATTTAAATACAGACATTCAAAAAGAAAAGTTGCAAACTTTTTTTTAAAATAACAAAGGTGAAAGGTGCACACACTGCATTTTCAGAAGATGTCTCCATTTCTATACTCACACAAATTTTGAGTAATTTGGCGGAAATCAGGTGCAATGCCATTTAGACTGTATGGAGCACTCAAACCCTCACAGAAACAGACAACATTGTTCAGCTTCCTCTGTACTGGATTCTAGTACCTTTGAACCTATCAAGCAATAATCAGTTTTGAAGTTATTTCTGTGCTGTCCTAAACTGAGGGCTGGCATATGCCAGCAGGCATAATAATACACAAATCCCTATCACTACTGCTGGACCTTTAACGTACTGCTTAGTTGTGTGAGGTAGGTGGACATGTTTCCACACACTTCTAAAATGGTTGATTTCCCATGAAATATTTCACTCCCATATGCATCACACATTTTTTAACCAATACTATTCAATGGCTTTAAAGAAGATTCATATTTTGATGTCATAAGATGATTGTTGACTTTAAAACATGCTGCTTATGCAACTTTACTAACACTAACAGACATACTGCATTTATTTTCTTTTGCAGGTGAGGAAAAAATGTCTTTAGATTGGGTACAGAGCAGAATAATACATAAAAACTTTCTAAATTCCTCTTCTGGAGGAAAGCAAGTATAAATAATTTGACATTACTTTTTACATCTCTGAATGAGAAGAGACCAAATTAAAGCAGAAGAGACCAAATTGATATATTCAGAATCTCTGCATTCTGGTTTTCAAACACAGAGTAAATATTTCTCTAATACTACTGTAACACCACATTGTAACTACTTGGTATAAATTTCATTGCTTGACTGAAACATGATAATTATCCATTCTTCCAATTTATGTTATATTTATAGGGTCCAACAATTCTGCAGATGGATTTTTTTAACTTTTCTTCTTATTAAGTTTGGGACCATGCTGTAAGTTATCTTGATACAACATGGTAGTGCCTCACACATGAAGGCTGACTGGCTACACTCAAGAACTGCATTGAACTGGATGCTAGACTTCAAATTCAGCAGCCTCCAGATGCTGTTAAAGGAACTGCACTTTTCCCTAATCCCAAACAATATGAGCTGATGTAAACTTGGCATGTGCCTTTCAACATACAGGGACAAGGCCTCTACTACAACTGTACAGATTAAATTAACGTATGTAGGAGATGGCAGGATGCAGAGAGAAAGGGGCATCTCCCCTTTGTGCCAATAAACATGATCTCAGCATAGCAGAAGACACTTCTGTGTCCTCCCTCAAAGGAGCTATTACAGACCTCCAGTAATAAACTTTTCATTTGATGCTTAGAGGTTATTTTTTTATGACAAATAAATGTCTCCTTCCCAGACTGTTATGAATCAAATCATGTAATATACAACCCAGGCTGGAGATGACAAAGACCTATTAAGTCATCTACAGAGTGTTCTTCTGCCAATGTAAGATCACTCCCTGCAGTATTCTAGTATCTTCTTCAACTTACTTTTTAAAATCTCCAGCACTGGATCTTTCGTCTCTTCTCTGGTAGGCTCTTTTAGCATCACAGTGATTTCCCCAGGTAAATCTCATTTTATTTTTTTCTGTATAATTCTGCTTTCATTAGGATGATTTAAATTATTCTTCCACTCAGAGTGTTGCTTGCAACTATCACTAATTCAGTATCATCTGCAAATTTCATTAACAGGCTGTTTGCCTTCCCTAGATCAATTCAACAACAATTAATTCAACTGGGTAACGCTTTCAGTTTATTATTGTAAATTTGTACCCAGATGTTTTGATCAGTTGAGAGAGTACATGAGTTTCCACACTTTGTTTTCTAATTCTGTTCAAGTTACTAGATAGGTCAGTATAGCTGCCCCGATTAAAAAAATTGCTCACAAGTAACCTACTTAAAATTCTTATTTGCATGCATATGCCAACGTACATCTGATATCTTTATTTTGCATGTGTACATAAGCAACTGCTTTTTTGTATAGTTGTTTGGTTTTTGTCTTGAATTTCAAAGCAGGATGTACCACACACAGACTAATTATTACCAGAGAGCAAGAGCATTTGTGAATATCTATGAGTTTTCAGAAATAGCAGTGGGGTTTTGTGCTGTTTCCCATTTGTTCTTGGCTATTTTTCTGGTAGTAATGCATCATTTTGTTATCTACTCTCATATATCTGTTACATAAAAGTCCCTCAGGTTTTAGGGTCAATAGAGNATTTTTAAAAAAAGGCGTGGGTTTTTTTTGTGGTTTTTTTTTGCCTTTTTTTTTTTTTTTTTTTTTTTTACATATTTCCAAACGAAGTTTAGCAAGAGTTTAAAATTTATACTTAACCTCAAAAGACATTCCTCTTCCTAACTTCAAAACAATGACCACATTGACAACTTTTATCTAATTAGAAAAGCTTTTTCTATTATTAGTAAGAAAGAGAATGAGAAAAGGAACTTCTCATTACCATTTTGGTGGTTACAGCACATCAGTTATATTTTGGGGACTAATGTCAACATGTTCAGGACAGGAGCACTAGTATATGGCTACCCCAGTAACAAACACATGTTGCTTCAAGATGCTAGAACCAAACAGTATTATTTTGAATTTGCAGTATCTGATTTGCTTTACTGAAAGTTACATGCTCATCTGCTTTTTTGAAACAATTATTTCCTGGGCATAAGGATTTCTACTAATTCCCTACTGAAGACATTTAGAGAAGAATGAAGGCAAGTGAAAGAGAATGGTCAACATCATATTGGATAAGCCCTGGACTGACATCCAGGCAAATACAGAGGATGCTAGCTTTCAATTCCAATGCAGCACAAGAAAGACATTAATGAGCTGCTCAACAGTTTTGCATCCTCACACATCACTGCTGAGCTCCAAAGAGCTCCTATAATAGTCTTACCAGCTTCCCCCAAGCAAGGATTCACGGCCTTTGAGGTGTCCTGTGGGAACCATGTAAAGGACAAGGCCATCACACTGTGCAGCTCTTTTGTTGGTTTATTCATGCTCTTACCCCACCACTGGTCACACAGAAATCTTTGAAGCTGGATGGTTTGTGCTGCACCTGACCTTTGTGGTTCCATTACTGACTCCACAGCTCCTTTGCTAATGGACTGTTCTCCTTTAAAATAGCATCTATATTCAGTCTGGCTATCTGCTAACATTCCCTTCCTGAAATGCTAGTAAGCCTCAAGGGCTTGTCTTGAATCATTATCCTGCCTGGAAGTCCTGTAATCTAAATTAAACCTATTTCCACCTCTTCACCTTTCCCAGTCCCTGAATTGGTTTATGCCTTATCCCTAGCCCACAGAACTCTTAATTGCTTCCCCTTTTTTCACAGCCTCTGTCATCCTCACATCCCTTCCCCACAGCCTCCAGCCTCTATTTTAAGAAATTTCTCACCCAAAGACAGAGAAAAAGGGGAAATTAAAACAGATGCTCAAGCAAATGTTATTTATACTTCCTTTATCCCCACACAAACCATCACGCAGAACCTCTGAACAGAATATGAACATCAAAACAGCTTGATTCCGCTCAGCAATCCTATCCTGTGACATTCTAACAGGTTCTGCACAGTAGGACTCAACGCTGCTGTTGGTGTTTCTGCTCAGCNAAAAAAAAAAAAAAAAAAAAAACTAAATCCTCTTCATTTTAAATACAGAAGATTAAAGCAGTGAACCAGCTAAGAAAAACACACACACACACATTTTATGCCTGAAATATAATATTCCTTCTATGAAAAAACTCACAAGACCAATGTGATTCTTTTGTTTGCTGTTGTTCAATATTAGCTTTTAATTTAAGTTGAAGACTTTTTAGATGTTGAAATGAAAAACTTTAAGCAATAAACTAAAGCACTGAGAGAACATGCCCTAAAACACTGAAGGAGGGACAGTCAACTTCAAGTACCTAATAAGATTTATTAGAAAATATCCTGAAATACAAGAACAACCATATAATTTACAGAGTGAGGTAGGGGACCTCAAAAGATGTTTTTGTTATTACTTTATTACTACTGTAATCAATGAAGCAGCAAGACCCACAATATTTAAATGTCAATCTTCAGCACCTTTCTCCATCATTTTTTCATGTATAGCAAATAGAAAGAGCTGCCACAGAGGCTATAGTCTGCAAAAATTTAACAACATAAAACCCACACCTTTAAGGATTCCATATATCACTCATTGTCTTCTAGTAAAACTGAGCTGAAGAGTCTTTGTTTAGAAAATGAACTGCCCCTAACCTAATGCATGCTCGCTGCCCAACACAGTGGAGCTGCAGCCTTATTTAGGGTCTCTAGCAGACACAAGTCAGGTAAGCAATAATTGTGAGTTCAAAGGGATTATAGCTAAGCTCACTTGGGTTGCAATTCCATCAAGATGTTTATTAATGTAGATACTAGTGTTTTTCAACTTAAACTCTCCCCATTTCCCTAATTTCATCTAGGACTTTTGCTTTCAGTTGGTTTATTTTCAGTTGTGCTGTTATCTTGGAATTTTGACATATTAAAGTAGACCAGTATGAAAACCATGAGTCTCTTTTACCCAGAGGTTTAAATGGTTGCATGTTTGATAAGGGGTTAATTCTTAAATTTTACACTTGTGTCTGTGATACTTGTCATGGCTGGTAGAGGCTAAGACTGTCTGTACCAACGTGCCCTCCTCGTCTTGCAAAATGTCTGTGCTTTGATTGATATGGGTAGGTTGGGTTTTGCAGGTTTTTTTTTTATTTTGTCCCTTTTTTTAAAAATCTTTTTTTTTCTTAAGGCAAGGAGTGTAAGTGACAAACACAGAGGTCTTTGAAATCTATCCGGGAAAGGGTTTGTTATTATTTTGCTCAGATATGCTAGACTTGATATTTTGAACAACAGTGGTTTATTCCCTTCCATAAATGAATATAATTCTATCTTGAAATAAGCAGGAGACGAAGTCAAGTAGTTGAAAAGTTTCTCATTTCCATGCAGCATGCACAGTATTATAAGCAGTTAAAACTAAAAGTAATATTTAGTATTTGGTATGTCAACAAAATCACTTTCACTTCCAAATACTCCAAAGTCCAAGAAAACAAGAAAATTTAAATGGGTTCCAAAATGAAAATATTTTGGGACAAGGTCAAGCAAAGTGACAAATATTTGTGTGTACTACACATCTCTGCATGATGATAAACAGGTGGTGAAGTTTTATCTTTTATTTTGGTCAATGCAATAGTAAAATACAAACAAAGACATCTATCCTGAATACGCATTTTTCTAGGATAAATATCAATGTTTCTATTACTATTACCCCAACACTCCTTTTACATTAGTTCAAACCCTACTGACTTCCTTTCTGAACTCATCCAGCCCTCTTGTACAGGAAAGATCCACATCCCACTAAAAGTCTAAAATACTAACACCGCCTGCCTTACCAGGATGAACACTGACATGCTTTAAGGGAATCTCTTGTTCTCTAGTTGTTCAGCAGACAAAAAAATTCCAGACTTATTGTCCATTGGTAAAACTACACTGCAATAAACAGGGTTCTTGCCTGAGGTAGGACAAAACTGAGCTCCATAATCTTTTGAAGCACAATGGCCTCCCCATGATAAATGCTTCGTTTATAGACTGGTGGGTGAAATATTAAGTGAAGTGCCCTAGCAGTGAAATAACAATGTTCAATATGCCTGCAGCCATACCACTTCCAACTGTGTTCCCACCAGGTCCCACAAATTAAGCCAGGTCAGCTTAGGTCAGTGTTTGAATCAAATACCTCCATAAGAACACAAGAGTTGCAGAACTGTTAGTGTGATTCAGTTTGTAATGGAGATCTTTACTTCGATTCAAGATACCTGTGCATAGTCGGCTAACCATATCTGAGTTCTCTCTTCTTAATATAGCTACTCTTACACAAAACACACAATACTGACAATTTTCTAAAATTGTTATTAAAAATAAATATTATCAAAGGCTGCAGAATCAGATTTTTCAATTATTAGAAGAACTAATATACCAGCAGGAAAGAATATATATTATTTTACAAGCTATCAAATTCTCCTAGCTAGAGCTGGAGTGTTACTCCCTTGTGGTTAACCAACTCACATGAGAACTATCAAGACATTCAACATCAAGGTTTCATGCTAGATCAAACTCAAGTTAGAGTTAATATTCATGTAACAAATCAAGTCTGATCTTCAACAACAGGCTTTCAGAAATGAGACAGTATCTAAACAAAATTGGAGACAAAAGATATCTTTGTTTTAATCTTCAACACTCTATTGGTAAAAATTATGTTCTATACCTTATGCTAAGCCTTCCAATCAAAGGGGGGAAGAAATAGCCCACTTGTCTAACATAGGTTCAATGAAAGCCAAATCAAAGCCTGGAGGCTTATGAAGCTGTTTTCTAATGCTGCTTAAAGGTCCTCATAGCCACAGCAATCTCTGCTGAGACCGAAGGTACCTGTTGGCATGCATCTTCTCCCTGTCCCTGGAAGGAAGCAACTAAATATTTGCAGCTGATAAGAATACCTGCCAGTCTCCAGAAGTAGAGAGGAGGGACATTGAAGAAGCTAGCTTTGACCACTCCAAAAGGTGACCCCAAAGCTATCACTCTTCAGCTGAGAGCAGAGGCCATGTCTCACCACTAACAGAAGGAGGGAATGCCCAGTTTCAGACAGGTGGCAACGCCGCTAGCAGCTGCCTTCAGGAAAACTGTGCCAGGACAGAGGCGTGGAACAGAGTGGGTTAACAAGCTCATCTGGCTATACCCCACAGCTCAGGCTGAGCACAAAATCGTGTGTAATAATTGCCAGGGGAAGAAGAGAAGCACCTTTAATGTTGTGAGTGGTCCAACGGAAGAAAGTGTATTTTGTTTTCATGAAAATGTAAACACAATATAAAATCACACATACCAAGAGAGAAACTACAGACAATTCTGATTTATTCTAGCCAACTCATAAACCACAGTCAAACTAGTGTTGAACTATGTCGCCATACTACGCAGTGGAAGAAAAAGCAGATATGTTCTTATGCCTGACAAAGTAAAAGCTAGATATTTCATGCTTAATCATTTAGCAAAAGTTGGTAATGTATTTCTTGATAGAAATTGTGATAAATATTGACAGGGTTTCCAAGATACATTTATGTTACATGATTTTATTTTAACAAGAAAAAGATACTGAGTTTTGTTTTATCATTCTGTTACAGTATTACTTGGACTCTAAATTGCTTCTGGATGACCAAAATACAATGTTCTTACTGCTGCTGCATAATGCTAAACACAAGCAGTGCCTTTTATGACTAAGCCCATTAATAGCTGACTTCCCTGCATTTACAGGAAGATGAACCAAATTGTCCTGATACTGCCCTCACAGAAGAAAGATGCTTGTCTCTTTTCAGACAGTCTGTCGACCAATACCATCGTGCGGTAAGTGAACTTGCAAGTACATTTATCTGAAACTAAGTAATGTCTGTTTCACTTAAAACAGTATATTTTGCCTAGATCCACTATTATTATTCCTAGTCAGAAAGCCATAACTACAGAGTACACAGAACTTTAATTTCAGTCGATACATGTGCACAATTTCAAATCAATATCTATAGAAGATATATTAAACTTCAACAGAAAAATGCCAGTAAATAGAGCCAATTATCAGATTATTTTTTTTATATTCATGAAATACGAACAGTCATTGTCAAGATAAGCAATCCATTAAATGAATGACTGATTTGTCCAGTAGCTGGAAAGATTTAATTTTTAGAGTATGGGAAATCTATAAAAGCTGTGAAACCAACAATATATGCTGACCACATAAATTCATTACTTTTAGGGAGACAGCTATTCCATAAAGTGAGCAACATCCAAACAAGCATCCCAGTTCACTTTATAAACATAAATTACTTAATTTCAGCATGAGATGTTTCTGAAGCGTATTCTAAAAGTGGAGATAAAGTAACTGGCTACAAAATCCTAATGATCCCTACCTGCGAAGTGGTCAATGTATGGCTCTTGAATTTTTTGAGGCTGGGTAGGTCCTCTAATTTTAGTTTATTAGTTTTGCTTCTTCTGCTGGTTTGTGACAAAATCACTGAGTTATTGATAATAGAGCTGGTGACAATAGCGAAGACAGAACACAAGCCAGGAGCTACAGCTACAGTTATTCACCCTCTCAAAATCACGGTCCAAAATCCACTAGCCAGTTTAGAAGCCTACCTACCATAGGACTTTTCCTATTTCTCTTGTTTAGTGGAGTCCTATTACAAATATTTTTTGCCCACATCAAATAGAGAGAAATGAATGAGATTTTTCTTCTAGTTTCTCAAAGTAATCAGCTGTCAGGCACTTCTAATATCGCTTCATCAAACGCAACCAAGCAGCACTTACCCTGCATTATGAAATGTGGTTCTCAAGAAAGACACTTCATATATGCTTTAAATAGTTTTCAGGGCTCTTATCACTACAGAAGAGCTACAACATTGCTTGCTTGGGAAGCCTTCAGAGTGACTGAAGCATGAAGAGTGGGCTCTTGCATCTAAATGAGTTATTCTGTACCAGCAGTATCAGCTAAATATAAGTGGTCTGTGGGGATGAGGACAAAGGGTGGGGAAGACAAGCTCTCCTCTCCTTCATAGTGTTAAACATGATTCTTTCTGGGAAAAGAGCCAGTATTTTCAATTGCACATATCTGCAGAAAGGACTGAAAATTGTGAGCTGCTGAGCAAGCAGAGCTTCCTCTGACTCAGAACACAAAGGGTGCTTTAGCATCCCAGAAAAACAAGTGCAGATCCTATTGTTTTTACTGGGAGCACCTTTAAGAAACCATAAGATCACGGTTAAAAAACAACAGGTCCCTCCTTAGAAGCACTTAAATATGCAGTATGCACTAATACATCAGTCACAGATTGTTTGTCAGAGATGCTAAGAAATACTTATAATCCAAGTCCAGAATACTGAACTAAAATCTCCAAAGATCACAGACATTTCATACTGAATTCCAGTACCAGTTACCACTTCTGAAAGCTGGAACCTTAACCACCATGGCTATAACAACATCTCATAAAAAACATTTCATTTCAAATTCTCTCCAGAAACCTCATCTGCTGCATCACACTAAGAACAGTGACTGGTTTCTAAAAGCAGTCATAGGAAATAAGGGTTAATATCCCACACAAGGGAACGTCTGATACCAGTTTCTAAAGCAAGTCTCATCTTCACAGCTGGATCTAAGCGCTACTTTGGGTGAATTACAATGAGCGTTGGAAATAAACATATTCATACACAGAGATAAAAAGAGTTGAAAGCTGATCACTACTCGTCAGGTTGGGTTTTCGATAGAACAGAAGACGGCTCAGGTTACATACAAAAGGTGTTGGTTCAGAATTTACCAATACCTTGCAGTGGCCTTATAAATACTACATATTTTGTTACCTTTGGGATTAATAACTTTTGTCTTTCATGTAATTGACTAAACTCTTGCTAAAGAGTTTAAGCAAACATTATATACACTGTTTTTTTTGCAAAACTTCTTGTACTTCGTTTGATTTATGATGCACTGTGGATTTGCTGTCAGGAGATAACCATTTCTCAGATAAATATTTGTTGATACTATATGCATTTTAGTTTTTAGTTACCACGCTGTACTAGGAAACTATGACTAAATATATAAATTCTGCTTTTCCTCAAAATCAACTAAATACAGCGGCATTTTCTTGGCTTTATTCAGAGTATATTTTTCCTGCAGTTACAGCTTTATGTATAAAAACAGTTTGCCACCAATTTGAGATCTACTCTCATACAGAGGAATTACATATTAGGATTGTTTATGACAAGTGCAAAACTTTAGAAATTAAAATATTTAAAGGCAATATTTGGAGATCTTGCTGCACTAGAGCTGTCTGCCTTCTTAGGTGGAAAGCAGATAAGAATTGATGAGACCTATTCTTTTAGCTCTTATTCACATGAAAAGGGGAAAAAAACATGGCGAAAGTTACCCGTCTTAAGCATCCAAAATTCCAATGCTAAAAGTTTATGACAAACACCTAGAGAAAAAATGGAATATGAGCTCTTTATTCCCTCTCAGCAAAGGCAGTTGAACATATCAAGTGAAAGCAGACACTGCAATAGCCACTATTAACTCTATTTTTAAACCTGTGAAAAACAACACAACAACAGCCTTACTCTTTTGATGTCAAAGACAAATGTTTGAGCTAGTTCTTATTCTATTGACCCACACTAACATGCATATATTGATACAGGGCACAGTAAAAGCAGCGTTAGACATACCTATATCATAGCTCCCTTCTTGCTGCTGCTCACCCTGTTTGACATGGCCAGTTTTCTCCTTATCATAGAATCATAGAATGGCTTGGGTTGGAAGGGACCTCAGAGATCATCTAGTTCCAACCCCCCTGCCGTGGACAGGGCTGCCACCCACTGGCTCACTAGATCAAACTGCCCAGGAACCCATCCAGCTTGGCTTTGAACACAGCCAGGGATGGGGCAGCCACAGCTTCTCTGGGCAGCCTGTGCCAGCGCCTCACCACTCTCTCAGGGAAGAATTTCTTCCTGATGTCCAACCTAAACCTCCCCTCTTTCAGTTTTAGCCCATTCCCCCTTCTCCTACCATTATCCACCCGTGTAAAGAGTCGGTCCCCCTCCTGCCTGTAAGCTCCTTTCAAGTATCAGAAGGCCGCAGTGAGGTCTCCCTGGAGCCTTCTCTTTTGCAAGCTAAACAATCCCAACTCCCTCAACCTTTCCTCATAGGAGAGGTGCTCCAGCCCTCTGATCATTTTGGTGGCCCTCCTCTGGACCCGCTCCAACAGCTCCACATCCCCTCTGTCCTGGGGGCCCCAGGCCTGGACACAGCACTCCAGGTGAGGCCTTACAAGGGCAGAGTAGAGGGGGACGATCACCTCCCTCTCCCTGCTGGCCGTCCCTCTCTTGATGCAGCCCAGGATGCCATTGGCCTTCCTGGCTTCAGGAGCACACTGCCAGCTAGAGACTGTAGACCCACAAGGCAAAAATTTCCAGTGAAAACATCAACAACTTTTGCCAAACATGTCTCATACCTACCATATACGCTCCTGGCTTCCTCATGCTGAGTTGCCCTGCAGACCGACTCTACGAGGTAGCATTGTGGTTCCTTCCCATTGCTTCATTGCAGTCAATGCTGCTGTATAATGTATGTCAGCTTCAGCTACATTGATTAGCAAGCTTGTGTAAAGCAATGAATCCTTTGCTCACTCTAATAAGTCTAAACAAGGTTTTAGAGCAATAAAAGCCATTTTTAATGACTAAACAGTAAAAAATGTTTTTACTCCATGCACTATTTATTTTTAATAATGCCCAATATCCAGCACTTTACACAAGATCTCAGGTTAAAAAGAAGAGGCAGAATGCAAGAAAGCTGATGTAAAAGGGCTGTATATTACTTTATGCCAATGGCCCCACTTAATGCAATATATAGTGTGGCATTAAGGCCGGAGTCTTCTAAAACCTAAATGATAAACAGTGCTACACATCTATGTAAATAAAGCTATCATAGAAGCTGCAATTCATTCGGTGTCTTCTAAAGGCCAAATGAAGTTTTTTTTGTTGTTGTTTGGGCAGCCCTATAACATCTAACTTCTGATTTCTTTTCTGACTGATTCATTGAGCATTGACTTAAGAAAGAAATTGATCTTAGAATCCCAGCTGAAAAAAAAATTGTGTTTTAGCAGGTCAGTTTTGAGCGCAATGTTGCTAAAACACTATAAAAATCATTCAGGATTTCTATATAGGTTCAATTTCACTCCATGGGGAAAAAAAAATCAGCTTTTTTTTTTCCCTTTCATGGCTGTTGCATTCTCAACTATTTATGGAGAAATTTCAGAGCTGTACTACCAGTATTTCAATAATGTGCTTATGTAAGATGCTCCTTCCCTTACCTGAAAAGCAGAATACAAGGTTAAAAAATAAAAAATAAAATCAGACAGCAGAATTTAACTATTTAAATAAGTGGTTTTTGCTAACCTCACTGCAAAAGTAAAGCAGCCCCTCACTCAAACAAATGAAAATTAAGTTAGTTTTCTAGTAAATAATTCCCGTTCCTCCAGGAAAAAAAAAAAAAAAAAAAAAAGGCATTGCTAATATGTGCATTGCTTTTGATTTTGATTTCTAAAATTCCTAGTCACTGAATGTCAAATTTTCTAAAATGCTGACTCTAGAAATGAGGCTTAATAAGCTTTTTGACTGCTTTTGGACCTGTACTTAGATTTCTCTGAATCCACCATCTTATTCACATTGGTCATTGTCCTTTTGCCTGTCTCCACGATTTGCTTTCTCAGCCATGAAGAGCAGTTAACTCTACAAGAACATCAAATGCTGAGTTACCTGTACTTCTCAAAACATTCAGACAGAAAAAATCGTTACAGATACCTGTTGGTAAGAAGCGCCTGGCAGAGGTTAAGGACCAGCTTTTCAAAGAGTGCTCTCTAGTTCTGGGATTCCAACAGGAAAGGGCAAGAAGTTTGGAGAATACGAATGAGTAATGCCTCAGCTGAAATTACAAGTGCTTGGATGCCTAGAGGTGGGTTCACAGAGACACAGAACTGCGAGATAAGAGGTTACTGATGACCTGCTTCTCTCAAACACAGGCCTAACAAGGTTGCTCACATGCAAGTCAAGATCAGAAACCAAACCTCAGATGTTCAATATCTTTGTTTTCAGACCAGATCGTCAACACAGCAAAGGCAAAGAGCATCCACAGAAATGCCCACATTGGTTCCTTTGCAAAGCTGCTGTACATAGGAAAGGTAAGACACACAACAGTATGCTGCTTCGTCCTGTGCTGGTGATACCACCTGGGACAAGACGTGGTGATACTGCTCAAAAACCCAAAGGGTTGCTTTGACTCGTGGTAACATCCATCAGGCCCTTCTGACAGACCTAAACTTCCAAAAGTATGTGACTACAGCCACCTTCCACCTCAGTTCCTGAGTGACATTTAACTTCACAGCAGCATACAACTCAAAGCCATAATCCTCCGCTCTTGCTTTTTCTTTCATTTTAAGCAAAATAGCATTTTTATAACAGCATACAGCTTCCTCTCCCACCCTTCAGCCTTGCTCCACACATCAGAGGGTAATGGAACAAAAAGGACAAGTGAAAATGTTACAATTTTTCTTCTTTGCTTTGCAAAGCTTAAAATCCTTCAGAAATTTCCTAACTTCATTTTTCGCTCCATTTTAACCATACACTGTTTACAAGACAGATGGGTTTTCCCCAAGCTCTCACACCACTAAGAAAACTGCAGCCTTTTTTTGTTAATTTATCACTGTATTAAAATATAAGAAGTGAACCATACATAGATAAAATGAATTATAAGTATACCTCCCATACATTCTGTACATCATGCTAAGTAAAACCTGTGTTGTGTTAACTGTCAAGTTGAGAAATAGCTGACATTTGTTATTTTAATTAATAGTTTACTTTGCTGAAACAAGCTTCTATGAGAAGCTATGACTTTTATTAAATCTTCAATACAGCATTATTTTCACAGATTGGGAGGAAAAGCTAATTTTCAAAACCACTTCACCCTACAAGGTCACCACCAACAGCTCGAATGCACATGTCAAGGAGACATCTGCTTCAGAGATACCAATCTATGTTAAATGTGCATTATTCCAAAAATTTAAGGTACTTCCCACTGAAAAAAAAAAAAAAAAAAAAAAC
>VXAV01005856.1:82507-116455 GCA_013399715.1 Alectura lathami | reverse complement strand
ACAGTGAGGGTGACAGAGCACTGGAACAGGCTGCCCAGAGAGGGTGTGGAGTCTCCTTCTCTGGAGACATTCAAAACTTGCCTGGATGTGTTCCTGTGCAATCTGCTCTAGGTGTTCCTGCTTTGGCAGGGGGATTGGACTAGATGATCTTTCCAGGTCCCTTCCAATCTCTAACATTCTGTGAAATACAAGACTTACTACAAATGGTGGTTAATGACTAGTTCAAGATGACTGATAATATTTTGATGGAGGTCTTGCTCCTTTCCAGTAGTTTCTCCTGTATACTCCCTGCCTTTAAAAGGGATTGCCAGCCTATGCACTACAAAGAACAGGTGGAAAATGTCAGTGATGCAAAATCTGCATTACACAGTCAAATTCCTAAATCATTCCTACCCACCCGGGGCTTCACACATACCACATCACTTCTTGACTGAAGTCTCTAGGAGAATCAGTGTCTCCCATCTTTCCACATTAACGCATTTAGATTATGCAGAACAAATTGACAGGACTATTTACTGTAACATGCAATCATTTTAAAATTAGCAAAGTATTAAAAAAAAAAATGTCTGGAAACCATGAATCGAACTGGTACAGTAGAAAGAGCTTTGTATATAAAATGCCATAAACAGCAAAGATCTCTCTGTTCACTTATCAGAGGTGTCATAGCTGAATGGTGTATATTCCTTTCTCTCATACTTAGAAATCAGTAATTAAAAGGAATAATAAAAAAGCAAAAATATTTTTATTGTAAAAAAAAAAAAAACATTTATTTTCCATTGAAATCCATGATTGGATTTTCTGCAGGAAATAAATATAGAGGGTGTCTACTGCATTTCTTTGCACTTGCCTGTAGATAACTAGATGTTTTTTCCTTTCGTTTTTTTCTTGATAGAAGCTAAGGAAGTTTTTTCCATTATTGCCATTAAGTCTGCAGATAATAAGTCTTCCATCTTCTTCTGTAAAGACAGGAATGAAATAAACCCATCCCACTGCTTTGAAAGCCTCCCTTCTGATGTGTCATCAAAGCAGTCCTGAACAAGGGTTAAATGAACTGCAATTGTGCTTCCTCCTCCCAACTGTTGGATCCCATGACCTAGAAGTGATAAAGCCACTGACATCAATACCTGTCAGGTCAAACTGTTCCACTTGATTACTGCAACTGTACTTAAGATGCAATAGTGTGACACAGAATGACAGAAGATAATTCTGAGATAATATCAGTACTACGGGAAACACAAAAGGTAAAAAAGAACATAACTAGGGGGCAAAATGTCTGCCAGTTGGACAGCCAGAACTACCTTTCTCAGCACACTCCACTGTAACTGACACACCATAATTACAGTCCTGACCTGGTAGCGTTTCATTTTATTGGAATATTACTGTTCTTAGATTAAGGCAGAAGGATCCCAGGTCTATAATTTTTCTCCCACTCAAATGCATACTGCTGTTTTGGAAAACATCCCCACCTCCAAGGAATATTACGAGAAATCCCTCCCCATTAATACTTTTCCTTAAGAGTTAATTTCATCTCTATGTAAGTCTATAAAAGGGTTCTCACATGGAGGTCAATAGAGTTGAACTAAAGCTGTGCAAAATGTTCAAAGAGCCACATGAAACTATATAAAACTCACCAGGTCTAAGGTGTGTACTAATAATTTGAACCAGCAGGGCTTTGCTCTAAATTTTATTGAGCCAGAGTACCTTTCATTAAAACCAGAAATGTAATTTTTAGCACTATCTGGAACTGTACACATTTCTAGAGGCTAATTACTTCACTTTTTCCCCCCTCTCCCCTTCCCAGGTCGAATGCTGTGGCTGTTGGAGTCACTAGTATAGGTTTCATGGTAGACTTCTGGAAGCCTAATTGGCTCAGTGTGACCAGCATGATGCCAGCTGCAGCTAAGCAGAGGCTCTCTGTAGCTGACTTACATAATTCCCATTTCCAAAAGTAAAAATTCAAAAAGAAACTCTTTTAAACACTAACACATTGTGTTCCTGTCTCCTGCTGCGGCTGACCCAAAGAGAAGAGCCAACAGTTAGTGCTCACAGTGAGCAGATCCGTTCTTTGGCTCAGCAGCAGAGGTCTGGGCTTTGGAGTGAGAGGTCTCAGGTTCAGTCCCCCTGACAAAGCAATTATGTTGTTACAAATCTTTACTAGTTTCTACACAAAGTTTCACTACCAATTTGTGTGCATTGATAAAGAAGTGAATTGGCGTTAACTCTAACTGGCTCTTCAAAAAACCCTAGAACAGTCATTCAAATTCAAAATGTAAAGTATTACTCAGATGGTAGGTCAGCATACTTTCCCACTACTTCATTCAGGATCCAAGCCTACAAGAAATACATTGGCAGAGAGCTAAGAAACGCTTTTTGCCTCAGTGACTCTTTTGTTAGTAGCGCTGCTTTAACGTATGTAACTCTACCTAAGCAAGTATAACGTATGCACTTCATCTTCATGGTTACACATGCAGCAGGAGCAATTTAACAGCCAAAAAAAGTTTTAAAAGCATTCATGAGTCCCAAATTCATTCATACTTATAAAAAAAAAATTGGATACACTATTTGAGGAAACTAGAGCTTCACGAATCTTCAGCTCAGGTACATCTGGTTTATATAGCAATTGTATGAAAAGATATATAAAACAACAGGAGCAGCAAATGCAATTCCCTANACAGGAAAATAAAATACCTAAAATAAAAAAAAAAAAAAAAAAAAAAAGGGCTCCTAAAGAAGGGAAGAACTTTCACAGAAACACTAGCCAAACCAGATAAGGTGTAAAAGACAGGAGCTGAGCTTGGTATATCATTTTCATCACTGTAATTTTTATCTAAGTGGTTCTAACTCAAATTGTAAGAGACTTACTCCATTTACATGTAGTGTTGAACTGAAAGTGTTGATAATAATTGAGCCTTTTATACAAAATAGGATCAAGGAGATGAAAATGCTAGTATTGATTTTAGTGATTACAAAATAAGATATTGTTGAATTTGATGAGGGCAATCAGAGCAAAAAATGTAAGACATGGAAAAATTAAGAGATGAAATTTTAATAAGAACTGGATGACCTTAAGAACTCAAGTAGCAAGAGAGAGATGAAATTGGATAATAAGATGTTATTAAGCTAAAAGCTTAAAAAATAATAATTAAGAATGACGATAACCAACAGATGACCCATGGTAACATTAAGCGAGCATGCTGTGCTGCAAAACTCAGTTTTGTACTTCCACTATTCATGTATCAATGTAAGGCTGTTTTAAGAAAAAAAAAATGCTGGTAAAATCCAAATAGTTACTTTCTTTGACTCTGGCCTAGAAATACATACATAGCATGCTGTCTTACTCCTGAATATCTGAAAGTAGTTGACATCAGAATGTACTTCGCTTATTCTTAGAGTAGAACATTCAACACTTATTTAAAAGCACAAAACTGTACCAGTAAATTGTTTGTGATCAAAAAAACATTCTGTACTGTGAAATCCACTGTGAAAATGACTCTGAGATCCACCGAGGAGAATACATAATTATGGAGATAAATTCAATTCCCATTTTTGTTAGCATTTGGAAACTACTTTTTCCCTACAGGTATCTNAGTTCTGCACAACCACAAACAATCTCACAAATTCCAGAACAGGGAAAATGTTGGGTCTTTGTCTTTTTTTTTTTTTTTTTTTTTCCCAAATGATGTCTTCCTATAACCTGAGCTTATGGCCTTCTTCTGAACCTCTGAATTTTGTTCCTTTGCATAACCTACACCCTCCTGAGACATCATGAAAAGTACCACTGAGAACTGGGCACAGCATACGTGCTAATCATTTTGTTTTCCTTTTCCTTCACCATTCCAGAAGATTTTCACTGTTAACCACAGAAAACCAGACTCCACTATGTCTTCTTTCCTTCCACCAACATTTTCATTTCAAGCCTCAGCTCACAGAAACACTTTGTAGAAAAAAAGCTCAGCTCTTCCCAGTGCATTTTTTTCCACTTGATTGCTGCTTCTTGGCACCAATTATAAGTAACTGCTTTGCAGCTGAACCAAAGCAACATAGTCAGCAAAATCACAGCCTCTCCATCCTCAAGCAATCAGAGAGACTTGATGTGAAGGAGTAAAGGTGAGGCAGACACTAACCTAATAGGCCAATGAGGAATATGCCTGTTGTTTTCTGAAGTCCAGGCAGCCTGGATTGTCAGAATGTAAATTTCTGATACACGGCTTTACTGCCAGTTGGATAAAGGACTACAAACTCAGTAGACAGTACAAAACCACTGGGACAAGGGGACTGCAGTTCCTGCCATACTGGAGCCAGGGTCAGAAATATAAGCATGTAATGAACTCACTGCCCAGCTGGAGTGAGGCTCCTCTGGTCACTGGTCAACAGTGACTGAAGTAACAGAAAGCCAAGACCATTCTCAGTGCATCTGCTTAATGACATGAGACATCAAACAGCTCTATGTACAAGCAGCCTTGTGGGAATTTGCACACTGCCTCAATATCATGCTTCACACCTTGATTCCTGACTCTGGTCCTTGATCCTTACTCCTGCCTGCTCAGCCCTGACCCCTTCTGCATTTTCTTTATCCTGTCCTCTCCCATCCCTGCACTACAGCTTGCCTGACCAGCTCCGGCACCACCTGCTGACTGCCTCATTGCATGTAGTCCTTGGCAGGCTCTCTGACCTAAATGATTCCCTCAGCACTGAGTTGATGCTTTTTTTTTTAATTACTGTGGGTCCTGAATTATGAAACCAGGACTGATTTGTTACTGTATCATCTGCCTGGTCTACACCAGAAGCCCAATCATCCTGTCCAGGTCATGGCAGGATTCGGTTTATAAGGCCAGAATTTCTTTGAATTCCACGGGAAGTCAACAAAAAGCAAAGCACAGAGGGTCTCTTCACATCCCTACTGCTTGCAAGCTTTGAACATTTGCACAAAAGACAGCTTTATTAGGCCTGACTCAGTCTCCTGTAAGGTGCTCATTTCTGCGTGGTCAGGTTTCACTAATAAGTACCACAGAAGGAGAAAAAAGAAACGTGATAAAGACAGATATGCATAGCATAGAGAGCAGCTCAGATCACTTTCATACCACATTGGGCTAACTGTTGGCAAGTCCTTCATTTGGATTTAGCAGTATTTTTTGATATTGTTAGATAATGTTTTGCAAGGATCAGTGCAGAAGTGCCTGTCCTTACCATTACATAATCCCTCTGACCAATCTAGCAATCCTGTTAGTGGATGCAGAAGTGGATTACATTAATCTATCTCTTAATATTCATAATGAAGTGCTATACAGTCTCACTTAAAAGAGTGAGAAATAATAACCAGCACACAAAGAAAGTCATAATATAAGCATGACTGCAGTCTAGGACAGCAGGCTGGTGCAGGCAGCAATGTCACAGCATCAGGTGAGAAACCCTGTCCTGCTCCACCTGAGCCCAGGTCTCCAAGCCAGCTCCATAACAGAGCAGGGCACAGGCATGTTGGAAACAGGCTGCACATCTCTGAGGAGGGACTGCTGTCAGATGGCACCCCTCAGACATCTGCCCTCTCACTGCCCATAGAGCTGCTAGACTAAAGGGAGAAGGAACTGACAAAACAGGATAAGATCGTGACTACGTGTTGGGTGAGTGCACACTACTAGCAGAGGTAGCCAACTCCCCAAAGAGGACACACATAATCTACAACATCAACATTTTGAACCATTCGTGAAAGAAATAACAGTAAGGCAGAGAATGTATTTAACAAACAAGCATGTGATCTGCGAAATTAATTCACTGTCAGCCGACCCAGACAGCAGTGCTATCAGCTGGATGGTTGGCCTGTCCTGAGTGACTGAGGACTGCAAGATCCTCTCCAGCATTATGGTCAGTAATTACTCATTTCCCTATTTCACACTGGCAGACATGAATACCACCTGCACTTCTCCCTGAGTTTACATGTATGTCTTCTTACAATCCTCCCCCAAAGTTAAGAGAGAAATACACAAAAATCTGTCAAAGACTCAAGTCCCCTGACCAACAGTTATGGGATAATGATCCAGACAGCCTGATGCAAATATGTCTTTGTTTATCTTCCAACAGAAGGAAAAGTTGGGCTAAAGCACTTGTCCTACATCATGCAGGAAATCATGGTAAAGACAGACTGTACTCTGGGAATCAACTCTTCCTTAGGAAAATAGTCATTTGTAAAGGGCACTCCTGCATCCTCTCTAAATTAGGCGAATTATATTACTGCCATGCTCTGGTATTTTACAATTCATCATGAGAATTGCATTTAGAAGTATTTTAAACATTCATATCATTTGACAATGAAAATTCCCATTAATGCAGAAATCATAAGCAGAAATCAAAGTGATACACTCTTTCAGAAGTCCCTCATTTCTCACACAAACATGCAAAACTACAAAACAACCAACCAAACAAACAGTATTTCATCACTTTTCTTTCACTTTCAATAATTCATAGCTCTAATATTTACTCTATTACCTGTTCAGCATAAATATTAATGACATGCCACTGCAAACTTTAGAGTACTTTCTAGCTAGATCAACAATAAGGAACTTTTGCCCTTGGCCTAAAGAGAAAAGACTGTCACTATGATTAATGACAAAAATGACAAAATCTTGTAACTAAAATTAAGAAACATATGATTTTACACAAAATAGTTCACTACTCTTTAAATGTATATCACAAAGGTTTGCAATATATTTTACAGGATATGTCAGAAAGCCCACCCTGAAATTATTGTATTGCATGGAAGTATTTGCAATCATTATACTGCCTTACACTGTTCTGAATGATCTACATCTCGCATATTAAAGGTTTTCCATTTCACATGTTTAACATTATGATCCATCAGTAAAAATGAAGGTCACTCCTCATTTTGCCAGACCGATTAATTTCACCTTAGTTTTAGAGAAAAAATTTAAATTATATTTGTGTGGGAAGAATGGAAGGACTGTGCCTCCAAACTATCCATCTATAAACAAATAAATTAAACTGGACTTTTTCCTCCAATTTTCCTTAAAGTAAAAACAGCACCCATCTATGATTTCATTGAGTTAATCTGCTCAGAGTCTAGAAACTTCTGAAGACACAAATCTGCTAACACACATTCCAGAAGTTCTAGCATTTCACTAATGCTACTGTTGATGACGATTTATCTTTTCGTTAATGCACAAAGGTGTAGCCAGTGAAATTTAACAAATTGACGGGTCATGTTTAGCATTTGCACAGTGCTAACACAAAAACAGTTAATGAAAGTAGAAATCTGCAACTCTGCCATTCTTTTAAAAGCTGTAAGTGTCTGGTGCGAGACCATCATCTTACACAAGGAAAATTTGGACTCCTGGACTCTGAACTAACACTTATTCTAGTTAGTAAAGACAGCTTTTTTTTTTCCCCTCAGCTTTCTCAGTTTACTAAAGGAGCAAAATGAGCAGTTACCTTATTTTTTTTTTTCCTGTGAAGCTGTAAATCTTTAAATTCTTTTCTGACATTTTGATAATTATTGGCAACCTCCTATTAAGCGGGATGAGGTGGACAGAATGCTATCATCTATCTCTCTCACAGCCACCAGGAAGAACTCAAAAACCAAATCAGATATTTAGTAGCAGATGAGTGAAATTCTTGCAACCTTAGGCAGTCTTTGTTCTTCAATTGTGTTCAGCTCTTCTGAGTTTGGCTTGCTGATCAAAGTCCAAACTGTGAGGCCTACAATATGCCTAGTTTAGCATGCAAATACAGAGATCAAAAGCAGCTCTCCTTTATATGAACACACAAAGACTCTCCTGGTCAACAACCACATACATCCCACTCCAGTTTATGTGACAAGGAACATGAGATCTAAAGCAGATTCAGAAGACAGGAGAGAGAAGATTAGCGGCATGTCACTTCCACTTATTCCAACAGCCAGCCACAGGCTGTGGCACTAGCAGTACTGTTTATACCATGATATTCCAAAGAATAACAGTTAGTCAACATGAGATTCCAGCTGCACTACTGTGAGGTGGGGTCTGGGTAGCACAGCAGCGCATGTATCACTGTAAGTACATGAATTCTGGTATATCATGGACTGTCACAGTGGCTGGTTATGAAAGTTCACAGGAGAAATCTAGGGGGATGAAAGCTGTATCAGAGTTACAGAGTGCTGAGAGACCTATAAACTGAGTTCCCAGATTATGGCTTACAGGAAGAGAAGCAAAAACCTTAACAATTCCTTTTTTGCTTAATGTAATATCTGAAGGAAATATCACTCATCAGCAATTGTGCTATAGAGTGTTTGTTTTAGCACAAGAGTCTTCACAATGTGTTGTAGTCCACACATATTTTAGGGTCCTTCGTCTTTAAACACCTTTAAACTACGTTTGATTGGATATATAAAAAATAAAAAGTACTTTCCCTCTCCACTCTCCTACTGGAAGAATGAAGAAAAAAAACTTGCTAAAATCTGCCAAAAATCCCTTGGATCTGGAATCTGAAGACTCCAGGAAGCACTGTTATACACAAAACACTAAACAGCATATCAGACACTGCTTGTGAACATGGTAAAAATAGACATGGTCTGCAAATCAGATCAGGAAGCTTTAGTAAACCCAACCAAGTGCCAATGCTGCTCCTCCATAATCACCTGCAGAGGTCCCTTCTGTCACCCCAGTGCCACTTCCCACTCTGAGGGCTTACAGCCAGTTCCAGGTGGCCAAGAAGACCAACGGCATTGTCTCCTTCTGAGGGTACTGAATAGTGTTGATCACTGTTTGACAAGCGCAGCCCAGACCCCAGTACAGTGCAGTGAGCTGTAAGGCTTTGCCATTGCCACGATTCTTAAAATATTCTGTCAGCTTTTTAGGATTCCGCGCTTGTTCGGGGGTGAGTTCCTGGAGGGGACAATTGTGCTAGATATCTGCCCATATCTTCCCACACACCTTGCCACCCACAACCATCCTGGGGTAGATATCTGGGTGGAGGGTTTTTTTTTCAATAATTTCTTAGCCATAAATAAAACTGGAAACATATGCAGAAGACCTGGCAATAAAACCATGCTAATTTAAACATCCAAGCTACATTCAAAATTTTCAAAAACTATTTTAGCTTGCCTGGATTGAAGAGTGTGATTGTGAAGAGTTTCTGCGGCAAGGTTCCTGAGGCCTGAGAATGATGGCACTGCTGAATACAAGCACCTTGACCGGTACAACATGCACACATGCTACATGCAAACTGGCAGAACCATAAAATAGCCTAGGCCAGCCCTCAGAGATGATAAACCACCTGACAGGAGTTAAGAAAAACAGCCTTGAAAACAAGTAAACCCACATTGTGATTGAAAAGAACAGCATTGTGTCCAGCAGCTTTTAAGGTACTACACCGCTCATAACAATTTGTTTTAATATGTTTTGCTCAGATCTGTCGTTGTCTCAGTCCTTCGAGCCCCATGTTGGGAGCCCCAAGGACTGTTGTGGTTTAACTCGGCAAGCGCCTACACACCACACAGCCTTTTGCTCGCTCCCCTGCTCCAGTGGGATGGGGCAGAGAATCAGAAAAAAAAATAGAACTCATAGGTTGAGATAAAAACTATTTACTAAGACAGTAAGGAAGAGAGAAATAACGGTAATCATAACAATATACTTATATATGAATATCTACAAAATAAGTTATGCACAACATAATTGCTCACCACAGACCAACTGATGCCCAGACAGCCCCTGAGCAGCGGTTTCTCCGTGGCCAACTCCTCTCCATTTTTAAAGTTTCCTCTCATTATGTCCATGATCCCTTTGGCCAGTTTAGGTCAGCTGCCCTGGGTCTGTCCCCTCCCAGCTCCTTGTGCCCCCTCAGTTCCCCTCACTGGCAGGACAATACGAGAAGCTGAGAAACTGAAACATCCTTGGCTCTATGCAGCACTGCTCAGTAACAACTAGAAAAATCAGTGTGTTATTAGCACTGTTTTTCTCCTAAAGCCAAAACATAGCTTCATACCAGACACTGTGAAGAAAATCAACTCTGTCCCAGCTAAAACCAGGACAATCTTCTATGAAAGAACCCGGGAAAAAAAAAAAAAAAAAAAAAAAAAAAAAAGGGACTCAAANAAAAAAAAAAAGAGGGCCTTAACCTAGCGTACTATTCAGTGAATTCCTGAATGGGAACATAAAAGGATCCCATTATTAGGGGAGGAATGTGGACAGTTCCTATTGATCCTCCCAAGGCCATTTAATTATTTATAACTTCCTTGATTACCAGTGAGAGGGGTCAAATCGCTTTTGTAACACATAAGGTCTTTGTGTCATTTTTCAGCTGGTGAGGTAAATGATTATTGCTATTTCCCCTCTAACTCCAAATGGGCTATTGTTGTTAATGTCTGCTATGTTAACACAGTATGCAATATTAAGGAATATAAGATATTTATAACTAGTTATAACAGAGCTATGACCCAAACAAATTAGACATAAAATTTTAATGAATTGGTCCCTGAGTCTATTAATTTAGTTATAGAGTATAAAACTAGCAAATATATTTTCTCTCTTTCAGACACTAAAATGGGTGAATAACATTAGCCAGGGTCAAATGTGTTATACACAACTAAAAAAAAAAAAAATTGAAAAAAGAAAAAAAAAAAGTATTTTCTAAGAAAAATAAAGGTCTTCTGGAAAAAGCCTAAGGAAATTAAAAGTGATTTGAAAACACATTCTCTGGTCTATACTGCAAACTTCAATCTATTTTCTGTAGCTGTATTAAACTAAAGATAGAATGCAATACCAAGCTCAACACTTTTTTCCAATAAAGTGATGAAGGAGTTTTTGTTTGTTTTAAGAGTTGGCTTGATAACAGCATAACCTGGAACATGCAATAGTTGCACACAAATTTATTTCTCTCTACTGAATATCATTCCAGCTACGCGATTATGTCGTTAATGCAGATTTGGTTTGCTCCTTTCTCTCCCTCATCTTAACTTCTACACTCAAATTTCCCATTGTGGCATTACTTGACTCAATTACCCTCCAGGATTACCTATCCATATTTTTCTATATACCCACTTAATTAATCACATTGCCATTGCATTACCACTGTAAAAATATTATATTGGAAAGTATTGGACGTTATTTAATTGCACTGCATTAACCATTCATTCCCACCAAAACTATAATCCTGTCTGCTCCCATTCTTACAGAAATAAACATTGTAGATTTAATTCTGTATTTTCCCTGGCTCTTGCTAATTGCTGTATAACTGAAATTATACCTCCTTGAAGCAAACTGATCCTGATCTCTCCCAGAAATACCAGCTCAGCTACAGTAAGTGACGTCACCACTGTGTAACACGCAGCTCTGAGAGACTCGTCCCAGCGCAGCAGCTACTTGGACAGGGATGACTTCAGGAATGGCTACAGACGGCTGCCAGAGGACAATGTGTCTGGCACTGTAAGACCTCCTGCAGGCTCTACACCAGAAAAAAAACTACAGAGATAGAGTTGTGGCTTAGTCTGCTGCATTGTTATTTTAAGAAACCATGTGTATTGTACAGGCAACTGGCAGAGCATCACATCCATGCCAATATGGCATTTGCCTGCTCTTCAGGATATTCTAGAAATACTCTGGATTATACACTATACCCCAACATATTTGTTGTCCTTTGTGATTCTTGGCAGTCTCCAGGATTTTTTTTTAAGTGTTTCAGTTGCCCTATAAACCATTAAATGCTCCCATAAACACAAATATTAATGTACTAATAATGCACACTCCTATATGCTGCAGAATGACTTACTTTTACTACTCTTCTACTTTGTATAGGGTGCTATAAAAACAGCATCTTGGCATTTTACAGTAATGTTATCTCAATTACTTTAATAACATTAATTAAATTCTAAGTTTACAAGTTAAATGTTGTTTACTTTTCTGCCTGCCAACATACAAATACAATCTCTAAACTGAGAGTCAAGCTAGGTCATCTCCTACTTCATGAACAACAGTCAGCAGAAGTTGAATCTGTGAGTTAACTCTTTGCTTTGTGTTATCTGTGATAATCCCCAGAGTGCTCCTAGTTGGAGTACACTATGCTCAAGAATTTCATGCCTGGAGAAGACTAGAAAGACAGGGAAAAATCTTAGCAGCTTCTTTCTTATTTGGTCAGAAAGGTATTAAATAGATAGCACACTTCATGAGATTTAACCCTTAGAAGCCTTGATTTGTGACTGCTGTCTATGAAATAACTGCTCATTCGGATCTCTGTGCTCTTTCTGAATTTGGAAAATATTAGAACAAGATGGAATTCCAGGAGAACTGAGAATCAAGCTTGTTGTCTGGATTCATTGCCTCTAACCCAAGGCAATTAACTTTAGTTTAATTCAGGACACAACAAAGTGCGAGGGCTCTGGTTGAAATTTTAACTGCTGCATGGCAAATAAGACTGCTTTGCAGAAACTTATGACTGTTGCAACAAAATGGAAACATAGCACATTCCAGTGAGGATATCAGCTGGTGTTCAGTTTGGTCACTCACTTTTCTGTGGCTGACACGACCAGCATCAGAGCAATGCGCTTGGTTCCACTCAAACAGCAAGCAAGCAGATGGAAGTCACTACTGAAATGCTTGCAATGAATGAGGCAAACATGTTCCTCGTAATAAAGCTAAAGCTCTTTAGCTCATATTACAGTTAAATTAACAACATTCCACATCCTATGATACATGGAAGGAATTTTAAAGTATTTTCTAAATTAATTTCTCACTGATGAGTATCTTGGAATTCAAAACACTGCCTAAATTTCACAAACAGTTTTCTGAAAATGCAAATATTTAATTGTTGTAAGATTACTCCATTTACACTCTTCACCACTCAATGCAAGACATTTAGCAAGGAAACCACAAAAGTTTTGTGAATGATCAAACATCAAAAACAACTAATTGCATTATGTATCCCACTGAAAACATTTATGACTTGATAAAGTAACACAAAGGGAAGACATCTGGATGATAATTAAATTGACCAACTGTCTTCCATCCGTTATTCTCTAGACCTTTGAAATCTACCAAAAATTTCGTCTTTGGACAGTAAATGTTACAATGGTCATTTTGCCAAGAGCTAAACTTAGCTAAGAGGTAAACTAAGAGGATACAGAGAGAGTTTCTTTGTGTCTCAAAAACATCTAATAAAATGTTTTCATATCAGATATCAAATTTTAGAAAAGAACACACGTACTGTTACACCCATTTAGTAGGCCAGACACACTCACTGCTTTAGTGTGGAAGAACAAAATATCTATAGAGCAAAGAGGAGCCACCGGCCCTAGTGGCAGCACAGAAATCCCAAATTCTACAGGTGAAGTCAGCTGGCCACAATCCCTGCCATTGCTGGAGGACTGGTTCCCAGGTCCTTCAGCTGGGGAAGAGGCAAAAGAGGTCACCATTGGGCACCATGACACTCAGATAATTTCAGTGTAACCTATTCGTTACTGAAATATGACTTTTTTCACTTCCCCCCATCGGAGCCAAACTGCAGAAGTCTGGAACACTGAAGGGGATTGAAGAGGTGTAGAAGTGCAGCATAGATTTTAACTTTCAGCTTTCAGAAGACAATTTCCTTTTTTGTTCTCAGGCATCACTGTGACTGCAGACAGCCCTGGGCACATGGCCTTCAGCCACTCCCTTCCTGTGACTTCTGGAGTACAGAATACAGAAATTTATAATAAAAATAAAAAATAAAAGAAATAAAAAAATCTTTTCTCTCCACTCAACACTGTCATTCATATAATCACTATCCACTACATTCAGGTTTAATCCTGATTATGAGCAAACAAGCACTTATAATCTCAAAAAGCAAATTCAACATATTAATGCCTATCAAAGTCCATTTTCTTTCTTCCAAAAATCAATTAGCCCACAGACTATGAATTTTATTAACAGCTAGTTTTCCATGCATTACCATGGCAAGAGTATACTATAGAATTTTTACTACAGGAGTAACAAACTATATAGAAGGAAAAAAAAAAAAGAAAAGTTATTTCATGGAAAAATTGTAAACAAATTCTATATTAAAGCAGCAGGGGAAAGGATTTAGAAGCTGTATGGCAGCTGTTTCAAATAACAATCATTTGCAACTATGCTACAGATTTTTGGGTTTAGCCTGATAAAATAACACTACTCTGTATTGTTGAATTTTGGATTATAGCATTACAGTGAGGCTGTTTATTTCAGATACACGGAAGACAGTAAAGCTCATTTTCAGATAAAGTTATCCAACTATCAGAAAGCTATGTGGAGATGAAAGAGTGTTTGGTAGAAATTCATAGCAGAAGTAAGTTACAGAAGCATTGCCTCACTTGTCTACCATTTAGTACAGTGCATGTATACAGTGCAGGTTTTGTACTTATAGATTATCATTGAGGCTTTTATGAGTACCACAGTGCTGTTAAAAAGCAGATTTTTTTCTTGAAGCAAAGCAGACACTCATTTTCCTTCTGCACCTGTTGCTTTGTTCATTTTTTAATTGCGTTGCAACCTATCATGAGGGTACAGTATAACTAGATACAAAGTGATAGCTTTAATTTCTCTTGTTTACAGTGCTGAGGCAACTTATTAAAAAAGGGTTGACTCACATTTTACACCACTTTTTCATTAGCTCATCTTGCTCCTCTAGGTTATCCCAGCTATTCATCACCAAGAATTACATGCGAAAATAAATCCAAAAGTCATCTGACTTGCTGCCTTCTTGTACTTGCACAGCTTTCACCACAAGGCATGGGAGGGCTTTTGTAACTATTAAGTGATTGAAGAGGGAAAGACCTAAGCTCGGTTCTGATTTTATTCATATCCTTCACTATGCTTAACCTGAATGGGAAGTATCAAATATTTTAAGGCATTTGCTTGTTTGCAAATGGGTTAGGCACATATGACAAAGTTGTGAAAAGGAGCTGATGGAAAGCAGTAGATGTTGCATTTCCATCTGAAACTTATTTCTGTGGCCCATCGCCATAAAAGGGTGAGCTCAGGGGCTGGAATGCCCAAGCCTCCGCTGGGGCTGAGCTGCAGGGCTGGGGACCCAACCCCACGCCAAAAACTTCCCAGTCCAAACGACAAACCGTCTTAATGCACATCACCTAATGAAAAGCTGCCTTAGCCCACAAAAATTGTATCTGAGCTCTGCAAAAACTGTATCTGAGCTCAATTCTTTGAATGCAGGTCATAAAACACTCGAACTGCCCACACACGTTTCATTCCTCCCTTGTACATGGGATATCTGACACCTGCTCTGCTAACCCATGAGACTACACACTTCTCCAAAAGACAGTTTTTGTTTTTGAAATGCCCAGCCTTTTCCTCCTAAGGTCTACCTTTAATACAGAAAATGGGTTCTTAATGTCCTTTGTGCCACAGTTTATCTGTTACAAAGGTAAAATATTTCAGGCAATGCTGTGACTGGCAGGAAGAGAACACTTAGGACACCACACCATGGACGGCTGCCAGGCTAGTTGTCAAGCAGCAGAAGTACACATTTGTGAAAACAGCAATATCTAATGAATATAAAAGTATCTTTGGCACCAATGTTAATAAATGATGTGCATTTCTTTTGTCAACAAGATGTATTTTTCCTTTAAAACTTTTATAGCATCCAAAAGGCATCTTAAAACATAACTCAAGATACAATAAAAAATGGTCAATGGACAATAGTGAATATAGGAAACTTGGTGACTTGAAGCTCATCAGGGATGATTACTGTCTGAATACAATATTTTAAAATTCAAGTGATCTTTAATTGTTTAGATTTTTCACACTTCCAACAGAATGCATTTTTAATGCTACATTTAAAAATGTTTATAACCACTAAAAGTGTTTAGTGGTTATGTAGGAATCTGAAATATAACTGAAGGTTATGGGATAAATTAATTTATATCAAAGTAACTACAGATTTCCATGGAATTTTCTCCCTCCCACACCCAACACAGCTACTTCTATTTTGTGATATCATTCATGAATACAAAACGACGCAAGTAGGAGGGAGTAAAGGAGGGAGCAGGGCATCACCTGCTGAGTTTGTACAGCCTCTACAGATGCACTCCACATCCACACAGTGCTCTCTCTGGTGCCTACGTTTGCTGAACTAATATTTCTTCTGTGAGGGAAAGCACTTTGAAACAAAAATGGATTAAATGTGTTGCTTAAGTTTTCACAGAGATATAACAGCTACTTTAATAGTGACCATATTTAGGGAAAAACACAAAAAAAGTTATTTTTATTTGTTGCTCTTAAGGAAACTTGGACTCAAGATCAAAGGGCACTTTGATTTGTTTGAAAGTTGTAAATGATGCATTTCCAGATTTTATAAAGTTAGTGTGCAATCTGTGAATACTTGTGCCATAATCGAGAAGGAAGGTTCTTCAGCTTCACATGTCAGTGCCGTAAACATGTAAATCTGGAAAATATTTTCCAAGCAGGCAGCCATGTGTAAAATTCACAGAACTTGTCATGAAAGAACTGCAGCTGCAGAAGTGCAAACTTCTCGCTATGTCTTAAAGAATCCAGATGGGGGATGTGAGACTTTTTTTCCCAGCATGGTGGGTTCCAGCTGGACTGAGTTGGTGGTGCCATCAGTTTCTAAAGGAACACTTCACCCAGTAATGAAACACTGATTATCCAATCACAACCAGCAGAAGAGACAAATCTCTAAAAATAAGCTGTAGAAAATCTTATGTTCATTACACCAGTCTTTCAAACTGTGGGCTAATTTATGGCCATTTTGCAACATGTCCAGATGTCACTGTGCTGAGACCACCAAAGTTATGAGGAAAACATTTCTGGAAAAATGACAGTTCCGAATTCAACAGCAGTTCAGAGATGCTCTTGAAAAGCAAATGTATGAAAATGAGTTTTGAAATATATGTATTTACATAGTGCATATGTGTATATCTGTACACACTCATGCCCATACACACCTTAGAATCTTCTGTTGCAATCTTAGGTGGAATAAAGCTTTGTCCACCACTGCAGCCAAGTCTCTTCATCGCTGCAGAGAAATAGGAGAGTCCTGCTCCTCCCTTACCAGCCCTGCATTGTTACTTGACTCCCCACTCTACTCAGCTTCTGCCGCCCCCAGCATGTTTGAAAGGACCGATGCAGAAAATATCACCTCTGTGAGCCTACAAAAAGGAGAATCACTCTGGAAAGGCCAAAGAGGAGCAGTAAGTACATCCCCACCATCATCGTGCAGTCTACCTACTTTCCAGGTCATCCTTCCAGAAGACGCCAGGAAAAATGGGGACTGATACGCACCAAAACCTTTTCCAAAGTTTTAGCATAATTATGCAATACCTTCCACCACAGCTCAGTGCAGAAGGAATAGTTAAGATGAGAAATGCATTGATCATTTTTCAAAAGGACAGAAAGAGGCCCAGTTTCCAGTTGATGTAAGTTATCACATTCACACTGCTGCTTGACATAAGTGTGAATGTAGGTGAAACCACAACTGAACAGTCTTATATCAAAATCCCTATTAAATCACAGACCTGAAAAGATACAATTCTCAAATCTAAATCCCCAGTCCTCCCTATATTGGCTCACAAAGGGCTAATCTTTTGGTTCAAAGATCATTTCGTGACACTGAAGTCATTTCTGGGAGACCTGCGCCAGCCAGGTCTGTCCGGGATTTGCTTTTCATTTATACTTCTATTAAAAACCTCTTAGGATATATTTAAAAACAACACATATAAACTAACAGATGGCACAGAAAACAATGACACTTTGATGAATATAGAAATCAGTGCAACTATTTGCAACACCGCTAATATGTAATATTTGTGTTATATAATATTCTGGTATAATATACACTATTTCAAAATGAAATCTGCACTTAAATGCCAATATCCTCTCCTTCTGGCTTCTCACTTTATGACACTAACATAGGATCTCATTCACCAAGCCAATTGAAATTTTAATAAAAGAAAGCTGGAGTTTCTAATAAACTCCCGCAGCGAGCGGATAATACTAAACATCTTTAGCAGCATGGTGTTTTTTATTATTATTTTAGCTGTATATTAATATGCTAGTATTTGTAAACTCTCTAGTGTCACCAGATTTATTTCAAAAGGCTTCTCTATATTCTTCTTTTGTGAAAAGTTTATGTGACAATGAAATAATAATTTCAGTGGTTCTTTGCTATACAGCTGTCTAAACCAAAAAAAGAAGACATATCTTACCTTAAAAAGGAAAGTATTGATATTATTTATTTGCCATTTGGGAAGAAGTATATTGAATTTTCTTGTTGAGGGTAAAATTATAACAGCAAGACTGGCAGCATTCACCATGTGAAGATTTATTGCAAATCGTGATGCGGATAAACGCACCCACTGCTTCCTACCTCAGTCCTGCATGCACGGCCAGGGGAAATGTGCGCTGTGTGCGCTGCCCAGGCACAGCCAAATCCTGCCCTGCTTGCAGCCACCAGTGGGCTCTGCAGCCACGGCTGGAGAGACTGCGTCAGATATTTTGCAGCACTCATCTGCACTACTCGCGCTCCCACAAAGAGCCGTGCATCCACTGGAGGCATCAGAGCTGGGACCCAGGCCTTTGCTTGCCACCCTGACAACAAAGAGCTTTTCCCCATGGGACCCCTCCTGCTTCTGGCCTGCTGAATCTCTTTTCCTTTCCTCCAGGCTTATATGATTTTAGCACCACTGGCATTAGTGGTTGCGAGAGACCCAATAAAGCCTTTGAAATCAATCCCAAAATGGCCCTTTGTCTTCAGCAGACATAGAGTAAGACATCTAGGAATCAAGTTCTCCTCTTTTGAGCACAAAAATCTGTCTGCAGTGTTTAATTCAAGCAGGTTACTCCCAGCATTTGTCTGGCAAATCAATTAGCAGCATGTTTAACATACACACAAAACCTTGTACTAATTTTCATACATATTAAATTTAGCTTTCAGTTGCTGAAAACACACATATGCAACTTTCTTACCACTTTTCATGATAATAACTGTGATTGTCAATGACAAAAATTACTTCTTTGATTCCTAAGCTGCCTCTACACTACAATTAATTCATTATCTCTTTCATCTTATTAGTTATGTGCTCAAACTATACACTGTGCAAACATTAATTTGAACAGTCATCTGCCCTTAAAATGCCAAAGTTTGTATTAGGTTTTGGCAACTTAAAAAAAAAAATGCATTCATTGGCTTGCAAATGAAATGTATTCACAGAAAAAAAATTCCTCCCATAAACTGAAGCAGCTCATCATTAACATTCAAGGAATGTGAACACAGCCTTCATAGAAAACCATTAAAATATAAGGCAGCTTTCAGCCTATTTTAAGAATTTCACAGAAATTTTGCATTTTCTTTCCCATGATGCCATGGTGATGTCAGGCTGCATTTCAAATAAAATGACAATGAAATCATTTCAATTCCATGCAATGTGCAAAAAAAAGTCAATTTTTCTCTTGGCAAACTGAAGTCTAAAGTAATTAAGCACTGCTGTGTGGGTGGCAGCTTCCTCCTCTGAAGTCAGCCTGAGATAATTACCATATTAAAGTCAAAACATCATGTGCTGCACTGATAGATAGATGGATGGAGAGATTGGGCATCTATTAAATGATCCATTTTGTTATGCTCCCTGGGAAATGTGCCATTGATGCCAATTAAAAATATATATTCCAAGTGAGTATTTCTAAGTGGCAAAACTTCTATTCAGTGAATTGAATTTATTATTTACTGATCATGAAGTACTTAAAGACAGAAAAATCCAGATAGATAAGAACCTAGGAGGAGAACTGCATACTTTACTAAGTTTACAAAGCCCTCATTACCCAATTGCCACATTCACATAATGTGCTCTACTACACAATTTTTAGCTAAGGTACAAGGCTATCTCCTTCTCTCGTGAGATCCTTAACTAAGACAGAAATACAATACAGTAGGGAAAACAAATTTCTTCTAAACCTTCTGAATTCACAAACGTTCTATCGTAATAAAGGACATTTTCAATTTTAATAGTAAGTATACCTCAGTAAATATTTATAATTAAATGCTTTTAAGTCTACATTTTTGGTATCAGAAAAGTAAATGGGCCAAAACTAAGGCATAGCAGTGATGATTAATTGGTGCTATTTGTTGAGATATATCACAGCGAGACTTAGCATGACTTTCAAAATTCTGTTTTTAACTAGTATTAACAAGCATTACCAATACAGCCTTTGCTGCATAGAACTGGCACTCCAACAGTAAAACACTTCCACTATTATGATGTGTAGAAAATGTTTCCATTAAAATTTAAAGGGAGCACTAATTTTTATGCATCTGATTTCAGCTTAATTTGCAGTGATTTCAGAGCACAGCCACTTGCATTAATCCTGATTTAGTCTGGTATGGGATCAAATTGATGTTGTACTTCAACAACAAAGTGATAAAGGCAAGTTTTTCTATCAGAAGCATTACAAAAAAAAAAGAGCAGAGTCTCCATTCCATCTACTGTGCAGGTTATGTTTGATCTCATTTAAATGCTTTGAATGAGATTTACTCTTCACAGTTTCTATGATAAAGGTCACAGAAATAAAACTATGTCTTTTTAAGAACAGGAACGGCTGAGGTTCAGAAGAATAGCTTTTTCATATTGACCAAACATAAATTAATAGAATGACATATATGAAAATACACATGCGCTGATATTAAAATGCTAATGAGTTTTCTCAGCAAGAAATCTAAACAATCAATATTTTATATTTAATATTAGATTAAGCTCTTGCTATGAAGCACCTTGTTCAAGGTACTCAGATTCCAGTGAGGCCAACACTTGAGTAAGCCCCGTACTTATGTTCCTATCTGGAGAAAACTCTGTACAGACAGTTTTAAGACCTTTCTGTTTAACAGATTTAAGTCAAAATCCTAGGCTGAGTGAAGCTTTAAAATTATCCTGAGGAAAGTTTAACAATCTGTAAGGGCTCAGTCTCACAGTGACTGCAATATGATCTGTAGCAGAAGAATATATTCAGAGTTCGTATTATGTTTGCAATATGTTAATTTTCAATACTAGCAAAATTCAATTGTCAACGTATCGCATGCAAACAGTATACTAGCATGTTGTGCCTTTGCTACCTCTTACGAGGTGATTATCATCATGATACAAAGCTGTTAGAATGAAAAAATCTACATGTTCAAAAAAAAGGCAAAATGGTCCTGTAAAAGAGTTTAACTGCGAAAAGGCACAGAAGCCAGAATGAGTTGGGATCTACTTGTCCCCCAATTCAAAGTCAATGGACTGGCCGCAGATTTACTCTACTGTAACAAAAACAATTCTAACAAATTCTAACAACAAATTCAAACCTTTCCAAAATTAGTGATTAATACTAGCACTAGGAAGTGAAAGATTTATAAATTAAAATATGAAAAATCAATGATGAACTGGCTTTAAAAATTTGTACTTAAACTTAATTTATGTGTAGCTTGTTTTTCAGTTTTGAGCATCATTTTTCAAGTTTTCCCTCATAAACCAGAAATTTTCTTTACACAGATTGGAATTTTAAATTCTCTAGTAATTACATTATCTCAAGAGGTGAGATTTTAAAAAGCAAAGATAGCGGAAGTGCATTTTCTGTTGAAAAACGGCCTTTAATTAAAATGGTGATCACTTCTGATAACTTCCCACACACACTCACATTTCCCCAGTCATCTCTGACAGCCAGTTTGCTCTTTGATTCTCCAGTGCTGCCACTCAGCTTCTATTTGAGAAAATGTAGAACGTCTAAATCCTTTCAAGTTGCATGTTTTCTTCTTATTTAAATTGGATTTTTTATGGTAGTTATTGATACTTTCTCTCATAAGTGTAATTAAACGTATGGAATATCCAAGCATATGCATGCAAATAATCTTTGGTGATCAAAATCTAGAATTTATACAAAAAATGCAAGTTTAATTAATCTCTTTTCCTCTCATGCATCTCAAAATGTATCCACAGAGTATTTAACCTTAAAAATCAGGAAACAGTTCTCAAACCCTAAGAACATTCTTTTTCCAATCAAATGTAATGAAGAGCACTTGATTATACATTTTAAGGAGAAATCAACATAGAATTCTGTCTTGGCATAACACGTCAATCCAACACGAAACCACGTTCCACTGTAAACAAAGCCATTTACAAACCTGTAGGTACCCTTCTAATTCCTAAAATCTCACTCTGGTTGTTCCATTACAGTGCATTACTTCTGAATTCCTCATGCAGACAGATTTTCTGATTTAACACAGGCAGACAACGAACAAATCAGGGGGCAGGCTGGCGGCAGAACTTTTGGAAGGATTTTGAAGTTGAAGGATTTTCTGAAGTTCAAAGTTCTGACTCCTTGCAGAACTGAACACTGGCTCAAGCAAAGTAATTTCTGATTTGTGCCAACATCAGGCACTGTCACTTTTCCTTTTGCTTATAATAGACCAACACACCCAGCTTCAGACTTCACCAAATTTCACTGTTTTTCCCTGTATATATGATGGTCTTGACATCAGAGTTCTGGAAAAAAAAAAATCCTGCAGCATACTATAAATGCAACACGTGAATGTTGTCCAGTTCTCTTGCAAAGAATACTGCCTTGTCTCTAAGAAAGCCCGAACCAGGACTTCCCATGCCATCTGCCTGTCTTTCAGCCGACGCTGAAGGAACAGTGGCCACCAAGATGGCAGTGGTGGTGGCAGGCCTGGCTGTGACGCACAAGGCTCTGCACCGCGGGGACCAGCCGCCAGCTGGGTGAGCCCTCCCAGTGCAGTGCACAGAGACATGATCTCCTGAGGCTGAAAAACTGGATAGTTCTAAACTGGAGAACGGCTCTCTTGAGAAGGTCCTTTTTCTTTTTCTTTAATAAAGACAGCTATTCATCAATTACTTGATGGGCTATATTCATACATGCTTTACTACAGTTGTAACATATAATCACTGTAAGTCATCGTAATAACTAACCTGAGTGATTAACCTTCATGTTCCTACAACGTTTTGACAGAGTTGTTTTTTTTTTTAATTGCAGAAGCATCTTCAGTCTACGGAGAAAGACACCAAGGCTCAAAGATGCAAGAAAATCTGTCAACTGTTGCAAAAGAAAAGTCAGGCAGAGAACAGAGGTGTCCTAAAATGCCTAAATGCCATGACCTCTTCTAACCTTAGGTCATGGTTATTCCCCCATTTACCCACCTGGAGCCACTCACAGTCCCATCAGTGAGGAGGACATCATTGCAGAGCACAAAGTTGCCCCAAGGATCTTTTTGCCAGCATGTTGCACAGATGTGAATCTCTGCAGCTGCCAAAGGAACAACTCTGTTTTAGCTGTTTCATTCATCTTATGAAGTCCAGCGCCATCCTATAGAGGAAGACTCTACAAAGCAGAGTGTTCTTTCAAAACTCAGTGATTTAAATTGTGAAAGGGAAAATTCAACATAAGTACCACACTACCAGGAGTCCCTAGCATCATTTTCAATGTTAAACAACAGATCAGAAAAGTGAGGCAACAGATGTTACCCTTCTGGGCTGAAGACTGAAGGAATTCCCCCACAAGCAGAAGCAGGAGAGGAACAGCAGCAACCTCACAGAAAGAAATACTGAGACCTTCAGATGAATGTAGTCTCACAATAATCAATACTGAATGTTAGTTGTACTATTTATAATAGCAACAGTACAGGTGCTCATGAGAGTGTTGCTTTGTTATGATACTTGCAATTATGTTTCGCTGTAACCCACAAATCTGTCAAAATGAAGAAAGCAATTAGGCATTTCCACATGAACTGACAAAGTTTCTCCTTCCCACACAAATGATGCAAGCAAACACCTTAACCAGTGTGCCTTGTGGGGATTAGGAGCAGAAACCTCCTCCTGGCTAGAGCTGCCAAGTTCTGTGCTGCTCCATGTGTAACACTTTTATGCCAATTATTAAATGAACTGATTTCTAGTTACAAAACTGGAAAGCTGCATATTAATTAGGACCTTTAGTTTACAGATTAAGTAAACAGAGATGTACAAAAAGACAGACCGTAATGAGCACATGCATATTACAGAAAGTCTAAGGATATGGGGTAGCTGGACAGAAAATGTCTTGGGTGGAAGCTGAGGTACATTCAAAGGTCTCTTGCCTTCATTGTTCTTAAAGAAAATCTTTGTTTGCCCTTGTTGTCAGCAGGTGGTCCTTCTCTTGCAACTTTCAGGGGAGCAAACAGAGGAAGAGCAGAAAGAGGTGGCCAGATGGCTTCCGGCACATCGGGCATCAGTGAGCTACCAATGGCCAGCTGCAGTGATGGCAAAATGTCCAGCTCGTGGCCTCTCTGCCATGTAGGCAAAGTATAATTTTCAGACAGCCCAGCAGTAGGAAACAGAAAAGTGATAATTCTGTTATTTATGAAATATATATATTTATATATAAAGGTGTGTGTGCAAATTCTTTAAACTCTGGATCTGGGAAGAGTAGAGGGAAAGGTGCTTCAAAGCAGGAAGAGGCCAGGTATGTATTTTTTGCCAAGAAATGGCAAAACATTTCGCTGCTTCTATTATCCAGGTATTTTTTTTTAAATTGCAGTTATGACATAGAAATATACAGCCAGGTAGAATGGATAGTTTCATGCAGATTTGGAAAGCTCCAAATTACTCCAAACAGTCTAATTTTCCAATTAGAAAAAAAATGTTTTAATATATAAAAAGAACTGGACTTTCTACATTTCTATTTGTTACAATTAGCTGCGCTCAAAATTCTCAATTAACAGAGCATTTTCCTTTGATTACTATAATTTACTTTGTCCCTTTTCACATATAGGGTAAGAGCTCAGAAATATTTAGAAGTACTGTATCTTTTACATAGCACAAGACACAATGTTTGTATTCTTGAAGACAGAGTGACATCTAAAGGGATTTTGAAATACTCAAATCCTACACACTGAATCCAAACTGACAAAGTCAAGGGCATGTCATATTTTTGAAAACTGATGAGTTTTCAGGTTTGCTGTGGTTGATTGTCCCAAGTAACCATGAAAAGAGGATCAAATTCCAATTTTAATGACATGCCTCAGGGTGCCCTGAGGACAACTGCCATTTTTATCTTAGATTCTGCAGGTCCTCAGTGAACAAAAGGGGGAAATCAGCTTTGAATGGATTCCTTGCACTGTTGTCAAAAGTAATCCAACTGCTCTAAATATCTATATCCTAAAATATTTTCTTACAACAGTTTTTATCAAACTGAACCATTAACAGTGCAGAATATTTAAACGGTGGTTTTAGCTACTGACCCTCCAAGCAGATCTTACGTTCTCAACCTGTAGGTATTATAACTGGATTCTTTCATAACTCGAGCTTCTCTCTTTCCTATACACACACACACACAGAAAAAACAAAATCCAGTATCTAATGGCTAGATTTAGGGTCAAGGGTGGTTTTTGCATGCATACAAATACTTCTACCATATGTTAGAAATATTTTTTAAATTATACAGTTCCAGACACACGCTTGAATATTTTTTTCCTAAATGCCAGTTTAGGAAAAAAAAAAATCAAACTAAAGTTTATAATATCAAAGACAACAGTACAGCAGAAATAGTAGCATGTGTTTTGTGAACAGCATGCATGTGGTAATGATGAGTTAGTTACCTTTACAATGGACCTTTATTTCATTCTATTGGTAAGTATCTTCCTGAACTCACTGAAAAGGAAAAAAATCCTAGATTGAAAACATATTTTCCCCTCTTGGGCTGAAATCATAGTAAACTCGAGTGAATTTCTTTCTAGGGACATGTAGGGAGGGAGGCACTATCTTTAACTGTCTGTTCCTTAGAAGTAGAATGTCTTCTGATGCAGTTTTATTTATTTATGAAAAAAAAAAATCACGAACAGTTGTCAGGATGCTATATCTCATTTACAGTCACAATGCCCCAATGAACTACTTAAATGTGGCTCAGCAGCAAAGCGCTGGCAAGCAGAGTTAACTCCTTCTGGCTGAAGAGACAGCGCAGCTCAGCGCTGAAGACAGATTTATTAGAGGAAAGAAAACTGAACGTTTCATCAGCAAAATGATACTCACAGAAAACCCGCACTAAGAAAGGAACATGGAAAACATCTCTGAAAAGCTGCTCAGAAGAATATTTATAGTATGTCTGTTGCAGTAAAATGGTGCTTTTCCCTCTCAAGACCCATGCAACTGATTCTCTGTTTTTTGTTGTGTTTTGTTTTGTTTTTTTTTTTTTTTTTAAAGAGTATCAATTCTACTAAACTTTACGGAAACAACAATATTTCCTTTTCAACTACAAAGAGGTAGTGGCGCAGCTAATATAAAACAAAAAGTGGGACCTGAGGCACTCAGACAATAAATAGTGACAGAACCTTTCAGCAAGTCTTAATCAAGGAGATTAAAGCAACATGTAACTCTAGATGCATGTTAATAAAACAAGTAGTGAAAAATAATAAATGGAACATAAAGAAAGAAACCTCTCTCTTTGCTTCAACTAGTCTTTGTGAACACTTTTTTTCTTTCCCAACCACTTTCAAATATATTGTAGCTGTCTAAATTGTTTGATGATTTTCAAAAGAAGAGTTCACATAAAGAAGAACATTTGAGTTCTTATATAATATTATTCTTTAATCCAGCAAATTTTTGGTAGGCTATTTGAAATGGGCTGTGATTAGTGCTCTTTCTGGGCTCTGTTCACATCCTGATCAGCTTCCCAGGGCAAGCTGTGTTCTCACCCATCTGCTTCGATTCTGATAAGGATTCCCATACAGACGGAGCTGTAAAGTCTTGAAGAAAGGAAAGAATTAGAATAGTCTTTATTAGACCACGGATGAGTGTGTATGGCTACGAAAAAAAATTCATTTGCACTAGATCTACAATGCAGTTTGAACTTTTCCTTTGTTTGGCAAAGCACATCAAGTCTGATTTAACAATTCTCTTTGTCGGTTTGCTTTTCTCTCTACAGCTTCATATATTTACAAAAGGATAGGTGCATGAAGACTTCTGATACAGTATCCAAAAAATAGCAGTAACTATACATCCTTGCATACGATTGAGAGCCACCACCTTATGAAGAAAACAGTGTTAATAAAAGGTATGAGTTATAAAAATCTCTTTACATATCAAAGTCCTGACAATGTCAGCTGCTAGCATGTTACAAGCCACAGTCATTTACTGCACTAAGGCAAAGGCACAAACCTTATTTTGCATTAAGAAAGCAAGCATTTAGTTCTTCAGCTAATGAAGCAAACGTAAAAGCTGGTATCCAGAGAGCTGACTGAGTCTCCTGCATTAGCTACTTAAAATAGTATCTGTGACACAATTTATATACTGTCAGTACATTATATTTTATTATTGAAGTATATCTAGTTAATAAAATATACAAGCAAACCAAAAGTTACAGTTTAGATGGCAGTAGCAACCTGGAGTTTTGATAGAGAATAAGGTTCTGCTGGGAGAGACCTCACAGAGAACAGGCAAGTCCCTGTGTCAAACATCTCATCAGATGATGGGCAAGAGGGAGCAAGGGACAGCAAGCAGAGCACCAGGATTTGCCCAGTGTCAGGGATGGGGGGGTGCTGACTCCTGGACTGAGCCCAGAGCAGCAGGTCACAGCCTCTCCTCAAGTCTACAAAAGATAAACTCTCACAAAAGGACTTCTCTAATGGAGAGAAAGAAAATGTAGCCCTGCAGGCACCGCAAAATACAAACCTATACAGATTGAGAATACTTTTTCAAAACCAAAACTTAAAGTTGGTAGATTTATTTTATATCTATATTGTTTTTGTGTGCGTGTGTGTGTTGTTGCTACAGAATAGATCAATTGGGATTCTGAATCTGATTTTCAGGAGGGTGTAGGCAGAAAAAATGTACCACCAATTCACTCAAATTACCAAATTTTGAAATATGAAAAATAACCCACAGAATATTTTTAAACATATCTTACAGAGAGGTGGAGTATGTTCATTTAAGGGAATGTAAATATGCATCTCACTGCTTTTCTAAAGGGTAAAGATGGTAAGAAAATAATACATTCAGTTCACAGTACAATGAGTCACAGATTCAAAATCTCAAATATTCAGCTATCTTTGCTACAGCTTATGCACATATCAGTTTCAGCAGAAGTAAAAGAGCAAGCTCAAATAACAATAAGATTGATCAGGCAACAAAGGAACATAGAAAATGAGACAATAGCAAAAAATTAATTAAGTAAATATATCTGAGTACATCTCTTGTGTGCACAGAAGCAGAAACAGACGAACTTCATTAGTTCACAAATGTCCGGTTTCTCTTCTGAGTAGTAATCCTACTGTCACAATGCCCCTCCTCCATTTTTCTGTATAAATATTCAGTATATAAATTACCTAGACACAGGAGGAGCTTTTCAGCGTCTTTCAACTACTCATACCTTAATTACCACGTGCAAACATAATGGGCAGCAAAGACTGGCATGAAAACCCACTGCATTTCAGCAGTGTTTGGAGAAATGGGATAGAAACAGAAACTCCCTTAGCTCAATTTCTTTTCATTTTTGCTGGACCCCTGGTGTGATTCTGGAGCACAAAGGGATAGGAAGCAGAGATGGAGTATTCATACATTCAGACCACACACCATCAGCCAGCATTAGCTCGCCCAGAACCCTCCTGCACTGTCCCCTCTATCAGGGCCAGGAGCAGGACACAGAAGGTCGATGGTTTGTACCTGTCAGAGCCACACACCTTCTTCCTAAACATCCAGACCTTCCTCCTGTCTTGTTTCATCTCAGAATCCATGAGTGAATCTCATCTTGCTCCACTTGCTCCAGGATGGCCAACAAATGGTTGCTTTCAGTCGCATACACCAATAAGCCATTTCTTGATGGCCATGAACTTTATGGCCCTACACTTCTCCCCCAGCACACAGAATTAGAATGTCTTCATGTCCAAGAGCAGGTGTCATTCCATTTTATAAGTCAAACAGATCTAACATTCATGAGTCAGCATCTTAGCTTTGCATACATTCACTAAAAAATTTTGGCTGAAAGTTTGAGGATAGCTCTAGATGCCAACATTCTAACATCGTTCCTTCGTCCAGTAACCATGTCTACATCATTCATCCAGCAGAGAAAACTTTAATTTCAATTTCCTCCTGTGTACAAGAGAATGTGAGTCCACACAGGATAATATTCCAAGCAGAGTATACAACAAGATATCCCAGGCAGATATGCGCAGATACGTCACAATTTTATTGACATGCTTAAATAACTTGTAGAGAAGAACCCCCTGACCTACCAAGTCAAGAGAAGCACTTCCCTTCTTCTTCATTATCTCAGTGCACAATTAAGTAAAACAGATCTATCAGGAAGGACTATGAGAATTCCCTAACAGAATATCAACCACAATGGTAAATAAAGGTCATCTTAGAAAGTCTCCCATTCAAAGACATCTCAGTTAGACAAAGACAGATGTCTCTAAACCATGTAAAATGGTGCAAAGTTTTCCTCAGCTTCTGCATGGAGCTCTGTTCAGTTAATATACACATCCCACATGAAACACAATCACCAATGAAAATTAAAAGCAAGCTACAGACCTCCAGGAAAACTCCAACAATCTTCACTTATAGTTAATGGGCTCCCTGGATATAGCCAATGCTCTATTTTTGAGATTTTCTTGAATCTGAAGTACAAGACAGATATATCTAACTTCTCAATTAAATAAAAGAAGTAGTCAGTAAGACACGACCAGTCATTCATGTACGATATATTTTCCAGTATTTCATGCTGCTTTCTTTATAGCAGACTCAATAACTTTGGTGTTCACAGATCAAGAGGAAAGCTAACCAAAACAAGCTATTCAAAAATTCCTAATCCTACAGCTTGTTTTCAGTTATGTACCTCAATTCACATGCTCACTATTTGAAAACTGAGATCTCAAAACATTATTCTGACATTTTATCCCAGTCCAAGAAAGTTACAGTAACACATATGTAGGAACACATCACTATAGGAATATACTGGAAAGGACCTCCTGGATTATTCAGTGACGGGTATACCACCATATGGTTTATACCACCATATGGATATATGCATACACCAACGATGGTGTATGATGCTTTTCATTTCCAATTTAATTGCAGGGTATTCATACCTATTTGTTGGTATTCTAACATTGTCTTTCACCTTTCATTTTTCCTTTGTGTTGCTTTTTGTACAATAGGCTCTCCACTGCCCTAAGCACTCCAGAAGGCTTTTCTCACCTGTCCTCGAACAGGGGTGATCAAAGATGTACAGTGGTTTTAACAATTCCCTGTCTTCACTGGAAACATGATGCCTGATGAATACTATGACCATATCTACTGTTTTTAATATTGATGCCCCATAGTCATCCCAACAACCTATTCACATTTTTTTTTGTTTTCTGTTATCTCCTATTTTGAAGCAAACATGCCAATTTCAACTTGAAAAGATTTCACATGAGAACACCAAACTCTACGTCAAGTAAAGTCAGTGACCAAATGAAAGTGGTTGTTAACTGGAGGAAAAAAAAAAAAAAAAAAAAAAAAAAAAAACACTATTACATAAGAAGCTTTAGTAATAGCCTAAAGAGGTCAGTGGAGAAATCATTTTGAATATCGGAAGCTTTCCAGTGCACAGGTTTCACTATATATAGAACAGTGCCAGACTAGCTGGGCTGCTTTGTGAATGCTTTGCTTTCATAAGCCAACACAGATCTCTAGAATCAGAGTATCCTTTAGCCCAAATCCTCATATTAACTAGCTGGTAGTAACTAGACCCTTCTATGTTAATAAAGGTTATTTCTGTTCACTGCCCACATCTACTTGTGCGCACTACAACACTTTTTTGCCCCTGTTGAAAAATGTATCAATAGGAAAAGTCCAAAGCTCTCCCCGCACCCTCCGATCTCTTTCACAGTACTAAGAATTGAGAGAATCGCTTCATGTAAAAAGTCTGGTGTATCAGTCTTGTAGAGAAAAGCAGAACATAGATAAAAGTTCATCTGACATAAAAAAGAAGGATGGTCAAGACAAAGTGTGCTTTGTGAGCAGAAAGCCTCAATGGCCTTCTGAATGGAGAATGGTCCTTCCCGAGGTTAGGAGGCATCTTTTTTCACTGTGGGTGATCCACGATTAATCTCAGGCAAAGAAGTAATGATTACAAATTACAGACCAATTTCTATCTTGCCTGCTGTGACAAAGATTACTGAAAAATTGGTTCACTCACCAATGATGAGCTCTCCAACATGGAACACACTCAAATTGTACAGAGCTATCATCCAGATTTTTGGCCCCTGATGGAATCCAAATGCCCTGGAAGCACGACCAGTAGTTTCTCCTGCACACAGATTTCTGGTCCTGTGGTCATGAATTCAAAAGCCTTGGGGAAATTTGCTTTTAGTTTTACTTTTTCCTATTGTGCCAATACATTGTAGCTATGAGATTGACTAGTGAATATTCTCAAATCTGGGGGCTAGTCCACTATGGGTGGTTTCATTCTCTTCTTTACAATGCTCAGATGGGTCTGGGAAAACAAAAAAAAAATAATGTTTCATTTCATGTTTAAATTCTGTTAGGTACACAGCTTGTACCAACTAGGCTTACTCTTAAAACCCAAAAGCAGAGCCATCTTTATTTCTGCAAAGAGACATCACTGCATCAGAAAAGATGAATGGTATTTATATACCCAAGGAGAAGAAATGGAAGAGATTATGCTTTTCTGGGATATACTATAACTTTAACATGAAAACCACAGAAAACATGCCTCCTTGGGACAAGTTTTACTAGGCTGAAATAAGGTATTGCATGTCCCCATGCTCACATCTCTATTTGTTCCAGTTGGTTTATAAATTTTTATACTTAGATGCTTTATACTAATCTGAAAAATGCAGAAGGGCAATATTCTTCCAGAGGAGTATTTCACTCAGTAGAGTGCAGGAAACATACACTCCAAGTTTGCTCTTTCCCAACATAGGGGCTTTCTGGCCAGGAAAAAACAAGAGCAAGACTCTCCCACAGATAAGAGTATGAGGGCCTCCCACATTAGCTGGGGAGGAGAGATGGCAGACTACATACCAGAGTAATGACTGTGACAAGGTGTAATGACACCTTCAGAACAAGACAAATTATAACAAGTAGTTCATGATGAAAAAACTCAAGCAGGTAGGTTTATTGTGTACTGAAATGGTGAGCTAGTTTTGGGATGGGGGGCAGCGGGCTGGACGTTAGTGCATCTTTGCCACAAAGCACCTTCCAACTGACAATATTAAAGCATGTTTAAAGCATTTTTCTGTCCGGTTTATGAATAAGGACACTGAAGAATGGAAAGGCAGATGACTCAATGTCACACAGGGAGATGTGAAGAAGGGCAGACGTAGACCCCAGGTCTCTTGATCTCAAAATCTCTCCATACCATTTAATGAACTTGCCTCCCAGATGCACAGAGATATTATAATGCCTCAGGGCAAATCCATGTTTTCATAACTAAGCAGAATCTGAATCAAAATGGATAAGGAATTTCATCCTAGGTAAAAGTCTTTCTTAAGATATAAAAACACAAAAAAATGTGGTTTAAAATGCCCAATAGTTTGGAAAGACACCTGTTTTCAACAAAGCAGAGAAAGAGCTTTCTTCTTCCTGCCTCACCCTCTACAAACTCACACAGCTTACATTCAAAATATCCACTGACTAAGAAGGGCGCTTGCAGTTTTACAAGCCTTGCAGTACGCAGGAAACTGGGAGCAAGAGGAGGTTGAGGGTGAGGAAGCAAATTACTAAAAGGTCCTTTCAACACTTATGCAACTAGAAAGACCTTCATGAATGGCACAATGCACTGGGCAGGTGTGTCCCACCCTGGGAACGTACTCTTGTGCTAAGCAACTCCAGGCTACCTTGAGGAACCTCAGAGACCACGGGAGCCTCAAGGAGACTCAGAGCAGCCCACCCTGGAACTACCTATCTAAACCAAAGTACTGTTTGCTGCTTCTTTCACTGTAACTGAAGAAAAGTTGTATGACAACCATTTCTAACTCCTGTTTCAAGGGGAGCCCAATACTTGCATGCCCTTCAACACAGCTAATAGCCATGAGAAATGAAGGCAGCAGCCAACACAGGAGAACACAAGGCAAAGCAAGATGCTGTCCTCAGCGCAGCACTTCTTCAATACTGTCACCAGCAGACCTGCAGAGATTGGAAAAATGCTGCTCTAATTTCATTTATCCCACTTAAGACTTAAAGGAAACAGAGATACAGCTTTATTTAATGCTCTAAACCTCAATCTATGAGGAGATTGGGCAGCCATGCCAGTTTGTGTTCAGTCTGCATGTTATGTTTATGTGAGCTTATATCTTTTTAATGCAGCACCGTTACACTTACGGCAGTTTGCAGCTTCCCCGGGAAACCATTGTAAATGGGACCTGTGCCCAATTGTTTTTATCCCAGTTAAGTAAATAAATGAAATATGCTAATTAGCACCCTATTAGCTCGCAGCAGGGAGTAATCCAGGGCACTTTGATTGGAAATTATTCTGTCATCCAGGAAGCTGCTCTGTAACAGAATGTAAACTGGCCCAGTTTTCTCTTTCTACCAACTGTGGATGTCATCCAAACAACAGAGACGCCACTGAGCACAATCCATAGGACACAGTGATGTTTGAGTGGAACATCCTCTCAGTCTCCCACGAATCAAGCCTAGAGATACGCTGGCAAATCCCAGGACTAGAGATGCTATCTGCATTTAGATTTGGAGTCATTTCGTCAAAATCACTTTCAAGCACATATAGTTCGTTTTGCTCCCTGTAACTGGAATTACAAATATTGCTCCAGAATACTTTCTGAATGTATCACAAATCCATATTAATGTTACCTCATTTTTTTAATGTCAGAAATATTGAAACTGGGACACACAAATATACAACAAGAAAACATTGGATAAAATAGCCCTAAATTCACAACTTCAATATTTTAAAATCATAAACAAAGACAATTACATTTCTATATAACTTATATAAAACATATAATTTAATT